>CM076578.1:1569963666-1570341387 GCA_034641835.2 Pinus albicaulis | reverse complement strand
CTTATTACCGAAATCTAGCTAGCGTTCTCGAGCTCGCTCCTTAAGGTAGGAGAGTTTGCCTCTAGATCCCTATCCTCTAAGGAAGAAGGGATACACCTCCAAGTCACATGTGATTCAACTCTAGAGCCCAGTCCATGAGGCAAAAGGGATACACCTCTAAGTCATGTGTGTAGTAGTATCAATTCAACTAAAATCCCCTTTATTGGACTCCTACTTGGGCCTTGATATGCACTTGGGCTTGGAACTGGGCATGCTACTGTAATATTTACTTCAACGCAATTATGGCCTTTGGTTGTATGAACCATCTAAATTATTCAAAATCCCTACATTTTCTTGGTATGCTACTGTAAAATTTACTTCATCGAAGCTATGGCCTTTGGTTATATGAACGATTTGCTTTATTCAAAATCCCTGAAATTTTTAGCACAATACAAGCATCGCAGGTCATGGGTTCGAGATGCCTAGAAGGTTCTATCCACAGTGGTATGGGCTTAACTCACTAGGTTGTGGCTTCCACCGGCCCAATTTGACACAATTACTGAGCGCAACGCACCCATCTCTGCCCCATATAAACATGATGCAATGTTAAGTATAAACATGATGCAATGTTTAGGGCATGGTTCACACTTCATGCTATGTTATGTGATGGAGACAAAGTGTTAAGGCACATGGTTCTCATGTGAGGGCCCATATGGCCACATGGCCCATGGAGTCAATTTTAATTTTTAATTTTATTTCACGATCATCTCAGCTGGAATGTAAAAAAGTCCAAATCCTTGAAAGGTGATGAAAAGAGATTGTGTTCATTACAAGATTACCTGAATTTGCTACCAAATTTCCATAAGGAAATCTATATCATCGTTAATCAAATACTATTACAAATAGATACATGAAGTGTTGTTCCAAGATAGGGAAATTATCTGGGACACACAATCACTTGGTTGAGATAATGTCCCAACCACACACTAATCTAGGAAACATAGTAGGAATAGACTCCTCTAGTTAGAAAGAATCACAATTGAGACAAGTAGGAATTGCATTTTCCAATGCAACCCTTTAATGACTACTTGTCTTGATATCAATCTACAAAGTCTAGTTGTGCTCAAATAATGACAAAAACATATGTCGACGGCAACCATCCACCAGAATGCATGGGTGCCAACTGCTGCAACCTCCATTATTGTAGGATGTCCTTCGCATACATGGTTCTATCAACCATTATAACTACATACATGTACCTATACCTCTGAATCCCCCTCCAACATCATCATCGTGGTTTTTATCGAATTACCCATAGCCATGATCTGGGTTTTATCGGATTACCCTCAACCATGCCAACAAGGGCTCTCAGCCACCAAGGCTCAACACTACCACCAAGGCACTCAATTTAGCCACAAAGGCTCAATACAATCATGAAGACTCAACCCTACCACCAAGGGACTCAATTAAGCCACAAAAGCTCAACACAACCATGGAGGCTCAACTCTGCTACCAAGGCACAACTCAGCCACCAAGGGCCTCAAATCTTCCGCTATGGCACTCTAGCCACCATGGGCCACAAATCTGCCACTAAAGCACTCCAACCACTACGGTGTTGAGATTTTGAGTCTTGGGGCAGCATTGGGTGTGCTCTAGCCCTAAAATTTTGTGGAGGGCTAAGACACACAAGACCTCCAAAACCTAGAAAGCATTTGGAGAAATTTCATCTAATGTGCGAGATATTAAAATAATTAATTTTTTTAATGAGGACGCTAAGTCTAACATAGGGAATTAGAAAAATTAAAGTGAATCAATTAAACACATGTGATGAAATGTTCTAAGAGACACGAATCAAACAGTCTTTTAATCTTAGCCGTCGATAAGAGAATAGATCACAACCATTGATTTCTCAAAAATAATGTATAAGATAAAGGCTTGGGGGTCAGTTGGAGACACACATACAGAGGCAGAACTGAGATGCTAAGGTGGCATTCTATGGTAGGTTTGCTAAGAATTTCCAGAAGAGTTTCAACTGCGGTGACGGGTAGTATTGGCTAAGGGGATGATCTGATCCTGGTGCCAAGAATTAGTAAGAGGCAGAGGAACAACAATCAGGAGCAGCGCAGAGGAAGTTGAGGTTATGTAGCAGCTGCACAGTGCATAGGGTTTCAGCCACTACACAGGTGCTATGTAAGCCGAGGAGGGGTAGCGTTGGAGCTTCAGGATGACATCAGGGTTATGCAGAGGCCATCCAGGGTAGCATAAGGACTGTGTCACCTTTTATGGGGTTACAGAGTCCCCTTCTGAGAAGCGCAGGGGCACACAAAGGCTAGCAGGGCTGACGTAGGTAGCCTCAGGGCAGCGTTAGGGTTTATAGAGGCTGAGTAAGGCTGAGTTATGTAAATTCTGTTTGAGGGTGTGAGTCAGTCCAGTCTTCAGTCTCCAAAACAATAGGTATTGCTGCAGATCTTATTTTCTTTGTCAGGTTAACCAGTAAGGTGCCAATATTTGTTGTACTCAAATGCAACTTAATAATAACAAACCCTCATATCTGTTGCATTGGTTTTCGCGCATTCGGTTTTTCCGGGGAAAGTTGTCTGAAAAATCTTTGTGTCACTTTGTCGAATGAGCGTAATATTCGATAAATGATATATATGTGTGTAGGCTGTTAGTTGTGTTTACTTTGGTATTTTCTGAATATTTCCTAAAAATAACTTGTATAATTAAATCACTAGTAGGAGAAGTAAATCAAGATACTGCAGTAGGATTTCTGTATTCAGAAATTTTCACATGGCATTAGATCAATTGCAGGTCATGTTGAATCTCTAGCAAATCAGCTGAAGATATATTTTCTACAAGGTAGTAGTAGATCGAGAGAGGGAAACTCAGTAGTAGGAGGACGCAATCCTAGCAATGGATACGCAGGGGCTGACATAGTTCGATCTGGGTGATGCTGAGACAACACAATGTCTTCTAGAGGGACACAGGAGTAGCCTTCACTACATTGGGCTAGTATGATCACTTAAAGGCCATCCAGAAGGTGTTACACATCATTTTGTCACCACGACATTTGACTATTCATATGAGTCTCATGTTCCCTTAGAGGTAAAAAAACATTCACGTTCCTAAATCAAGTCTTAGAAATTGCAGAAAATATCTGTAAAACCTTCAAAATATTGTGTGCACATTTTTTCTAGCCTTTCCCTGCACATGCACTAATGATCCTTCCATTAGCTTCGGTGATCGTCGCTCTGTTCACCACTAAAACCTGCGCTCCCCTATGAAAAAAAAGTTAAAATAAAAAGTAACTTCTAGAAGCCTAGTTGGTCAAATATTATCCTAACCAGAAGCCTCTAGAATCACTCTAGTTCGAGCTTTATCCCTAAACTCATGGGGCTTATCGCTTGGTCCAAGGAAATCAAATCCCTTCATGGGAGGAATCCATCCCTCTCTTAATCGATCTAAAACTACTTCAATCTCCCTATATATTGAGCTCAATTTTCAGGTTCAAGTGTAGATACCTGAGACACTAATGTGGATAGAGAATGATTTGTATAGTTTCTAAGCTGGAGAGAGTTCATATAGTGCATACTTTCTATACTAGTGAGTTGTTGTTAACACATTGAAGGCCACACCTTTGTGCCCATGACTTCATGCTAGTAATTCTAGAGAGGAAGGCTTATCAAACTGAAGGAGAATGACTTCTCAGACCCCGGGAGGAATCTCTACAACATCAAGGCATCCGGTTGTAAGATTTATCTTTCTAATTTATGATAATACATATGGATGTCTTTTTCTCATTTTCTTGTTTCTAAATTCATTGGAATGATGTCAATACTTATATTCCTGGATCACTAAGTTGGATTAGTATTTTATATTATTATATATTGCAGATGATTTGATCGTTTGTCTTATCTATGATTGTAGGCTCTACTCATCATTGGAGAACTACTTTGGAGCGACGGAAAAAGGACTATATCAAACGTTTGGATTTAAAGGTAGGAGCATATCCTATCTATTTTACTTTTATAATGATCTTAAAATAAAAATAATCTAGAGAAATAGATATTCAAATGGACCTTTGTTTCTAGTTACTCGTTAGAATACTAGGGAGATCGCTCTTGTCCGCAAGAGGGATTAATCCTGGTAACAAATTGGCGACCATAATAGGGAATAGAGCTTATTTTTATTTGTTTGTGTTCAGTTTGAAATTTTATTTTTCTAATTTTGACTTCTCTAAGTGTGGTTGGGTAGATGAATTTTTAGAATCTTTGAAAAAAGAAAAATTGTATTTTTATTTTTTCCAACTTTTTCTCTGCTTGTGCAGTTTTATGTGGAAAATAGAGTGCCAACCTGTGGGACTTGTCAGTTCAATCTAGTGCGCATGTGCACTGTTGTCAACTGATAGGCTGTGTACCCCTGGGAAAATTTTGAAAATTTTGAATTTCTCTCTTTCAAAGCCAGATAAAAAAAATTCTTGAAGTTTGTCCTGATCTACTCTAGTTGTCAGATCATGTGTGAGAACTCCTTTTCAACAATTTTGAGTCTTGTGTGATTAATCTTCCTATTTTCATTTTACAAGTTAGGGTTTGCCTTGGTTTACTATCGCTCTATATGGAAGATACCTTTGTTTGCCTTAGATCATTGGTTTTAAGATTTTGTCTGCTTGAGCTATCATGATTATAGCCAAACTTACTTTTATGAATATTTGTTTCTTATTCATTTGCAAAATGAAAAACCTTCTAGATCACTGAAGCCTGATTTGTCAAAAAGCACTCTTTCGTGATTTCATTTCAGCTTAGATAAGTAGAAAAATTCTTAGTCTGATTACACCTAAGAGAAATCATGTACAAAACATTCATATGTATCCTAGTTAGTGTTCATAATTAGAAGTTTGATTTGATTTTTAAGTTTATACTTTTTAGAGTTTTTTAGGAATTGATTTCTTTTTGGAATTGTTTGTTTATTGAAATTGTAGTTTTTGACTTGATTGTCCATGGAATTTTATTCGAAAAAATAAATTTAGTTATTAATGAAATTGTTTTCTTTTCAGAAGGTATTTTGTTTAAGAATGAGGAAGTTTGTGTTTTAAATTCAGAAAATCTCTCAACTTTCTCCTGAATAGAATTCATTGAAAAGAAAGAATTGCATTTGTCATATTGATACATTTAGATTATTTGGCATCGGGTCACAACATCATCAAAGTTTCAACTCCATTTCCTTTGTGTTAAATAACATCCAAATCAATACATCGCCTAATAAAATAAATCTTCACATTTTTACATTTTCCGGGGTTCATTCCACCAATATAGCTTAGGCTAGTGTTTTGGACTAGGTTGTAATAAATGTTGCAAAGCAATCAAAACAAAAAAGTAGAATATTGCGATAGGGAAATCCAATTGTTGCATCTATACTCTGGGAAGCTCTTCTTAGAAGAGTCAAGCACGAGGTCATGTTGGACCGAGTGAGGTAATCGTACCTATCTCATTGGTGAAGATAGAAGATGTGCACATAATGAAAATGATAAACCTAGGATTAACGATTATCGAGGAGCCTAGGGTCACTTGTTAGAAAACCTAAGATTTACCTTGTTAAGGAGCTTTCAAGGGGGTTGAGCTTGATACTTTGCCCTTGCATGTATACTAGATCATAGACTGTTCCCCTAGGTTCATTTATCTCAGTTAGTGACCTTAGTGGCCATAATATTTAGGATTTTTCCCAAGGTGACGTTGGAGGGAATGTCCCACTATACCTGGAACAGATGTTTGCTAGACTCACTTGGACTTTCTGGAGGGTACTCTTCACTTCGAGATGGCATAGTGGAGTGACTTGCACCAGACTATTTTATTAAGTAGGTTGTCAGGGTAACTATTCCAACCACCAAGTTTTCCATATTAACTTCTGCGACGTTGGATTTCATCACCAACTAGTGTTTTTAGTGTGGAAATATATTGTTTGTGTGTCTTTTTTCTTTCATATTTTGTAGGCATATGTTCAAATTGCTTGATTTCTTAGCGACCTTAGGTGTGTTTTGTTGAAATATTTTTTGATTTCGTGTGTTAAAAATTAACCGTGGATGAATTACAGAGACACTCCTATAGGATGCGGGGGAAACTCCTTGAATATACATCGATTCAATTGGAAAATATTAAATCTAAAAGAGGTCAACAATCAGGGACCGAGTCTACTGAACAAGGAGAAACATCTGTAAAAATATGTTAGGTCCCTATATTACTAGTATAGTCCCTTATTGTTGTTAGTGTAACCCCCTTACTGTTATTATTGTACCCTTGTAACACCCATATTGTTATTATTTTTCCCTTAAATTATTATTGTTAGGTCAACTAGGATTACATTGTGGCCCCACTAGGATTACATTTTGGCCCCATGGACTCCTATATATAGAAAGGAGGTTTTTTAATTTGAATCATCCAAGAATTTTTCATTCATGTAATGTATTGGAGGTTTCCCCCTCGAAGTGGTTTATTTCTAAGGCATTGATATCTCTTTTCTTCTCTTTTTGGAGCTGGTTTCTCAACATTTGGTATCAGAGCTTTGAGATTCTAGGGTTTCAGGTCATCATGGAATTTTCGCTATAAATTTTTTTCTACAAAGGTTAAGAATATGAAATTTTTAGAGTGCGAAGCTAAAATCCTGAGGAACATCGTCACAAAATTTTAGAGCTTGTTTCACAATATTTTCGGAGATATGATCTGTGAAAGTTAGGTCATTTTGCAGGCTCCTGAATTTAACCTAAATAGGTCATTGTGGTATTTTCATAATAAAGTTTTTTCTACGAAGGTTTAGAAGCTGAAATTTTTGGAGTGTGAAGCTACAATCCTGAGGAACATTGTCACAAAATTTCAAATATTGGTTCACAATATTTTCGGAGATATGATTTGTGGAATTTAGGGCTTTTTGAGGCTTCTAAATTTCATCTCAAAGCACTGATTGTGGGAAAATCTTCATATCTCTCTCTCTAAGCATCAGATTGGAATGTTGTAAAAAGTGGCTATAAGTACACAGATGGTAGTTTTAGGTCTATCAATTTCAGAGCCAAAGGAGGAAACAGTGACACGTGGAAAGTCATAGAAGTTCGCTCTACTAAACCAGTCCAAAATTGGGTCATTGTGGGAGATTGGACATAACTTTTCCTTGAAGAATCCAAATTAGATCATACCCATAAAATTTGAAAGAAGCTTCAGAGGGCTACTGCAGAGTTGAATTTCAGATATTGAGGATCCACAATTATTGAGATAATTCAATTTCAATATCAAGCTCCTCAAAATCAAGTAAAAGGTGTGTATTTTTTTTTTTTTTTTTTTTTTCTGAATTGCATAAGTCTTGTTTGAAGAATCAAGTTGAATTGATTCCAAGGGCATATTGTAGAATAGATATCAGTATTGGATTCTAAAATGGCCCCTAAAATTAATTCGACACCCATTAAGCCTTTAGAAAGCTCTACTATGACTCATGAAGACGAAGAATGACAACATGACATATCAAAATTACAAGAGCAAGTGCAACAAGTTTTTCTTTCATAAAGAGCAACAAAAAATGACATGGAAGTTTTGAAGAAAGGCATGGAAACCAAGATGGATGGTTTGAAGAAAGGTGTGGAATCTAAGATGGATGGTTTGAAGAATGGAATGGAATCTAAGATAGATGGCGTGGAAGCTGGCATGGAATCTATGATGGATGACATGGAATCTAATATTGATGAGAAAATGGAAAACATCAAGAATGATCTAAAAGCAGACATGGAAGGTTTGACAAAGTTGATACAAGAAATTTTTCGTAATGGTGAAAAGATAGTAGAGGAAACTCATGATGAGAACAAAATAAATGTTAATCATGATTTCATAAAATCTAATGTTAGTAGGAAGAACCACCATATTCTAAAAATGGATATGAGGAAGTTTGATGGAAAGGATCCTGTAACATGGATACTACAGATGGAGCAATATTTGGATCTCCATAATGTGCAAAACACACAAAAGGTACGCATTTTAACTTTACATTTAGAACAAAATACATTTGTATGGTATCGATGACTTTGGTCCCGTAAAAAAATTTTCACTTGGTCAATTTTTATGGAGGAAATAATAGCACATTATTAGGATACGAAGAGCAACACCTTCTTTAGCCAATTGATAAATCTCAAACAAAAGGGTTTAATGGGGGAGCACATTGAGGATTTCCAAAAATTGAATATAAGGGTAACTGATATTCTAGAGGAACATAGGATTGATCTCTTCATAGGTACTTTAAAGGATAACATCCAACATGAAGTTCGAGTTTTGGAACCTAATTCATTGGAGAAGGCATTCAAGTTGGCAAGAAAAATTGAATGTAAAATTATGGCGACAAGGAAGCCTACCACTCACTTCTATAAAGAGGGAAGTGTTGCTACTCCTATATTTCCACAACCTACAAGGTTGACACCACAAAAATTAGAAGAAAAAAGAGAAAAAGGGCTTTGCTATAGTTGTGATAGCAAATACAGTAAAGGTCATAAGTGTGCTGAGAAGAAATTATTTTACATAGATTGTGAAGAGGAAGAATAAAATGAACAAGAAGAGGATATACACTAGGAACCAACCCAAGAAGAGGAAGAAATGAGTCCGACCATATCGTGTAATGCATTGGCAGGAATTACCACTCCTTAAACTCTCAAGATAGAAGGACATATCAAGAAGAAAAAGGTAATAGTCTTGATTGATTCAGGTAGTACCCATAATTTTATTCATTGCAAGCTAGCCAAGGAATTGAATTTTTTCCTATACCCAGCACCAGAATTTCAAGTGATGGTTGCAAATGGAGGAACTATAAATTTCTCTGGAAAATGCCATAATATCAAGCTAACCATGGGGGAATATGTATTGAATATTCCAATGCTTTCAATTCCTATGGGAGGTGTTAATGTTGTAATAGGAGTACAATGGTTACAATCTTTGGGGATGGTAACTTTTAATTTTCAAGAAATTTTCAAGAAATTTTTTTCAGAAGGAAAGCAAGTCGAATTACAGGATATTGCAGGGAAGCTGGGAAAGATAATAAGCTCTAATGTCATGACAAAGCTTCTAAAGAAGGAACAACGAGGCATAATTTCACAATTATGCTCACTAGAAGTTCCAACATCAAAATCATCTATTTCTGCAGATCTCCAAAAAGTCTTGGACAACCATTCCAAGGTTTTTGAAACTCCAAAAGGACTCCCACCTATTCGTGATCATGATCATGCTATTCATTTCATTCCAGGAAGTGTTCCTCCAAACATTAGGCCTTATATATATCCTTATGTCCAAAAGAGCGAAATTGAATGTATGATTGCAGAAATGTTAGAGGCTGGTATAATTCAACCTAGTCAAAGTTATTTCTCTGCTCCTGTAGTATTGGTACATAAGAAGGATGGATCATGTCATATGTGTTTGGATTATAGGGAGCTCAATAAGCTCACCATTAAAGATAAATTTACCATTACTGTGATTGATGAATTATTGGATGAATTACATGGAGTAATTTATTTTACCAAATTGGATCTTTGTTCAGGGTATCATCAAATTAGAATGAAGACTGAAGATATTCTGAAAATAGCATTTCGAACTCATGAGGGTCATTATGAATTTTTGGTCATGCCTTTTGGCCTTACCAATGCACCTTATACATTTCAAGGGTTGATGAATTCCATTCTCAAACCCTTCCTTAGAAAATTTTTGCTAGCATTTTTTGATGATATACTAATCTACAGCAGGTCTTGAAAGGATCATGTTCAACATGTTGTCAGGGTGCTCAAACTATTGCAGGAAAAACAATTATATGCAAAAACATCCAAATGTTTCTTTGGAGTACAAGAGGTGGAATATCTGGGTCATATTGTATCTCACGAGGGTGTTAAGGTAGACCTTAACAAAATTAAATCCATTAAGGAATGGAAAGTCCCCATAACCATAAAGAAGTTGCCAGGATTTCTCATGTTAACATGGTATTATCGAAAGTTTGTTAAGAAATATGGAAGAATAGCATTACCTCTAACAAAATTATTGAAGAAAGATGCATTTTCATGGACTCCTGAAGCAACTAAGGCCTTTGAACATCTTAAAGAGGAAATGTGCCTAGCACTAGTCTTAGTTATGCCAGACTTCACAAAAACCTTTATTGTGGAATGTGATGCCTCAGGAAATGGAATTGGTGTTGTTTTAATGCAAGAAGGACGACCCATTGCTTTTGAAAGATGTCCAATCAAAGGAAAGTATTTACAGAAACCTATTTATGAGAAGGAAATGTTAGCAATAATGCATGCACTAAAGAAATGGATAACTTACCTAATGGGAAGACACTTCAAGGTAAAAACTGATCATGATAGTCTTAAACACTTTTTGGAACAAAGACTATCTTCAGAAGAGCAGCAAAAATGGGTCACAAAGATGTTGGGTTATGACTTTGAAATAATCTACAAAAAAGGAAAGCTTAATGTTGTTGCAGGTGCACTCTCAAGAAAGAATGAAGAGGTGGAAGCATTGCTTTGTGCCATTTCTATTATCCAACCAGATTGGATAACCGAAGCAAGAGATGAATGGAAGAAGGATGAAGACGTGTGGACACTCATTCAAAAGTTGCAGCAAGATCCTAGTACATCTGATACATTTAGTTGGAAAAATGATTCCTTATGGTACAAAGATCACTTATATCTTTGTAAGAATTCCCAACTAAAACAAAATATTCTTTTGGAATTACACACTTCTCCTTTAGGAGGACACTCGGGATTTTTAAAAACTTACCACAGGGTGAAGAAAGAATTTTTTTGGGATGGCCTTAAATCTGATATTCAAAATTTTGTGGCGGAATGTTTGGTTTTCCAGCAGAATAAAGTTGATACAATTAAGACCCCGGGACTTCTACAACCTTTATCCATTCCAAGTCAACGTTGGGAGGAGATTTCAATGGATTTTATCACAGGTTTACCTAAGTCTGAAGGAAAGAGTGTCATCATGGTGGTAGTTGATAGACTTACCAAGTATGCACACTTTTGTGCATTATCTCATCCATTTGAAGCAAGTACAGTTGCTACTACATTTATGGACAGAATTCAAAAGCTACATGGAAGCCCAAGGGTTATTGTGAGCGACAGAGATCCCATTTTTACTGGAAATTTTTGGACAGAGTTATTTTCTTGTTTGGGTACTCAATTAGCTCATAGCTCATCTTATCATCCTCAATCTGATGGTCAAACTGAGATAATAAATAAATGTTTGGAAGGATATCTTTGTTTTTTTGTATCTGATAAACAAACACAATGGGTCAAGTGGTTACCTCTCGCTGAATGGTGGTATAACACTTCCTTCCATACTGCAGCAAAAATGACCCCATTTATGGCACTTTATGGATATCATCCACTATCCATCACATCATATTTAAGGGAAAATTCGAAGGTTCAAGCAGTGGAAGATCACAACGAGCATCAGCAAGAAGTTCTCCAACTCTTAAAGGATAACCTGAATTTGGCACAAAATCGAATGAAACAACAGGCAGATCAACATCGCAGCAAGAGAAGTTTTGATGTAGGAGACTATATTTTGTAACAACTATGCAAACAAGTATCCCATAAATGACTAAGAAGGATAATAATTATACTTTAAAATACTGAGTCCTTAGAAGGGGTGTTGTAAAAGATTTAATTTTCACTAGCATACAAAATTGGGCTTTACTGCTTCTTCACAAGTGCATCCAATTTTCCATGTTTCATGCTTAAAGAAGGTTATAGGTGAAAATCTTCCAGTTCAAACAATATTTCCAGAACTTGATGAGGAAGGAAAAATCATATTGGAACCTGAGGTGGTCACGGAAACAAGAACTCGATAGCTACAGAATCGATCAATTTCAGAGTATCTCATCAAGTGGAAGAACTTACCCACTAAAGATTCTACATGGGAGGATGAGAATTTTATACGGAAGCACCCAGAGCTACTCAGGCGTTGAGGACAACACTTTTTTGTAGGAGAGGGGCATGTTAGGTCCCTATATTATTAGTATAGTCCCTTATTGTTGTTAGTGTAGCCCCCTTACTGTTATTATTGTACCCTTGTAACACCCATATTGTTATTATTGTTCCCTTAGATTATTATTGTTAGGTCAGCTAGGATTACATTGTGGCCCCACTAGGATTACATTGTGGACCCATGGACTCCTATATATAGAAAGAAGGTTTTTTAATTTGAATCATCCAAGAATTTTTCATTCATGTAATGTATTGGAGGTTGCCCCCTCAAAGTGGCTTATTTCTAAGGCGTTGATATCTCTTTTCTTCTCTTTTTGGAGCTGGTTTCACAAAAAAATACATCTGGATTTCAAACTTAATCAACCTCGGGAAATAGAAAGAAATCAAGAACAACCAGAAATTTCTAAAGTAATCACAATTGAGTCTGTTACCGGTGAATTTTCAGATACTAAACTCTTTGAAACTGAAATATCTAAACCTGAATCTGAATCTACTTCGTCTGAGTCAACTTTGTAATTCATAGCCCGAACTCTTGGTCGTCTTCTTTCACCCTGAGTGAAGCTTCACATTACTGAGAATATTTCTCCTGACCTAACTAGTATTGAAGAGATTAATGACATGGAAGAAGAGATCACAATTCCTTCACCTCAAGAATCTTTAGTTCTAAGGTATAGTGAACCGAGTTACCCTTACAGTCCTTTTAAACAAGATCCTCGGTATCAACAAATTGCCAACTTTCTGGATAACACTAGTCTCAATTATTCACCATGCCACATTCCTTTCTAATCTATACCTAGAGGTGGTTACATGGCTTCATCAAGCATGCCTAGTGAGTCATCCATTTTTTGTTCATCACCGTAATTTTTTTTTTAATGGCGATCCATTAGTTCCTACTGGATACCAGTCGCTCTCTAGTACTTTCTTAAGAGAATCTCTCTCTTCTGAAAATATTACATAATCAACTAGTCTTCATGAATCTACCACTGAATCTTTGATAATGGAACAAGCCTATATGATGTCCAAAAATATTCCTCAAACTAGTTCTCAAGGTGGAAATTTACCACCCGAGGGGCAGTATACTCCTCAAGGACAACCTCTTTAAGGGTAGTACCCTATTCCAGGGCAGTGCCCTATTCCAAGGAAACAACCTCTTCAAAGACATCAGCCTATTCAAGGGAAACATTTTTATCAAGAGAAACTATTCTTTGAAGGAGGTCAACCTTTTACTAGAAATTATCCAGAAAATTATCAAACTTATGTTCCAATACCTCAAACTAGTTATGGTGAACCTTATGTATCACAACCTTTAATAGGAGCTCCTTACCGAGGCATTAATACAATGTGGAATTCATTTTTGAATCAACAATATTTTCAACCTACTTTACAAGTACCTTATAATCAATCTGGTTAGCGAGCTAGACAATTTGGTTATACTCAAGTCCAACAGCCTGTTCAGACTGCACTTCAAATTACCCATCACGTATCTATACCTAGTAGTAAACAATCTAGTCTGAGTACTCCAAGTACTCTATCCAATCTGTTGTGAAAACTTATGTTCAACAACCAAGTACACCTATCCCCATATTTTCTCAAGTCCCTGTTGCTACAACCCTTCAAACAACTGCATCAACTGTTACACAGACAATCCCTCAAGTCACTTTTCATGAAACTGGACTTGCAGTTAAGTCTACTATTCAAACCTCTGTGGGACAACCTAGTGTAGCTACATTTAAAACAAGCCAACCTTTTGTAGGTTAGTTTGTGTAGATTCAACCATTTCAAGGTCAATATCAATATGGACCAATAGGAAAAAATCCATTCTACCAGGGTCAACCATACCCTGGTTATACATATCAAATACTAGCTCAACCTTAGTTTGTTACGACTAACCATGGATACCACATAGGTATTCCAATCCCATCTGCTCAGAATATTCTAGGTTATCTTGGATATCCTCCTTCGGCTATTGGTATTTTTCCTCAAGGTTATCAATTTGCACAATAGGACCCTAACCGTCAGTTACCATTCATTGCAACTTTAGACTTACTAGAATTGTCTCGCCTCACGAATGATCCAATTTATTATCTTTTGTTCTAGCCGACAATGCCAACTAAGTTGCCCAATGATATACCTAATTTTGAAGGAAAATCAAGAGAATACCCGTCAAATCATGTGATGACTTATCATCTTTGGTGCGCATCTAACTCCTTAATCAATGATTCCATTTGTTTAAGATTTTTTCAGAGAACATTGATAGGCTTAGCTGCAAACTGGTATATCGAGTTACCACGTGGCTCTTTCAATAATTTCAATGCTTTAGCTACAATTTTCCTAACTCACTTCCAGTTTCTAGTATGTCATGAAAATGGCACAAAACTATTAACTTCATTAAAAGAAAGTACGTCTACATACATTTCAGATCACATACACGAATGGTGACGTAGACAATGTTTAGTGAAGGTTTTCATTCCGAATCAAATGTTGGTAGAATGGTTTATTAAATCATTACTTCCAAATATCACTGAAGACATAGCTAAGGGAGGTGTTTTCACAGAAGAATAGGTCATAGCTTAAGCACAATACTTAGACCTTGTATACACATAGTTTGGTACTCGATATGAAAAAATTCTAGGTTTACCATGCCTGGTTCAAATTAGTGCAACTCCTTCTGGTTCTCACTATGCAGAAGGTGTAATTGGTATAGTTAATACTATAGAGAGTAAGATGAAGTCATCTAAATCTACTTCTCCCATAATAACTCTACCAGATTCACCTAAAGGAGATCCTTTTGTTGAAACTTCTACCGAAATTCACGTTGTAGACTCATCCACGAAATGCGAGAGCTGCTCAGAATTACAATATTGTTGAAGATTTGGCCATAACCCCTTCAGCAATGTCAGACTTAGAAGTGCTGCAATGCTGTCTAGCACAAAG
The DNA here is from genome assembly GCA_034641835.2 of Pinus albicaulis. Lineage (NCBI taxonomy): Eukaryota > Viridiplantae > Streptophyta > Pinopsida > Pinales > Pinaceae > Pinus > Pinus albicaulis. Next base: position 1,570,326,476 of record CM076578.1, on the reverse strand, counting down.
GAAATTACTATTATCATCCATCGGAGCTATTGACCCTCAATACTCGAATCTAATGCTCTTTGACCATCAGCTATCCATGATGATGATCATGATAGAAAACTCCTATCACACATGCCACCCTGCGTAGAAATCTCTTGAGTGGACCTGGTGGTGAGCCCTGGTATTGCACCAAGAGTGATGCAAATCCTAGGGGCTGCCCTACTTTACTTTATCAACCTGGGGTTCATAAAAACTTGGATGTGACAGTACTATATACACAACAGATACATTATTCTCATGTCATTCTCTTCTGCTTTACGAAAGGGTGTTATTTCTTAAATTGTGATAAGGACTAGAAAGTAAATTGCTAGGAGGAAATGATAAAAAGGAAACTAAACTAAATTGCTGGAAAGTAATGACAGGAATGAAACTACTTTAATTTGCAGAAAAGGAAATGACTGAAAAGAAAATAAACTATATTGCTGAAAATAAATGACAGGAATGAAACTAATTTAATTTGTAGGAAAGAAATGACAGAAAGGAAACTAATTTAACTTGTTGAAAATAAATGGCAGAAAGGAAACTAATTCTAAACCATACTTAACTTGGTCAAATGGGTAAATGCACTCTATTTATCTTATGGTCTATCCACCATGCTACTAAGCTATCGATGACTTAATCCTAATTGAAAAATTGTTGATCTTGAAGCTTGGAGGAAAGAAAAGGGCTAAAGAGGCTAATGGAGGGCTTAACACATGAAACAAAGCTTAGGAGTGGAAAACGGGGGTTTAATCCTTATAAAACTTGATTATACCATAGAAATGGCTTTGGAGTAGAATAAATTGAAAAGTGTGATGGAAAAGATGCGATGGAGGCAAGAGTTGCAATATGCGATATTGCAATAGGCAGAAACAAGCAGTAAGTGTAAGAAAAACAAGCTAAATGGTGCGAAGTGCAATGTGCAATGGGTGATGTGGTGGTGAGACCAGCGATAAGGCGCGATCACAATATCGCAATCGGTGGATCAGAGTGGTAAGTCTTAAAATAATAGGGTAAATGTTGCGACACATTATTTGCAATGGGTGACGTGGCAGTGGGACTGGAAGTGGTGCACGATCACAATATTTCAATCGTCAGAAACAAGCGGTAAGTGTAAAGGAAAAAAGGTGAAAGGTTCGATTTTCAATTTCTGATTTGGTAAGAAGTAAGGTTTGTGAAATGTGATATAATATCACAATCGAAAAAGGGGAGCAGCAAGTCTTCAAGGAAAAAGGTGAAAGTTGCAATGTGCGATTTTCGATTTCGCAATATCGCAACCCACGAAAGCAAGCGGTAAGTGTTAAACGAAAGGGGTAAACAATGTGAAATGTGGTTGCAATGTAAGGTGGCTAGAGATTTGAGGAGTAAAGGTGGATGTTGACTTTCAAAGGTTTTCAAGGGTTTTGTGAATAAAAAAAAGGGCGGTAGCTGTGATAAGAGAAAAGGTAGGAATAGAACGTAAAAGAGGTATTTGGGAGCGGATACTGAGATGGAAAATGAAGCAGAGAAGCACCATGGAACTACTATGGGGTTTTACAATAATTCCTGCAATCAACCCTGGTGATCCATGCATGAAAATTAGATGAAGTGTGTGATAAAAGTAGTGAACATAAATCAATTTTTGGGTCTGTGGAAAGGTTTACCCTCCTCGAGTTCTATTGACAGAGATGAGAAGGGAGTCTTGATCCACAACATTTTTTGGTTTTTTCCTCTATTATATTACTCACAAGAAAATAAAAAACTACAGCAGCATACTAAAAGCAAAACTAAATAGAAATTAAACTATGAGAAGAAGAACTAATGGAATGACAAAAATAAAAACAAGCTTAATGGAAGAAAGGAAAATATAGTAACAATAGAGAGGCTGAGGCAGATGGATTGTGCCTTAACCCATGAGCCCAACTCTCTAAAACTTAAATTAGTCAAATGAAATTAGTCTACTCATTTCATAAAAGAATAACCTCATACATATTTAAAAGTTTGATCACTGAGTAAAATAATAAAAATATCAATAGCTTGCAACAAAGTTTCAACTGGAATTGACTGGAATTTACTAACTCTTCCTAGCTCTAGCTCTGCTCTATTTACTCTACAGGGAAGCTACCAACAACTCCCTAGAAATTAGTGATTGAGTCCACCTGACTCCAAGTAAACAAAGATTGAGTGCTTGGCTGCTTTTGGAATTCAAATTGTTGGAGAGAATCTTTGGGATCCTTTGGTTGCCTTTGAGAGTTAAAGAGGGTGGACAATCCTCCAATAATTTCTCCTTGTTGTCTCCTCCAAGTCTTTATGATAAAATCCTTATAAAAATGCTTAATAAATCATGATTTTCTGCACTGAACCTCATATTAGGAACTTAGAGTATATTAGCCTTAAGCACCACCTATCCTAGCATCATAAAACCAAATATTAATAAAAATTCAAGAACAAGAGATCTAAGAAGGCAAAAAGGTGACTATTAATTCCTCCAAATATGTCTAATGATGGATCTCATCATCACCCCCCTACTGAATGGTTGCTCATCCTCTGAGCAACTAATTCTCCTCCTGCATTTCCTTTAAGGCTTTGACAACCCCCCTGATTTCCTAAGGAAGAAGTGTGGGAGTTTCCCCAAGGGGGGTTAAAAACAATTATTATTTTCTGCATTCTCCCATTCTCTATCTTGTGCATCTATGTCCTTTTCATCATTCAACCCCAACAACAAATGTGGGCTAAGCTTTAGTCCCAAACATTGGATATTTTCGGCCTGCATGGCCCTCTTGTATAATGGTGCCCTTTCCAATGCACCCCTTAGTCTTTCTGGAGTATGGTACTCCATGTTCTTGAGGTTGTGAGGGAGATTGTTCCATCTCCTCTGGCTGGCCATCATGCACTCATCTTCTATCTTCCTATAAACATCATCAAAGTGGACCATTACCCATGTTAGAGTTTGAAGGTGGCTTTCAACTAGTGCAGGGTCCCTTTCAACCTCTCAAAGGTTATGAATGACTCCTCTTAGGCTGAACAATTATGATCAGATATATAGTGGTTCTCTATTTCTTCTTCCCATGACCCCCCCATATGTATTTTTCTCTAGTGTCCTCATTCGTCTCCCAAGATTCTAGAGCCATTAGATGCATATCCACCATTTTGGAATTGGGGTTCCAAGTATCCAAATTTGTCAGCACAAGGTTATGCACATAAAACTCTGCCATTTTTACCTAATGAGCCATGTAAGATTGCTTGTAGAAATCCATGAATTGCCTACAATCATGGAAAGGTAGGGATCCATGGGAGGCTAGATTTTTTATTTGAAATAGGAGCAATTTTTCCTTGAGGTACACAAAGTATGAGTCAGAAGGGAATTTGTGCTGAAGGGCTTCTATGCATAAGTCTGCCATGGTGGCTACTTGCTGCCCTTTTTGCTACAATTTCTCCTTTAATGCTACATTCTCTACTTGTGCCTTCTCCAGCTGCTCCTTCAAAACTGTTCTTTATATTATTTCCTCCTCCCTTGGTGATTCTTCAATGGTAATCGGGCTCATAGGAGGATTTTTTGTCTCTCTCTGACTTATCTTTTGACTCTTGTCAGCTCTGAAATACATAGAGGTCTGCCTTTTTCTCTTTATGCTCAGAGGAGCTAAGTTTGCAACTACCTCTTTGCCTTGAGAGGATGTGGTGCTATGCTGTGAGTCTACTTCTTTCTCACTTTCTGCTACCTCTATGACTTCTATTTCCATTTCTTCCATTTTTCCTTGGCCCATTGTCTCTTCCTCTCCTTCTTTTGGTTCTTCTTTTTCCTCTTTTGGTTCTTCTTCTATTTCTTCCTCTTCTGCTTCTCTACGGCTAGAAGCGGAATTACGCCTTGATTGGGTTGCTATAAAAGCTTCCCTGCTCAAATTTAAGGAAGAGGAATAGGCCATGGGTAGGGCGACACTGTACTGTTGTTGCGGTTGCATTCTATCTCAAAATACGCAGCTGAAGCTCATTGTTGCTGCACTGCGGGCTTCTGTCGGTCTCTCTCCCTTTTAAAAAAAAAATCAATTTAATGGTTTGGATGAGATGGGCCCTCTATATTATTAGACTGTGCAACTAATTCTTTTTTGTAGACAATTATGCAATGCGACTCAGCTCTATTTTCTATTTTAGACAATTGGACCCTCTTCTCATTAATTGGCTGATACTGCGTGTCTCCTCCTATCCTCCTCCTCCACTCCAATTGATTAATTTTTTTTTTTTAGCCCAAGTGGCATGTACTTCCAGTTTTTCCATCCATACCTCATGGTGGTGGCGAAGTTAACATGCCACCTTTTTTCCTTTTAAACACTTAGTATGAAAATTTAATTACTTTCAGCTATTATGAATGCATAGCGAGGGATGAGAGGCTATACCTACACTTACCAGTTGCTGTCAAGCTGGTTATGAGAGTTGGAGTTTGGAGACAAACCTCTTATATGTTGTGTTCTTCACTATTTTATGTTCCGTTAGTGAGCAACTTGCTAAATGAGCAACTCTTTGAGTGAGATACTGATCTTTCGTTGTTGTTTCTTCCTGCTAGAGATGTTGTGTGGGGACGCTCCAGATGCCATGGGGTGCACTCTTGTCTTGCCTGGGGTCTACTTCATGAGTTTCTCCCTTGTTTTCCTTCTTGTTCAAGACCATATTTTCGCACTCTAGGAATTCCCTAAAATCTGTAGTAGTCTGTTTCTTGCTTACCTTGCTACATTGTGCTCAGGAATGCAGGAATGTGGTGTATGGAGGTAATGGAGGAAGTTATGAAAATGAATGGAGTGAATGATGGGATGGATTGTTAGACAGAATAAGGGAAAAGAAGATGAATAATTCCCTATGTTTCAAGAAACCATTAATGACCTACAAAACAGTAAACACAGAAACACAGAGATGCAGATGTAATTTTTTTTTCTTCTTCTTCTTTTTTTTTTTTGAAAGAAAGTGGGCTGCCTCCATGGATTTTTCAACCCATAGAATTTCCTTGGGTGGCTCAGAGAGGTTTTTTCCCATGGATATTTATTCTCTCTCTTTTTTTCTTTTTTTACCAAGTGAGCTACCTCCATCAAGGTTTTCAACCCACTAGCTTGCCTTGGGTGCGTCAGAGAGGTTTTCACCCATGGATATTTGTTCTTTTTTCTTTATTTTTTTAGGAGGTGTGGAAAAATACAGATTTTCCCATCACATACACCTCTCTGCTTATTGAATATATGAACGCTGCCCTTGGCAAAGTCTTATTGCAAATTTTTAGTCTATGACCATTGAAAAGGAAGGGGATTCCTTCCTCATCTATGGTTTCGATTTGAACTATGCCATTATCAAAACATTTTTCCACTATGTAAGGTCCCAACCATCTTGTCATCAAATTTCCTTTGAAATATTTAAACCTTGAATAATATAACATCACCCAATCTCCTTCTTGGAAGGTATTTTCTTTGATGTTCTTGTCATGCCATACCTTCCTTTTCAGTTGAACTACCTCTATGTGAAGAAGTTCTTGCTTTCTAAACTCATTCATTCCATTAAGTTGTAACAACCTATTTTTTTTAAATTTGATAGATCTAGATCTAATTCAGCTTCCATTCTTAAAGTATTGAATTCGAACTCAACTAAAAGTAGATCCTTCTTACCATAGACTAGTTCATAAGGAGTGAATCATGTTGACATAGTCCTGATGATGAACCACACTGGTTGGTTCGAAACGCGTCGACCTCGTTCTTTTTCATGTGATTACTACCGAAAGAATTTCTACAAATTTATATTATGGATCACAGAAGCTTAGATTCCAAAAAATAGTGAATCATGTTGTTGTCTTCCAAGTAGTGTTGTAGGCCAAGTAGCTTCCACCAATCTATTTTCCCATTCTTTTCTATTGTTTCTCACAACCTTGGTGAGGATGCTCTCTAAATATCTGCTATTTACTTCTACTTGGCCATTCAGGTGAGGGTGATAGGAAATATAAGTTCTATGCTTAATCTTGTGGTTCCTCAAAATATTCTCAATGAGGTGGGAGGTGAATTGTTCTCCCTTATCGGTGACTATTTCTATGGGGTATCCAAAATTGTAAAACACATTCTCCCTCAGAAATTATTCTAATTTCTCCTCGGTTTCTACCTTCACTGCTTTTGTTTCAGCCCACTTTGTTAGGTAATCAGTGAAGACTATTATATACTTCCTTTTTCTGGATGGTGGATCGATAGGTCCAACAAAGTCCATGCCCCACTTATCAAATGGCTCAAGAGCCACCCGAGGGTTTAAAGGCATCTCAACCCTTTGTGTGGGTTTCCCCATCCTTTAGCACTGGTCACACCTGCTGGTGTATCTTCTGGAATCTTGGTGAAGGGTATGTCAATAGTATCTTGCTTGAAAAAATTTGTAAGTAGTTCTCTTTGCAGCAAAGTGGCCTCCACATGGGCTGTCATGACAAGTAGAGAGGATATCAAAAACTTCTTCCTGATCCCTCACATATCTCCTTAGGATTTGATAAGGGCCTAGCTTTAAAATTTTTCCCCAAATCCATGTGAAAGGGGTGCTTTTTCTGATGATTTTTCTCCTCTCCCTGAATGAAATATTAGGAGTGTTGGAGAGGTAAATACCCTCTGTGGACAGAGGCGATCCCTACTAGCCCAGATCAGGTCTAGTAACAATCAAGCCATGCTAAGATGCAGGTTCCTAGTTAGAAAAAGACCAAGATGCGACAATAGGCCTACCTTAAATCCTATGTTGTTGTCGTTGCAGAGAAGATGGTGTTTCTCATCCCTCGCTTTGGTAGATCACAATCCTCCCACCTAGCACGTTCGAATACCTACACGCACGTGAAGAAATAATAACACACAATGTAATATTCAAAGCAAGTAACCATATACCAGTCAGAGAAGATATAATTCATAGCATAAGAAACAAACATGCGAATGGAACCATAATCAGAGTCGTTTATTATTAATAAGAACAAAATAAAGATACAACCTGAGCTCTGACGCTAGATCTTCCTTCGGTGGGTCGACAGTGGAGCACGTCTCGGTGAAGCTCGTTGGGAATGGGACAAAGCTCTCTCTCTTTTCAACTGGGCTCTCAGGGGCTGTTTAGCGATAGTCTCCTTGCTACAGATTCAGCTCTTAGTGTTATAACCACTAGCTTGCTAAGGGAAAATGGAAAGCTTATATAGATGGTGGAAGGGGAGTTGGGATCCCTACAATCATGGGATTGGCCCTACCCTCAAGGAAGCTTCCATGATAGGTGGAAAACTACTTCCCCTACATGGAGATTCGGAGCCAAACCTCCCAACTCAATTTAGAGACCATTTCAAGAGTTGGTTGGAATCAAACTTCCTCCATTTATTTAAAAAAAAAAAAATCCTTATTAAGCTTGGCACGAGAAATACACTAGGACAGAGCGCCAGTTGGCGCGTCCTCTTTGGTATATTTTCCCCATTAGCGTGGGGGTTGAACTGGCTAGTCGCGCCAAGGCCAAAAGGTCTATTACTAGGGTTTTTCTTAGGAAACTGTCTTCAGAGGAGTTATTGTCCTTGTCAAGGGGGATGCCATGAAAGTGGTTTCAGGTCATGTCACTGCTCACCGGTCATGGAAAAGACCCTCCAATGTGTGGGACGGGGGATTGCAGGGATGGTGAAAAATTACTATGTAACAAGAAGGGAGTATCCCAGCAACCAAGTAGTTGGCTATATCAAAAAAACATGGTGAGAGTGTTGATATAGCAAAGGGACACTCATCTGGTAGTTGGTAATCCACCATTCCTTCTTCACCTGCAGGGAGAGCTAACCTCGACAAAAAATCTACAACAACATTCTCCTTTCGAGGTTTATCAATAATAGTCAAATCAAATTTCTACAAGAGTAACAAAAATCTAATTATCCTAGCATTAACATTCGTTTTTCTCATTAAATACTTGATGGTTTCATGGTCATTGTGAACAAAGGTCTGGTATCTAGTTACATAATGCCAGAACCTGTTCAATTCATGGACAATGGAAAACATCTCCTTCTCAGTAATAGTATAATTCAACTCGGCCTTAGACAAATTCTTGCTGATGAAATAAATGGCATAAGGGATTTTGTCCTCTAATTGTCCTAATGCTGCCCCTACAACACTTTCGGATGCATCAGTGTTGATGTGGAACGACAGAGTCCAATTTGGACCTCGAAGGATAGGGGTAGTAGTAAATTGTTCATTAATGAGCTTGAAGGCCTCTTGACAAGGACCAGACCAGATAAACTTGGAATCCTTGGCCAATAACCCAAATAATGGGGAAGCTATCTTGCTAAAATCTTTGATGAACCTTATATAGTAACTAGGTAAGCCTAAGAAACTCCTACATCTTTCTACTTTTGAGGAGAAGGTACCCTTTTGAGGATAGTGAATTTTTTTGGGTCTACCTATATTCCTACTTGGGATATGGAGTGTCCTAACACAATCCCTACTCTATTAAGGAATTCACACTTTCTAGGCTCAAGAAGAGATGCATCTCAATGCACCTTCTTACTACTTTTCCCCATTTGGATAGAGATTCCTGGAAGTCATCCTCGTATGGTGTGAAATCATCCATGTAGATTTTGATAGAGTCAATGAATAACTCATAAAAGATGCTCATGATATCTCTTTGGAAGGTAGCTGGGGCATTGCACAACCTAAAGGGTAGGACTCTATAAGAAAAGGTACCCCAAGAGCAAGTGAAAGTAGTCTTATCCTCATCTTCAGGGTTGATTTGAATCTGATTGTACCGACTAAACCCATCTAAGAAGGAAAATAACTTCTTCCCTGCAAGGCTATCGAGGACTTGGTCTATAAAGGGAAAAGGTAAATGGCCTATCTTGGTGGCTTGTTAACTTCTCGATAATCAACACAAATTCACCACTTCTAATTCTTCTTCGGGACTAAGACAAGAGGAGATACCCACTCACTCTCGGATATAAGATATATAAGCCCTACATCCAATCATTTCTGCAACTCTTCTTTGACTATGTCCTTCAGAGAAAGGTTCATCCTTCTATGGGGTTGTCTCGCAGGCTTGCATCCTTCTTTGATGTAAATATGATGTTTGAAAACTGAAGGATGCACCCCTTTCATTTCCTTTTAAACCCAAGAAAATGCATCTGGATTCTATTTCAAAAGTTGGCACAACTACTTCTCTTCTTCATTTGAGAGGTTTGGTTGATTTTCAGAGATCTGGATGGACCAAACTCAATAGCCTTGGTGGATTGAGTGGTTGACACAACTGAGTGCACTGCCATCCAAGGTTGGCTTTTAGACTCTTTTACTAAGGTTTCGAGAGGAATATTAGTGGAGGACCGGTTTTGAATGGCATGGTCGATGAGTTCATCCTCATCAAGCTTCCCCCTCTAAAAATAGGATCGACAGTACACATAGGGGTAGTTTTATATAACTCATATTCTTCATCCTCCAACCATATAGGGATATCATGATCAATGGAAGCCTAGGCTAGAGGATATAATACTAGGTGTTTAGACAAAGGCCCATTGTTGATAGTCATGGTTCCAGCCCGACAACTAATATAAGCATCTCCAGTGGCTAACCAAGGTATCCCTAAGATGAGAGGATAACCATTAAACTTGGTTTTTGGTTGCAGGACAACGAAATATGTAGGATACTCCCAATATTCAATGGTAACCATGAAATCCTCAACAATTCCTTCTAGAGTTACTGTGGACAGATCTACAAGTTGCAGAACTATTGTGGTTTTCGTCAAACTTCCTTGGAGATTAAGTTTCAACATAGTTTCCTTGGTCATGACATTGATGGAAGCCCCTAGATCAATCAGAGTGTTGGGGACTATGAAGCCATTTACATGCACATCAACAACTGGACTCTGAGGGTCCAGGTAATTTTGAAATATCACCCTTCCCAGCATTAGGTCAGACAGTTGTCCTACCACATTGATGGTGGGGGTATCTTTCTTCCTTCTCCCAGGTTTCTTGAATCAATTTTCTTTGATGAGCCTATTGTAGATAAGGACATCCTTAATGGTCTAGAGAAGTGGTATCTTTACACACAAATTTTCCAATTCTCTCAGGAGTTTAGTATCCTCTGGGGTGTGCTGACTAGGGTGGATCAAGCACTGAGGAAAAGGAGGTTGTTGGATCTGAGTGTTACCTTATTCCTTTTCCTCCTCAACCTCTACATGTGGAGATGGAGCATGGTTGTCTGGGAGTACTCTTCCCGACCTAAAATTAACCTCTTGTACCTCCACAGCATAAGCTGGATAGGATATTTCTCCACTGGGAGCCTGTTGTGCCTATCTATTGCTTGGTTTCAGATTGGGTTGTCAGGTATAGGTAGCCTAGGTGGAGCGCATGGAAAATTTTAGGGGCTAATATTCGCAAGTGGGCTAATTTTCCATGCTTTTTCCAAAAAAAGATTCGCCATTTCCCATTTTTTTAAAAATTGATTCGCCCAAATTTTAAAGTATAAAAATATTCTACCCTAAAAATCGCCAAAAATTTATATATACTAATATAAAATTATTAAAACACTAAATATTTTTACAAAAATAACATCAAATTTTTTACAAATAACATATTGGGGACTACTACAATTTGCCAAGTTTTTAAACCTTAAGATAAACATCCATCCTTCAAATTTTCCTTGGTGGAGAAATATGAGTAAGCTGAGGTTGAGGTTGGGTTGGAGGCATTAGAGCATGTTATCACTCCTTAATTTATGAAGGCTGAAGACAGAACTATGAAGGGAAACAACAAACCAACTTTAGAGTCCATGACCTAGCATTCCTAGACTCAGAGAGGGCTCTCTCTATTAGATATAACTTGATAACTATAAATTCTAATATTAGGCTAGTTATTGAAATGAGGTTTGTTTGAAGATGTTTGGTTGAGGCAGTAGAAGAGGGCCATTGGGCTACGGAGTCACACAATTGTGAACAAATTCAGATGGATGAATAACTGGGGTCAGGTACCACTAGGAAAGCTAGCCATGTCAATGGATCTTAATATCTTGTGAAATGGAATAGAGGAGGAGATTAAGGTTCAAAAAGAATATAGAGAAAAACATCTCTGAATTCTACATTCTGGTCTCAGAAGAAAACATAATGAACTATTTCAAGACTATGCAGGGTACCCTATGGTAAATCATACACAAAATTTTCTATCCATAGTTAAGAAAAGAAAGCAGTATGAGAAAACAGGAGAATAAAAAATCACATGGGAAAATACTTCACCACATAGCAGAACACAAGAATCTCGAAAAAAACATAATCCTTCATTCATCCAAAAGAGAGTGCTTACAAAAGAATGAGTCTATTACAATGGTTTTTCCCTTCTAGGCCTTCTTTACACTGCTAATCATACATTATTTATAGAAAACTTAATTCTGATAGTCTGTCTACTGCAGTAATTAAATTCAAGGAAAAAAAAACAAGTGGAAACATGCAGGAGATGATAAGACTAGCTTGGCTTGCAACGATGGCTTTTGGAAATCTGTTATTAATTACAGAGTGGTTGGAAACTTGTTCGAGTGACGCCTAAGAGGTTGGAAATAAAGTACTCCTAACATCTAGCCTTGCTCTTGAGAAAACCAATGTTGGGAAATTAAGTTTGGTGCAGCGCTGGATATTTTCATTGATTAGTGTTGGTGCTGACGTGATTTGATGCCCCTTTAGTCTCTGCTATTACATCTCCACATCAATGGCCAACTCGACTTTCTCTGTATTTTCCTTGTGACGTTCAGCCTCACCCTGCCTTTCGCTCCTTTATCGGGTTTGAATCGAGTATTCTTGTAATTTGTAGCCTATTTCCTCATAAATGGCACACATAACTTATATGCGCAGTCATGGTGGGATGGTGGTTGGTAGACATGGACACAATGGAGGACGGTGGAAATGGATTTTCGGAGGGGGCCTTAAGTGGTAAGTAGTAATATAGAAAGGGGGTGCGAAATAGAGGAAGGGTGACACATAGCGAGGAGGGGGTAAGAGATACCACCCATTTTAGACACCCACCTCCCCCCCCCCCCCCCAAGTTTAATGTTCGGAAGCAGGGGGTGCGAAATGAAACAAGGATAGTTAGATGAGGAGGGGTTGATTTGAGATGGAGGAAAGATGGAGGGTGATGAGGAGAAGGTAATGACGTGGCAGGTAGGGTGGGACTGGACTCAACCTTTCAAATTCTCCAAGGTAAATGGTGGAAAACCCTTTGAATGGGTGGTCGAGACTTGCTGCTATACTTAGCCCTTTTTCTTCACAAAATCGCGCATAATGCATTCGCCCAAACTTGAAAACCTTTAGGCCTTTTCATTGAAATATATCGCATCTGTGCCAACATCACACTTCACATGGCACAAGAATTAACATTTACCATTTTCACTTATATTTTAACATTTGTGATTTACGATTGTGATCAGGTCCCACCAGGTATCGCACATCACTGTCTTTAGCTTTTACCGTCATGCTCATCCTTTAAGTTTTTTGATTTGCGATTGCGATCGAGAGATGGACCCCACTGCAAGATCATCCAAGTAGATAAGTGAATTTTAGTTTAAGAAACGATAGAAAGCCACTTGAACCATAATATCAAGGTTTTCTAAGCATTCGAGGTGTATGCGAGAGAAATGTGGGTCTCGTCGGTCTCGCATATCACACTTTAGCGACTATAACATTTACCCTTGGGTGCTTATCCTTTGAATCTTGCGATGTGCGAAATGGAATGAGGGCATAAATGAAGTTTGATCATGATCACACCTTATCAAGAACACTTTATTCCTTCTACTAAATGGAAAGGTAGATTGATTTCTTTGAAGCTCTTAAGAGTCAGGATCTCCCTTTCTTTCTCTGAAAATAAATGATAGTCACAAAATATTATTTCAGTATGAAAAATCTATTCAATAATCAGTCATCTTGTGATACTATGAAATACATGAGTCTAATAGTGGCTCCAACTGGGGATAGAAATTCCTTCAAGAGGTGTCAAGAACACCATACACTAGTGGCATGATCCATTGGGCTGATCCCAAATCTGCAACTTAATTTACTACAATCTATGTGGCTGAAAAATCCTTTAAGCTGAAATCAATGCTCGCTGCAATCTGTAGTTTGGGACACACTTAAAATGAAACTAGAAATAAAATTGAAACTAAAACTGGAAATATGCTCAGAGTTTTGAGCTAATTTGCACACCTACCAACCCTACTCTACTAAAAGTTCTTCTATTCTAAATGATACAATAATGCTAGTGGAGTCAGTCAAGTAGCAGCAGAAACAGATGGACAACTTGACTGCTTGTCAGGACAATCAATATTATAACTTGATTATGTGTCTTGATAACCAAAGCTATAATATGTAATGGAAATTTCTAATGTTTGAAAACTTGAGCTAAAAAGAATACATGTTTGAAAACTTGAGCTAAAAAGAACCTCCATATACTCTACTATAGGATCAATTAAAGCATGATGTATAGTACCTGCTTCTAAGCATTCACTGACTAGTTGGCCAATTGTATCCCCAATATTAAACCTTGAAACCACATCTTCAGTCTGGGACTTGAAAGCACAATCATCCTCAATATGCAAGTCAAGAGGTAGTACAATTTCCTCTTGCTTAGGGGAAGGAAGATTTTCCAAGAATTATTTAGGATCTCAAAAATTATATGATTGAATTTGAGAATTCAAAAGTTCAATACCAGTTTCATATCTTTCAACAAATATCTCCAAAAAAAAAATTTTAGCTTCAGGATTAAATTTGCTTGAATTCAAAATGAGAAAGACAACTACTAGAAAATCTTCATCAAGATGAAATTTTGATAACTAATTCTTGAATGTATTTAAAACTTCATTAGATAGAAGGTCTGCCACAAACCTTGTCATTTTGTTCAAAAAGAACTTAGGTCAACATGTTTTGGAGTCACCATGAATGCACAAAAGCTGGGTTCTTTGAATCATGGAGTAGCCAATTGAATGATGCAACCTTCTTGTGTCTGTCACTGTCCATCACCAGTAATCAGATCTGAACTTTGATGTGATTTCTGAGGAAGATAAATTTCGTCCCAAGTATGGTCACCATTATGTTATCACTCTGTAATTTCTGAAGGCTGAAGAGAGAACCATGGAGGGAAACATCAAACCAACTTTGGAGTCCAAGACCTAGCCTTCCTAAACTTAGAGAGGGCTCTCTCTATTAGATATAGCTTGATAACTATAAGTGCTAATATTAGGCTAGTATAGAAATGAGGTTTTCTTGAAGACATTTGGTTGAGGAAGCAGAAGAGGGCCATTGGGCTATGGAGTCACACAAGTGTGAACAAATTCAAATGGATGAATAACTGAGGTTAGGTACCACCAGGGAAGCTATCCATGTCAATAGATCTTAACAGCTTGTGAAATGGAATAGAGGAGGAGATTAAGGTTCAACATGAATATAGAGTAGAACATCTCTGAATTCTACATTCTGGTCTCAGAAGAAAACATAATGAACTATTTGAAGACTATGCAGGGTACCTTATGGTAAATCCTACAAAAACGTTTCTATCCGCAGCTAAGAAAAGAAAACAGTGTGAGCAAACATGAGAATAAAAAATTACATGGGAAAATACTTCATCACGTAGCATAACATAAGAATCTAGAAAAAAAAATAATCCTTCATTCATCCAAAAGAGAGTTCTTACAACAGAATGAGTCTATTACAACGGTTTTTCCCTTCTGGGCCTCCTTTACACTTCTAATGCATACATTATTTATAGAAAACTTAAGCCGGCTTGTTTGTCTACTGCAGTAATTACATTGAAGCAAAAATGGACAAGTGGAAACATGCAGGCGGTGATAAGACTGGCTAGGCCTTCAACAGTGACTTTTGGCAATCTGTTATTAATTACAGAGTGGTTGAAAACTGGTTCAAGTGACACCCAAGAAGCGACCAATAAAGTATTCCTGACATTTGGCCTTGCTCTTCAGAAAAATGGTGCTGGGTAATTAAGTTTGGTGTAGTGCTAGATATTTTCATTGATTAGTGATGGCGCTGAGGTGATTTGATGCCCCTTTAGTCTCTGCTATTACATCTCCATATCAATGCCCGACTCGACCTTCTCTGTCTTTTTACTTGTGACGTCCAGCCTCGCCCTGCCTTTCGCTCCTTTTTCAAGTTCGACCTGAGTCTTTCTGTTGTGTGTAGCCTATTTTGTCATAAATGGCGAATAGACCTTATATGCCTGTTCATGGAGAGATGGTGATTGGCGGATGTGGACAGAATGGAGGAGGGTGGAAACAACTTTTTAGAGGGGACCTTAACTGGTAAGAGGTAATATAAAAAGGCAGTGCGAAATAGCGGAAGGGTGACACATAGCGTGGAGGGGGTAAGTGATACCACCCATTTCGAACACCCCACCCCCCCACCCCTGCATGTTTAAATTTCAGAAGTAGAGGGGGCTATGAAATGCAACAAGGGCCGTCAAATGAGGATGGGTTGATTTGAGATGGAGGAAATATGGAGAGTGATGAGGAGAAAGTAATGACATGGCAGGTAAGGTGGGATCGGACTTAACCTTTCAAATTCTCCTGGGTAAATGGTGGAAAACCCTTTGAACGTATGGTTAAGCCTTGCTATTGTGCTTAGCCCTTTTTCTTCATAAAACCATGCACAACACATCCACCCGAACTTGGAAACCTTTAGGCATTTTCTTTGAAATACATCGCATATGTGCCAACATCAGACCTCACATAACACAAGACTTAACATTTACTATTCACACTTATATTTTAACATTTTTGATTTTTAATTGTGACCAGGTCCTAGTAGGTATCACACATCATTGTATTTAGCTTTTACCATCACACTTATCCATTAATTTTTACGATTTGCGATTGCGATTGAGACATGGACCCCACTGCAAGATTATCCAAGCGAACAAGTGAAATTTAGTTTAAGAAATGGTAACAATCTGCCCGAACCATAATATGAAGGTTTTCAAAGCATTCAAGGTGTATCCCAGGGAAATATGGGTCCCGCCGGTCTCGCATATCGCACTTTGGTGACTATAACATTTACCCTTGGACACTTATCCTTTGAATCTTGCTATGTGCAATTGCGAAGAGAGGTAGAGGTTTCAAAATTATGATATAAAGGAAGTGGGGTTTTTATTACAATTTATGTGACACACACACACACACACATATGTATCAAGCAGCTAGCTATGGGGGCGGAGTTGTGAAGAAGGCAATTTTAAGTGAAAAAATCATATGGCTGTTAGTGGGTGGGTGGAGCTATAACCATGGGATTTCGAACTTTAATATAAAGGGGTATATAGAGCAATAAGTCCCAAAGTTTATGCATGTGGGTTTTGGGGTTTAAATGGGATATAATTTTAGAATATGGAGGAAATGAGAGAGAAAAGAGGATGAATGAAATGGAATGAGGGAAACAATGAAGTTCGGTCACTATCACACCTTATCAACAACACTTTCTTCGTTATACTGAACAGAAAGGTAGATTGATTTCTTCAAAGCTCTTGAGAGTCAGGATCTCCCTGTCTCTCTCTGAAAATAAATGATAATCATAGATTATTATTTTTAGTATGAAAAATATATTCAAAAATTAGTCACCTTGTGATCCTATGAAATACAGGAGTCTAACAGAGTGAGTGGTTGATTTTTTTGAGGCCTCCACCCTTGGGATGGATTGTTCCACTGAGCTTGTTGTGGAACATACTGTTGGAAAGGTTGGTTTACTCATTGAGGATGATATGAAGGGTTGTAGGGCCAAATAGGAGGTGTAGACTAGGGTGGGGGAGTGGGGGTGTACGAAGGTTGCATTGGTGCACTCTGATTGTTGTGATAGTAAGAGTAAGGTGCCCCTTGCATACCTTGCTGATATGGTCAAGGGCATTGAGGCTTTCTCTAGTTTATGAAATAGAGTTTCTTTGGCATTGCTTCCCCACCTTGATATACATCCTTAAGTCTAGGTAAGGAAGGACAATTTTTTGTGGCATGATTCTCCTCAGAGACTAAGCAAACCTCTAAGACATTCAGTGGACATTCATTTCTTGGGTGCTTCCTGGTATATCTAGGACAAAATATGGTCAGGGATCTTTCTGCTTCCTCTTGCTTCCTTTTGACCTACATTGTGTCCATTTGCAAAGAAAAGGTGTGTAGCATGTCACTCTTGAGGTCCTCTAGCATGTTTCCAATCTCATATTTTATGAAGGTGGAAGAGGAAGGGGTATTTGATGTACTTTGGCTAGCTTTTCCCTTCTTCCTAAATTGCCTAGAATGTTTCTAAAAGACAGTTTTGATTGTTTCATAGGGTTGTTGGTAGATATCTCCTCATGTTAACATATTCAAGGTTTCTATCATCTCTTCACTGATCCCTTGAATAAGTACAAGTTTAAGTGATGCAAGATCAAGAGTATAGTTGGCTCTCTTATAATTTAATTAAAACCTCTCTTAATAGTCCTTTAGGGATTCATCAGGTCCTAGAGTCATCCTAAATATCTCATTTTTATTTTCCTTCGACCTACAGTAGTCTATATTTTTTTTTGAAGGTCTCTTCCATTTATGCTCAGGTAGTGATGTTATCCCCAGGCAGACCCATGAACCAGCGCAAGGTTGCATCCTTAAGGGTGGATGGGAATAGCTTCAACTTCTGATCATTAGAGGTGTAGTCATAAGTCCTACAAACAACAAAAAATTCAAACATGAATGTGTCAGGGTCCTCAGAGGTAAGTCCATGAAAGTGTGGAAGGGTTGAGTGGCTAATGTTTTTCATCTTAGTTTCCCCATCTGCCTCTCTTATAGGAAAGGCTCTCTAGGTCCTAGCCATGGTTAAGATAGGTGAAGCAGGTCTCTCAGTTGAAACAATTTTTTCTTCTTCTTTCCCAATAGGATCCTCAAAATATTAGAAGTCTCTCCTAGAGAGGTTTCACTCTCACTGCCACTGAAGAAGAGTGAAGGGTGGCCAAGAGGTTATGTGGGGGTTTTAGGTAAGGTTTGTCTTCGAGTATTTCTAGTCCTACGAGGCATGAAAATCATATCTTTTTGTATTTTTCCAATATTTGTGAAATGAAATGAAAAGAAAAGAAAGAAGAAAATAATGCTAAAAACAAAATCAAAGAATCTACTAGACACCTCCCCCGACGCCAAAAAGTGGTGAGCCATGGTATTGCACCAAGAGTGTTGCAACTCCAAGGGGATGTCCTACTTTATCAACCCAGGGTTTGTAAAAACTTGGAGGTAATAGTGCTATATACACAACAGATTCATTCTACTCATGTCATCCTCTTCTAATTTATGAAGGGGTGCTATTTTTTAAACTGTGATAAGGGTTGGAAAGTAAATTGCTGGAAGGAAATGATAGAAAGGAAACTAAAATAAATTTATGGAAAGGAATGACAGGAATGAAACTACTTTAATTTGCAGAAAGGGAAACAACTGAAAAGAAACTAAATTATATTGCTGAAAAGAAATGACATGAATGAGACTAATTTAATTTGCAATAAAGAAATGACAGAAAGGAAACTAATTTAACTTGCTGAAATTAAATGGCAGAATGGAAACTAATTATAAACCATACTTAACTTGGCCAAATGGCTAAATGCACTCTATTTATCATATGTTCTATATACCATGCTATTAAGTTATCCATGACTTAATCCTAATTGAAAAAGTGTTGATCTTGTAGCTTGGAGGAAATAAAAGTGCTAAAGAGGCTAATGGAGGGCTTAACACCTGAAACAAGGCTTAGGTGTGGAAAGTGTGGGTTTAATCCTTATAAAACATGAATGTAGCACAGAAATGGCTTTGGAGAGAAATAAATTAAAAAGTACAGTGGCAGAGATGTGATGGAGGCAAGAGTTACGATATGCGATATTGCAATCGGCGGAAACAAGCGGTAAGTGTAACAAAAATCAACTAAATGGTGCAAAGTGCGATGTGTGATGGGTGACATGGCGGTGGGACCAGCGACAGAGTACAATTACAATATTTCAATCATAGATCAGAGTAGTAAGTCTTAAAAGAAGAGGGTAAATTTTGCGACACACGATTTGTGATGGGTGATGTGGCAGTGGAACCAATTGCAGAGCACAATCAAAATATTGCAATCGACAGAAACAAATGGTAAGTGTAAAGGAAAAAATGTAAAATGTTCGATTTGAGATTTGAGATTTGGTAAGAACTGTGGTCTGCGATATGCGATATCATAATATCGCAATTGGCAAAGGGGAGCGGTAAGTCTTCAAGGAAAAAGGTGAAAGTTGCAATGTGCAATTTCACAATATTGCAACCAGCGAAAGTGAGCGGTAAGTGTTAAAGGAAAAGGGTAAAAAATGTGAAATGTAATTGAAATGTAATGTGGCGGGAGACTCGAGGAGCAAAGGTGAAGGTCAACTTTCAAAATTTTTCAAGCGTTTTGTGAATAAAAAAAAGGCGATAGCTGTGATAAGAGAAAAGGTAGGAATAGAACATAACAAAGGTGTTTGAGAAGCACCACAGAACTACTCTGGGGTTATACAATAATTCCTGCAATCAAATATGTTGATCCATTCATGAAAAATAGATGAAGTGTGTGAGAAAATTAGTGAACAGAAATCAATTTTTGGGTCTGTGGGAAGGTTTACCCTCCTCGAGCTCTATTGACAGAGATGAGAAGAGAGTCTTGATACACAACCTTTTTTCATTTTTTCCTCTATTCGATTAATCACAAGCAAATAAAATACTACAGTAGCATATTGAAAGCAAAACTAAATAATAATGAAACTATGAGAAGCAAAACTAATGGAATGACATAAAGAAAAACTAGCTTAATGGAAGAAAGGAAAAGGTAGTAACAATAGAGAGGTTGAGGCACATGGATTCAGCCCTAACCGATGAGCATAGATCTTTGAAACTTAAATATGTCGAATGAAATCAGTCTGCTCATTTCATAAAAGAATAACCTCATACATCTCTGAAAGTTTGATCATTGAGTAAAATAATAAAAAGCTCAATAGATTGAAACAAAGTTTCAACTAGAATCGACTGGAATTGACTAACTCTTCCTAACTCTAGATCTACTCTATTTATTCTATAGGGCAGCTACCAACATCTCCCTAGAAAATAGTGATTGAGTCCACTTGACTCCAAGTAAAAAAATATTGTGGGCTTTGCTGCCTCTAGAATTCGAATTGCTGGAGAGAATCCTCGGGGATCCTTTTGTTGCCTTTGGAATTTGAATTGCTAGAGAGAATATTTGGGATCCTTTGGCTGCCTTTGAGAGTTAAGCAAGGTGGAAAATCCTCTAATAATTTCTCCTTGATGTCTCCTCCAAGCCTTTATGACAAAATCCTTATAAAAATGCTTAATAAATCATGATTTTCTGCACTCAACCTCATATTTGGCACCCAGAGTATGTTAGCCTTAATCACCACCTATACTAGCATCATAAAACAAAATAATAATAAAAATTCAAGAAAAAGAGATCTAAGAAGGAAAAAAGGTGACTATTAACCCCTCCAAATATGTCTAATGATGGAGCTCATCACCTGGGACACTAGTCACATGTCTTTGGAGCTTTCAAAAAGAGTCCAAGTTCAAAATTCAAAACTTAAACAAAAACAAGGGCCCCAACAGAGAGGTATATCATCTGTTTATATCTCAGAATATCAATAGTCAACCTCTCAAGGTTTTGCTCCAGCTCTACCAGGATATGTGCTACATCATTGTGTGGGCCTGCTATGGGTTGTTCCTCTCGTCTATCAAAGCGACGAAGTACTGCTGGTCGTGTTGGACCAACATATGCATTTAAAATTTTGTAAGTATTGGACGATAAAAAATAAAATAAAAATTAGATAAAAACTTCAAAATGATTCACTAACCTATCTCATCCCACTATTCCCCTCCTGGAAGATATGTTTCAAGATCACCTCTATAATCCATCCCTACATAAGGAAAATATTCAAACATGAAGATATGATTCCTAAGCCATGTGAAATACTGAGTAGTAAAACGAACCACTACACCACATTCACCACCATGGTGAGCCATCAATGCTACCTAGCACACCATACAAGGTTCCTGAGGACCTCCGGTATCCACCAGAGTCTGCTAAGGTGCAAGGAGTGGGATCCTCTATAAAGCCAAAGATACTAGAATGGCCCCATATTCGAAGTTTTTCAGCTTCCCATTCTTAGCTTGCATGAGTTGGCCCTTCATATCAGCCAACACTCCTTCACTCCAATTGAATAATGTTCCTCCAAAACATTCAACTACGGTCTGCGTCTATGCTTTGGTAGCCACATGAGGAGCTGCACTCCCACATAACCTAGTAATTGTGAATGTTATGATCTTGAGCTCCTGTCGCACAATATTTTTGATATCTATTTGGTCGTCCTAACTTTGAATCTCAGCTACAATATTGAGCCTTATAAGTAGTAGTGGGAAGACCTCCTATTCTAGTCTCAAATAAGGAAATGTCCCTCCCTCTACGAGGAAATCCAGACAGGAAATATATGTCCTTCAGCACGATCACAAGCTGATGGTCTCCAATAATGAAACATTGATCTCATACATTCCATGCATTCACGAACCATGTCATCATCTCAACCTATGCTTTCATGCTTTAAATCACCCAAAACTTGTACAAGCCACAATTTTTTAATGAGCGCATAGTTTATGGATCATTCATGGCTTCATTTTCGACAAGTTCATGCTCTCGGTCCTACCATTCCAACATGATTATAGACCTACACATCAACAAATTAACCATTAAAAAATTAGTTGGAGGGATTTGAGCCATTTTTTATGGAAAAAATTATGTTGTTCAAAACCCCATGGCTCTTGTGTAGGTACTGTGTTTACACAGTGTGTTTTTGTGCACACGTTATACACATAACCCACTGTTGGATGGATAAGTCGTTCTTGCGGACAAGATAGACCTCCCAAGTGTCCTACAGACAGCTAGCAACAAATGGGCAAACAAAACTACCTTTCTCTAAATATATTGTGATTCATAATTAAATGCTATAAAGGTTTAACGATCTTACCTTTGAGCCAACGCTTGTTTATAGTAGTAGTCCTTCAGTCGCCCGAAAGAGTTATCTTCGAAGATCTGAAATCACAAATAAACAAACATCAAATAGCACCTACATAGCATATATTCATAAATCATATCCATTAAGGTGATCAAGCAATCCATAAAAAAAACCAATCAATTGACAGCTTATTGAGAAAAATAGATTTATTTGTATTAACTTAAATAAGGAAGAGCTTTACAACCGTGTCCGCCTTGATGTCATACAGGCCTTCCTGGGCTCTGAAATAGGCATTTCCTTTACTCTGATCAGCCTTGCACTCTTTCAACTGAGATACATACAGGTACGTAATCCTTCCCACATGAAATCTCAGCTAAAAGGGTCTAAGTTTCAACAGCACTTTGCCTCCAACAATACTAAAACTTTAACTCATCAATTGTAACCCCTTGAGGCTGCCCTATGCCTCTTTTTATAGTGAAAGAGAGGAGGTTACAGCTCCATACAATAAGGGATAGAATCCTCCTTCAAAGGGATTAGTTCCTTACATCAAGGGATTAGCTCCTTATTGGATGGGATGCATGAACATGAAAGGAGCGGACTTTCCACTGCAGGAATGTTTCCAGAAGCTTCTAAAAATGAATTTAACTGAGCTTCTAGATTTTACTTGTGCCTTTTCTAATCTTTTACAGGGTTTGTCACTTTTAATAAATAGAAAGTGCACTTGGCTGCGCATGATTTATAGCCAAAAAGTGCGGGACCGCAGGCAAAACTAGGAGAAAGTGCGATACCAAAATTTTATGGCTTTAATGAGCATTTCTCTTAGTTTCAAGGCTTGAATTTGGGAACTTTGGTATTGTAGACCTCCAAGGGAGTACTAAAATTTCATTGTGACAAATTTCCGTGTAACAAATTGCCCCCTAAAGTGTGAAATCTGAGAATATTTGAAGAGTGATGTGCTTTATCATTTCAAGGATCAGCCTGTGGACACCCCAGTCAGAATCCTATAAAAACATTCAACGCAACATATATATATATATATATATATATATATATATATATATATATATATATATATATATATATATATATATATATCATTGCTGAGATAGGCATTCCCATACTCAGATCAAAACTAACTAAACTTGTTCTGATACACAAATGATTTTAATATTACATCAATAGTGTAGACACAGCATGGACGCAACCATATGTAATGAATCATCTACTGCATAATGAATAATAAAACTCCTCATAGCCTAGATAGTGGAAACTAGATCTAGGGTCTTGATTTCTACTTCCCGAACTAGTACGATTCTATCCATGTGATTAAATGTGTTGAAGTCGAACATGGTAGAAACCACTTAATTACTAGTCAATGATGTGAACTATTAACAAATGTGAGAGAAACCACCAATAATGAAAATATCTCTTAAAGTACTCAGTACAATCCATGAAATGTGAATAAGTGATCTGAAGTCGAACATTTCACGGAATCATTCAATCAAAGGTCAATGATGTAACCTATCGTCGAAGGTGAAAAAATTTCCATTAAGGCATGCAAATTCCAAGGTACTAACGGATTCTAGATCAACTTCCTAGATGATGAGTTGTCGTCGATAGAAATTGATCCGTTGTAAGAAAGCTCATGACACGAAACCATAAATCAAGTTTTGAAGAAATTTTTGCAAGGACTAACTCAGGCATGGTCAACGCGAATGGAGACAAGTGTTTGCAGATGAATGGTTTGTTTGACTTTCCTATTGAACACATAACGACACTGCAGATGATTTGGTGATAGTTGCCCTAAGCTAATACCTAGAAACCAGTTGAAGACTTTCAATGTGGCTTGATTAACTGATAGGCAAAGTATTTCCCAACCCAAGTAGAAGTGCGACAAAAAATGTCATGTTCAAGAGTGGTGTAATGCTTTTACAAATCAAAGTATAACAAACGAATCTGTTTTTCTCCCTTTTCCCCCACCATTTTTGGCAAGTACCTCTTTATTTTTGACAAGCTTAAGGAGGATAACATTTGCTTGTTTATAAGCTCATCCTTCAGATGAGTCCAAATTAGTTTAAAATCGAACCCTAAGAAGGAGTGGTCCATTCCTATTTGTAATCGACAAGTACTTTACTGTTAAATTTTAATGAGTCCAGTATAGGAGAAACTCAGTGTTTTTCATTTTTAGCGAGTTAGAAGAAAAACTTAAGAAAACTCCATGGGTGTTATTTTTCATAAATTTAGTCCCTCAGGCCCAAAAAAGGATAAATAATGCAAGAGAGAACTCTATTGACCATGATTAGTCAATGTATACCTTTTTCATAAATAGTCCGTTTTAGTCTGGAAAAGGGGTAAACTTAAACTAAAGGGACGACTGTTCATTTACTTTAACGAGTTCGAATAGTCAAGAACTCGACGATATTTTAATTTTTAGAGAGTCTGAAAAGGGCTTAAAAGAGGACTCCATGGTTTTTATTTTTCATAAAATTTAAAGTGCCTGAAAAAGTGACAAAAGTTTACTCTTCGTCAAAAATGACCATTTTTCCTGAAAAGTCCGTTATTCTGCACAAAAACTCGAAAAATTAAACATACGTGTTTCAATGATAAAAATATTTTGAAAAACTAATTTTTAAAGTGAAAAATAAACAAATTTAAAATTCATCAATTCGAAAAAACTTATAAAAAGGAGTTTTTCAAGTTCATTTTTACCGTTTGAAGTTGGAGTGAATTTTTTAGAGCTCTAGGCAAAAAACGCTTCGGAGAAGATTCTGGGCAAACCGACTGTCGGAATCGAAAACCATCTGTTTCACGTAATCCACAACCTCTTTATCTTGCATTTCATCTATTCAATTTTTTAATTTAGGGTCAGAATTTCATTTTTGGGAGGAAAATATGCCAAAAAATTCACCCTCGGGGGTCTGCACCTAATGCATTAGGTACCTGTGGACCCTGACATTTTTCTACAAAGAAAAATGTTGGGATTCCACACTTTTAACACAAGGCCCGTGCATATATACACACTATTCCTGAGCATAAAGTGTGAAGGCACCGTGAAAAATTCAAAAACATATTTTCTTCGTAAATTACCCAAATTTTTTTCTTGAAAATGATTCTAATCCTTAATTTTACTTGTTGTAGGATATATAAAATGCTTATTTGGTGAGAATGGAAGCACGAAGATGTAGATTAAGCAACGACAAATCATCAACCTAATTTTCAAGCTTTAAGAGCATGCAGGCTTTACAAATTTTGGGCTCTCAGTGGCATGAGAGCTCAAGTGGATCTTTTTACTTAGATGGTAAATAAATGGGATGCTTAGGACCAGTGTTTTGTGATCGGAGGTCACTGGCTCGAAATTGAGCTAGAAGACATCTATTTTTTGACTGGTTTGTCCAGGAGAGGCAAACCATTATCTCTATTTGGGGCTAGGCCAGGTGGCCAGTCTATCGCTAGCCTACAATTAGAGTTCTATAATGATGAGGCCAATCCCTAGGATGAATGGATTGACATAAAAACTATCATCTATCTAGAGTTGAAAGTGATCTCTTTTACCATTGTCAATTTGTGCAGAAGTGCAACTTTGCATGCAACCATTGGTTCTCAGATGCACATAGCAGTAGATTGATTTCAAGGCACCATATTCAACTGGTACGAGGAAGTGTTGGCAAATGTGAAAGGCCAACTTACCAGAGTGAAGAATGCGAAGCTAAACAACTTTGGATATGGGTCCATTGTAGTCACCTTTGCTCTAGAGAGGATCCCCATGTTAGCCCCGTAGCACGTTCCTGTCGATGTTGGTCGGCCTCGAGAGCCTAGGATGGTTCGTTGGGTTGCTTTGATGGCTCGCCACAGTGAGGGTGGGGAGATTGTGTGATTCCCTCTACATACTTTTGTTGGCTGGACTACCATATTTTTGTTATAGAGGATTTTCCTTATGCTCGCATGGATTTTCATGGTGACCAGGAGACACCTCTTCCTCCAGGAGCTAAGTGGGACAAGTCAGGTAAAAAATCTTTTTTGACATGTTCTAGTTTCTAATTTTTTTTTTTTTTTTTAATTGTCCAAAACTGATAACAAAAATTTTCAAATGCATATGTGGGTCCAACTCGACCAACCATTCTCCGCCCCTTTGACTGGAGGCAAGGGATGTAGTAGCAGTAGCACCACCCCCACAAGATCAGACTGCAGAGATCCTGACTGACTTAGAGCACCATCTAGAGCGGCTCACTATAGATATTCCTGAGACTACTATAGATGATATCCCGCTCCGTTTACAGAGATATTTCATAGGTGTTCCTGGTCCATTTAGGAGGTTTTTGACTAGGGTGGCACGAGCAATGGTGTATTATCATGATCATCACCACGGATAGTGGATGATTGACATGTAGACTCATTTTTGTAGCACTTTTTTCTGATCATAAGGCATTTTGAGCCTATGATCGAAGACGATGTACTATTTTTTGAACACTACATTTATACTATGATATAATATTATTTCCAGTTTACTTGTTCAATCATGTTCTGGACACTTTATTTGTTTACTTTGTTATCGCAAATGTCTATTTATAACATTAGAAGCAATTGCATCTGCTAATGTATTTTAAATTTTCTTGAAATGTGTTGATATTCAATATAATCGAACTCTCATTCCAAGAGACGAACCCTTAAAAATAATCTTAATAATACTGGATTTCTAATGGCATATACTCGATTTAAATGTAATACAACAAGTTCAGAATCTAACTTAATGATCAAACTCCAAATTCCAAATGAAATGGATTCCGATAATAATTCAATAGTTGCACTATATTCGGAAATATTGTTCATCGTTTGACCGAGACTTACCCCATGCATCGATACTAACTCGTTAGTGGGTGAGTAAATAACCCAACCTGCAGAAGAGATGTTCCGTGTACTATGACAAGCGCCATTAGTAAAAGCAATATATGTTTGAAAGGATGTCGACATCTGCGATATCAAAAGTATCCAGATAAGCGGGAATAATAGTAAGAGCACACTTATGCTAGGCACGCGTTCATAATATATAGCACACCAGCTAAAAAGTAACTTATATACAGAGAAGATCTCCACATGAAGTCAAGCGTAATATCTTTTCAGATAAAGTCCATTTCTGGGTTTACCCAAAGAGACCCCGTCAAAATCAATCAATTCATAGGCCCCTTTTTCAAGCTTTTGCTTGACAATATAAGGACCATGCCACATGGGTTCAAATTTTCCAACCCCTATTTTATCGTTGGCTTGATCATAAATCAAAACTAGGTCTCCTTCTAAAAAATTACGAGGGGTAACACTTCTTCCATGCTGAGCTTTCATTCTTTTCGCATGAGCCTCGGTAGCTAATGCAGCAGTGCGTCAATTCTCATCTAATTGAGCCAAGTATAAAAAACATTTCTCCTCTCCAGAAGTGTCTGGTAGTAACTCTATGGCTAGTTGGAGTGACAGTATCTCGCATTCAATGGGTAATACTGCTTCTAAACCGTAGACTAGTTGAAAAGGGGTAAAACCTGTCGATGTTTTTGCTGAGGTTCGATATGCCCAAAGTGTTGAAAAGAGCATGGTATGCCAATTTGACTTATGAATTCCAATGATTCATTTGATCATGGTGACTAAAACTTTATTAATCTCTTCAACTAAACCATTGGCCTGTGGATAATATGGTGTAGAACTGTCATGGCGTAGGCCAAGTTGGTCTATTAACCCGGTCATCATGATGTTTCAAAAATGGCTCCTGTGATTAGTAATTATCGCTTGGGGTACACCAAAACGAGCAATCACATGATTGAATACGAAAGTAGCTGCAGTTTTTCCATCTACTGCAAATGTAGACATCGCCTCGGCCCATTTGGTAAAATAGTCTATTGCTAGAATAATGTACACATGCCCCTCAACCAAGTGAGGGTTACATGTAATGAAATCGATGCCCCATTTTTCAAAAGGACCGAAAACAATCATGGGGTGAAGAGGAGCTGGTGGTGCATGCATTTTTCTATCAAATATTTGATAATTATGACATTTTTGGACCGCGTAAATACAATCTTTAAACATGGATTGCCAAAAATAACCTGCGCGCAATATCTTTTGGGCTGTGGTGTACCCAGACATATGACTGCCACATGCCCTGGAGTGACAGTCATTCAAAACCTTTTCGGCTTTTTCATGAGTTAGACAACGTCAAAAAACCAAGTCCGCACCATGACGGTAGAGTGTGTTGCCAACAATGTCATATTGTTGAGACTGGAAACAAATTTTTCATCGTTGTGACCATGAAAACTTAGGCTGAAAATATTGGGTTTGAAGATATACAATAATATCTCCATACCATGGATCAATGGTACTAATAAGAAACAAAGATTCATCCGCAATTGGTTGTTCCACCACAGTTTCTGTATCAGTATGTGGGAAATCACATATAAGTTCAGCAAAAATCAATGATTTCTTGGATTTGGAATTTTCAAACTCCAAATCAAACTCCTGCAGGATAACAATCCATTTGGAGTATTTTCTCCCTAGCAATTGTTTGGTCAAGATGAACATCATAGGGTTACAATCAGATCTCACTGTCATTTTACGTAAAAGTATGTAGTGAAGAAAACGTTTGACATCTTGAATAGCTACCAAGGCCAATTTCTCCACATGTGAGTATTTGATCTCAGTCGGATGCAAATTTCGACTAAGATAGTAAATCACATGTTCACTATGGAATTCATCTTCCTGAACTAAAACCATCCCTATCGTGGAATCAGAAGCAGCGAGGTACAAAAAGTAATCTTGGTTGTATTTGGGAGGATGCAGTAATGGTGCATGGGTCAATGCATTTTTCAAAGCATCAAAAGATCTATTAGCGACCTCGTCCCAAAAGAATGGAATGTTCTGTTTCAACAACCTAGTGAAACATTTCATTAACTTGGCATAGTTAGGAATGAATCGACGTAAAAAGTTTGCTTTCCCTTGCAAACTTTGGAGTTGGCAAATAGTATAAGGAGGAGGTAAATTGATGACTACCTCAACCTTCGATGGGTCGACATGAATGCCTGCCTTTGAGACAATGAATCCCAATAATCGTCTGGATTCTACATAGAAAACACATTTGTGAGGATTCAAATGAATCTTATAGTGCCTAGATCGTATAAAAATGGCTCGTAAATGAGTAATATGATCTTCTCTATGTGAAGAATGAGCAGGCAAATCATCGAGGTAGGGTTGCACAATATGCTTAATGTTGTGAAATGCATAAGACATGGCCGTTTGAAAAGTGGTGCCAGGGTTCTTAAGGACAAAAGTTAATTTGCAATAAGCAAAAGTTCCCCATGGAAAAATGAAAGTTGTTTTAGGTTGATCTGTAGGGAGTATTTTTATTTGATTGTAGCCGGAAAATCCATCTATGAACGAAAACATTTCACTTCTAGCATAATCGTCAATAATTTAATCGATGTAAGGGGTTGGATAATTGTCTTTAGGACAAGCTTGACTTATATCCCCGTAGTTGATACATACTCTTATCGTTCCTTGTTTTTTATTGACCATAACAATATTAGATACCCAATCCGTTAATGCGATTGGATAAATAAAACCCGCACTAAATAATTTTTCAACTTCTGCTTTGATAACAGTAGCTTTTCTCGGATGAATCTGACGTAATTTCTATCTGAATGGTTTGGCATCTGGGTATGTCTTAATTTCATGTACAACAATGAACGGATCGATTTCTAGCATTTCTTCATATGACCAGGCAAATATGTCATGGAATTCCTGAAATACGGTCTTATATGCTTGAATTTCTTCAGGCATACAAGAAGCACCTATGTGAATGTTTTCAACAACCCCAGGTTTTACTAAAATGTCAAGAGGAACCGTCATAGAAATATTTTCTAAGTTCAATTTAGAATCGGCATGTGAGAGAGGATTATGAAGTTCTTTGACGTAATCAGTGGTATAAATGGAGGAAAAATCATTTTCAAAATCATCAAGATCAGGTAAAAACGAAGATCTATGATGAAGATCTTCCCATGGTAATTCATCTACGGACAAGAATTCATGAATATGCTCATCAGTATGGAAAACTTGTTGAGCAGGATCTGGAATTGGTGTTGAAGCTAAAATCGATATTGAAAATGAATCCTGATTGATCACATTCACTGGATCAGATTCGATTGAATGGGTATCAGAAAGTGATTGTACTTGCTGATAAGCTAGCTCAAAAGGACTCAAAGGCATTCGGCCTTCGAAAGAATCCAATTCTGATTCTGAAGGTACTATTCAAGGATAATTAAAGGAAATAGTACTTGACGTATTCATATTGATATTAGAAATAGGAGTTTGTACGTTGGGAGGAGGCAGGGAAAAAGTTCCTAGTAAAGCTAAATCTTTAATCAAACCTACTCCGACATCCTTATAAGGGATAGTCGATTTTCTGATATGTTTGATACTATCAGTAAAGGCTGGGTCAGATGAATAATATGAATGCCGATCTATCTTAACGATCTTTCCTTTATGAGGAAACATGATGAGATGAAAGATCAATGATACAACAACAGTCATAGCGTAAGACCAACTACAACCTAGGAGAAGGTTATAATCTAGAGGGCCATCAACCACCTCAACATCTAGATTAACCACTTTGCCTTCGACCTCTATTGGTAGATCTTGTAAAATACCATATGGCTGAAAACCTCTTCCATCAAACGTTTTGAGAATAGTTGGTGATTGGTTGATTTTTGGAGAACCAAGTGATTTCTAACATTTTATCGACAATATACACGTAGAAGCCCCTTCATCAACAATAGTATGAGAGATACGCTTGTTTTTTACTATTACCGAAATCTGAAAAGCCATTTGATGAGGTAGGCACGGTGTAAAATTTTTTAAATAGAAGATCATGAGGTTTGAATCCTAGAGATCTATAGCTCCTAAGGCTGAGAAAATTAATTTTCTTTGGGATGGGCATGATTGCAATACCTCCAAAGCTGACATTGCTAAAGGGGAAATTGCCAAATCTTCAACAATATTGTAATTCTGAGCAACTCTCGCATGTGGATTAAAAGCTGATTTACGAAGTACACCTTTTGCAGGTGGTTTAATCACTAAGTCGGGATTTTTTTTTCTTGATCTGTAATGGATTAGAAACTGAGGGAGATGTAGTCAATGCAGAATTGGATGCTTCTGCTCCTTTACTAGTATTTTTACTACTGTAATCTTGCGATCGCGTCGCAACCATGAAAATATCCTCAACCAGATTGGAGGAAGATACAACCATGTTACTATCTTGAGTGGGAAAGGGATCCTTCAAGACAGCAGGTATAGGTGAACCCTTAACAAATTTTGATACCTTGGCTCTATGCGGGCAATCTTTTGTAAAATGATCGTGGTCACATATGAGACAAGGATATTGAGGTTTGCGTTTTTCGTCAGTTGGTTCAGTTGTATCAGTTTTCTCTTTTGAAGATTTCTTCTTTTTATTTTCTTCTTACTACCAGTTTTAGATTTGGTCGTAGATGTCTCTACAACATGGATATCGGTGGAAGTTTCGAGGGAAGAATCTCCTTTAGGTGAATCGGGTAAAGTGATAATAGGAGAATTAGTCTTGGAAGACTTCTTCTTACTGTTACCAGTACTAACATAACCAATTACACCATCAGTAGCATGAGAGCCAGAAGGAGTTGCAGTTAACTGACCAGGTCTTGGTAAATTAGGGATTTTATCATACAAAGTACCTAACTGAGTATAGACAACATCAAGGTACTGAGCCTGAGCAATAACTTTCTCTTCTGTAACAACGCCTCCTTTGGCCACATCTTCAATAATTTTGGGAAATAATGATTTAATAAACCATTCAGCCAAAATTTGATTAGGAATAAAGACTTTCACTAAACACCTTCTATGTCTCCATTCATGAATGTGATCAGATATGTACGTAGACGTAGACTTCTTTAATGAAGTCAGCAATTTTGTGCCATTGTCGTATCTGACAGGCAACTGAAAATGGGTTAAGAAAGCAGTAGCTAACGCATTAAAATTATTAAAAGAGCCGCATGGTAACTCAATGTACCATTTGGCAGCTAGACCAATGAGAGTTCTCTCAAAAATACGTAATCGAATAGAATCATCGACTAGCGAATTGGATGCGCACCAGAGGTGATAAGTTATAACGTGATTAGACGAATCCTCTAATAAGTTACCTTCAAATTTTGGAATATCACTGGGCAACTTGTTAGGCATCGACGGCCAATATGGAAGACAAAAAATGGGATTGTTTATAAGGCGCAACAGCTCCAGTAAATCTAAAGTTGCTATCAATGGTAATCGATGGCTAGGGTCTTAAGAACCTTGAGTGATCAAACCAATGCTAGGAGGAGGATATCCAGGATATTCCGGAATCAGATGTGCATTTGGAATCGTGAAACCTCCTGGGTAACCAAGATTAACCGAACCATACTGGGGTTGACTAGAGACAATCATACTTGTACCAGCTTGTCCCGTAGGCATCTAGGCCGTAGTCTGACTTGTAGGTCCTGACTGTGGTATAGAGGCTCGAGGAATTTGTACTGATTTATGGATAGAAGAAACTAGAGCTACAAATACTCTAGAAAGAGGTTTTGTAGGTTGAACAGAGGTTGCAATAGTTGCAGCAGATTGAGGCGGAGTCTGAGGTGTACTTGGCCCAGGCTGCTGAACAGAACCAAGTGCAAGGATTTGAATAGTAGGCTAAACAAGTTGCTACTTTGGACCAGAAACTAAAGGATGTCCAGGTTGATTAGGTAACTGCACATTAGGTTGCATAGTCTGTTGAACTTGTGATGGATTCCACACCATATTAATTCCAGGGTATTGACCCATAGAAGGTTGTACATATGAAGGGCCACAACTTGATTGAATGTAGGGTTGATAATTAAGTGGTAAATTTCCAGCTCCTTGTATAAATGATTGATCGGAAGGCGGTTGGAAACCTTGAGTTGGGTACTGACCTTGAGGTTGATAACCTTGAGGCACGTACTGAATCTAGGGTTGATAAGGACCCTGAGGAATATATTGAGTCTGGGGTTGACCTTGGGGTATGTACTGTCCTTGAGGTTGATAACCTTGAGGTATGTACTGTCCTTGAGGTGGTTCTCTAGGTAAATAATATTGTCCTATAGTTTGTCCTGGTAGAAAATTATCTTGAGGCTGCCCCCTAGACGGTAACTGACTACCTTGAGGTTGCCCCCCAGGCGGTAACTGACTACCTTGAGGTTGCCCCCCGGGTGGTAACTGACTACCTTGAGGTTGAGGATTTGGAATATTTCAAGACATCATAAAAAATTGCTCTGCATTCGACGTTTCAATTTTAGTGCCATTCATACCAGTTGATAACACTTATTCAGTTGGTCGAGGAGTTGCTCCTGAGAAAGTACCATAAAGTGACTGGTACCCCGAAGGAATAGAATGACCACCGTATAAAAAAAATTTCAGTGATTGGGAAAACATAGATGACTCACTTGACATGATTGATGAAAGATAATAACCCCTTGGTGTAGGATGAAAAGGAATTCGGGGTGGTAAAAAACTAAGACCCGGGTTCTCTAAAAAATATGTCAACGAAAAATACCAAGCATCACTTCTAAAAGGATTGTAGAATATAGATTCACACTCCCTAAGATTCAAGGTCTATTGGGTTTCGGGAAGAGTTACTTCTTCGTCTGGACCGATAAGTTCTTCAACGGAAATGAGATCAGAAGGAAGATTTTCAGTAATGATGTGTCTTACCCTAGGTGAACCAGGATCACTAGAATTTGGAGTAACAAATCCTGAAGTTGGTTCCAAAATAGCAGGTTCAGTGTCAGGTTCAGAAATTTCAGGTTCTTCAGCGAATTCACTCGAAGGAGAAATACTACCAGTAAGCTCGGAAACTGAAATTGGTTCTTTAATATGCTATGTTGTTTGTAATTGATAATCAGGAGGAACAACTATAAATGAATCTCCTGCTTCTGTTGATCTAATTCTACTGTTAGTAGGCGATACTAGAGCTCATAGCCCTTCAAGTTGGCTTGGTGTATATTCAGGGGGCTTCCCTTGAAGTCTGCGTGATTGTCTCGGTAACTCAACCACGATTAAATATTATTAATCACACGCAATCAAATGAAAATTTCAATGAAAAATCCTAGAGTCACTAAGGAAACAAAAAAATGAATCACACGCTTAAAAATCTAGGAGATCAAACCACACACAAATACTAACTTCCCACACTAAAACACTAGTTGGTGATGAAATCCAACGTTGTAGTATTTAATGCAGAAAGGGTGGTTGGAACAGTTACCCCGACAACCTGCTTAATGAAACATATCGGTGCAAGTTTCTCCACTTAAACCATATCGAGTGAAGATAACCCTCCAGAGAGTCCAAGTGAGTCTAGTCGACATCTGCTCCAGGTACAGTGGGATCTTTCCACCACCATCACCTTAGGAAAAAACCGTAAGATTATGGTCACTATGGTTACCAACAGGGACTAATATACTCGGGGGAACAGTCTACAGTCCGACATACGTGCAAGGGCAGATTAACAAAGCTCAATCCCCTTGAAGGCTCCTTGACATAATCTAAGGTATACCGATAAGTTACCCTAGGCTCCTCGACAATGGTCTATCTGAGGTTTACCATTGTTAATACATGCAAATCTTCTATCATTCCCACTGAGATGGAATTGATTATCTCACTAGTTCAGATATGACCTCGTGCTTGATTCCTTTAAGAGGAGCTTCACAGAGCATACAAGTGACTATTGGAGTTTTTCCTACTACAATATTAACTACTTGTTTGTTTTAACTGTCTTGGAGAGTTAATTACTCCCTACTCCAAGACACTAGCCTAAGCTATATTGGTGAAAAGAGTCTTAGAAATATAAAAGTTACTAGATTAATTTTAATTTAAGCATTGATTTTATAAGGATGTTTCTTAAGACAATAGGTGCAAAAATGAAATTGATGATATGAAGTGACCTGACTCAAATCGTACTAAAAATGCATCTATAATGAGAAACAATCCATTTTCTTTCAATGAATTCTAGCTAAAGGAAGAGTTGAGAAATGCAATCTTTTAAAAAAAAAAATTCCTTCAAACAAGAATAAATGAAAATAATTCTAATTTCAATGAGAACTAAAAATGATCTATTCTCAATAAAAATATCTTTTTATTCAAGATTGAAACTGCAGACTAAGTTTTTTCTTCAAAAGACATTACAATTTCTAGAAAAAGAACTCAAAGCTAAAAAACATTAATATTAAGATCTAAAAATTCTAAGACTAAATTTGAATTAAAACTTCAAATATTTTAAGGATTTCTTACTTAGCTTGTGATCTAACTAAGAAAGTCTTTGCTTGAATCAGAAAGAACTCGAAAAAACATCCAATTTTCGTTTTTTGAGTGAAATTCCAAACTTATTAACAAAAGCTTTAATCGATTTGCAAATGAGAAAAATAGGATCTAGAACTCATAAAACAATTTTTGCTATGATGTTAGACTCAGTAAGAAAACAAGAGAATACCAGTGATCTAAAGGCATACCAATGATTCTAATCTTTGAGCGGGATATAAGAGAAAGAAAAAATCATTATAACATGCAAATCTTTCAAAAAATCAATCAAAAATAAAAATGCTGAAACAAACTCTTAACCAAGGCTTTCTAACAGAAGATAAAAGTCTGGGTAATCACTGAGAACCTAAAAAATTAATCCAGAAAAGAGGATTTTAATATTTTTCAAAAATTTTGACAGGGTCCGCAGGATTCAGTGCAATCCAGTGCGGTCCCACACTGTGGGTACAGGAAAAGTGCGGAACTGCCCACACTGTCTCTAAAGGAAAAGAGAAGACACAGGAAAACAGGAGAAAAAACAAAAAATTCTCAAAGATTTCTCAGGGATCCTACAGGGATTAACTACCCAAGCTAGTATAAATCAATCAAAATTAGGAAACATCAATTCATAAATCAAAAGTAAAAGAAATCAAACCTCAAATCTTTCGCCAGCAGAGTCACCATTTTGTTGGACATATAAGTCATTCTTGTTGAAAAGAAAGACCTCCAAAGTGTCCTATGGATATCTAGCAACAAATGGACAAACAAAACTATCTTTCTCTAAATATATTGCGATTCATAATTAAATGTTGTAAAGGTTTAACGATCTTACCTTTGATCCAACGCTTGTGTGTAGTAGTAGTCCTTCAGTCCCCCGAAAGAGTTATCTTCGAAGATCTACAATCACAAAAAAAAAACATCAAATAGCACCTGCATAGCATATATTCATAAATCATATCCATTAAGGTGATCAAGGAATCCATAAAATAAACCAATCAATTGACAGCGTATTGAGAAAAACAGATTTATTTGTATTAGCTTAAATATGGAAGACGCTTACAACCATGTATACCTTGATGTCATACTGGCCTTCTTGGGGTCTAAAACAGGCGTTTCCTTTACTATGATCAGCCTTGCACTCTTCCAACTGAGATACATATAGGTACGTAATCCTTCCCACATGAAATCTCAGCTAAAAGGGTCTAAGTTTCAACAGCACTTTGCCTCCAACAATACTAAAAATTCAACTCATCAATTGTAACCCATTGAGACTACCCTATGCCTCTTTTTATAGTGAAAGAGAGGAGGTTACAGCTCCATACAAGAAGGGATAGAATCCTCCTTCAAAGGGATTAGTTCCTTACATCAAGGGATTAGCTCCTTATTGGATGGGATGCATGAACATGAATGGAGCAGACTTTCCACCGCAGGAATGTTTCCAGAAGCTTCTAAAAATGACTTTAACTAAGCTTATAGATTTTACTTGTTCCTTTTTCTAATATTTTACAAGGGTTTTCACTTTTAATAAACATAAAGTGCGGGATCGCAGGCAAAAACTAGGAGAAAGTGCGGTACCAAAATTTTAAGGCTTTCATGAGCTTTTCTCTTAGTTTCAAGGCTTGAATTTGGGAACTTTGGTATGGTAGACTTCCAAGGGAGTACTAAAATGTCATGGTGACAAATTTCAGTGTAACACCCATGACGGCCTGACTATTTTTATTTAAAAAACTCGTCAGGGTTTCCGGTTTTCTCCAAGAGAACCTACGCACCCCCGAGGGCGGATTTTAAAATATATTTTCCCTCTAAAAAATGACATGAAAGCTTAAAATTATAAATTAAAAATATGAAAACAAAGATAATGATGATGTGGATTACTTGGTGTGGACGGTTCTCAAAATGGTCGGTCGGTTCTTTTGATATCAGCTCCGAAAGTTTTTGGGCAAAAGCCCTCTCTGCTCTATTCTGAAAATCAAAAGGTGAAAATGACTTCTTTAAAATTCTTTTTGTAGTCTTAAATGAATAAAATAATATTATATTATTTATTTTACTTTTTAAAACTCAAATCAAAATATTTTTCCTTTTTGAAGAGTAGATATTCGTAAGTGTTTGAGTTTTTGTGTAGGATACATGATTTTGGTGAAAATAATTATTTTGACATTGAGTACACTTTTATCACTTTTTTGAGCTCCAGAAAAATATGAAAAAGAAAAAACCTTGGGTCCTCTTTTAAGCCCTTTTCAGACTCTCTAAACATGAATATATTGTCGAGTACTTGACTATTCGAACTCGTTAAAGTAAATGAACAGTCTTCCATTCAGTATAAGTTTACCCCTTTTCTGGACTGAATTGGACTAGTTATGACAAAGGTATACGTTGACAAATCATAGTCAATAGAGTTCTCTCCTGCATTATTTTATCATTTTTCGGGTTTGAGGGACTAAATTTACGAAAAATAACAATCATGAAGTTTACTTATGTTTTTCTTCTGACTCCTTGACAATGAAAAACGTTGAGTTATTATTATACTATACTCGTTAAAACTAAACAGTATAGGACCTATTGATCACAACATGACCAAACCACTCCTTCTTAGGGTTCTTTTTTAGTACTAAGATGGACTGATCTGAAGGATGAGCTTACACAACAAGAAAATGTTATCCTCCTCAAGCTTGACAAAAATAAATAGGTACTTGCCAGTAATGGTGGGGGAAAAAGAGAGAAAAAGAATCCATTTATCATCATTGTTTTAGAAAGAAACATGTCTCTCTTGAACATGACACTTTGTTACACTTGTAGCTGGGTTGGTAAATTATTTGTCTTACCGTTAATTGAACCACATTGAAAGTCTTCAACCAGTTTCTGGGTATTATCTTTAGGTCAAATTCTTCCAAGGCATTTACAGTGTTGTTATGTGTTCAAAAGAAAGTTCAATAAACCATTCATTGTAAACATTTTTCTCCATTCGTGTTGACCATCCCTGAGTCAGTCCTTGCAAAAAAATTCTTCAAAACTTGATCTAATGGTTTTGTGTCATAGGATTTCCTACAACGGATCACTTTCTATCAACATCAACTCATTATCTATAAAGTTGATTTAGAATCCTATCAGCACCTTGGGATCTGCATGTCCTAATGGCAGGTTTCTTGCCCTCGATGATAGGTTTTCATCATTCACCTTCGATCAAATGATTCTATGAGTGTTGGACTGCATATTATTCATTCACACTATGTAGATTTTACTTGTTAGCCTCTCTCATAAAACAATAATAAATCCAAAAATAAATTAAATATTAAAAGTTAGGAATTTAAGCCTAAGTCTCTAGATTGGGTTGTTCCTCTAAGTTAGGAGTTATTTTAGGTAGCTCCTATATTGGTGTGTGTATGGTTGAGAAGTTATCTCAGCCAAGGTGTCCAAGATAGCACGCACTATCTTGAGACACAGTCTCGTCAT
This sequence comes from Pinus albicaulis, assembly GCA_034641835.2. NCBI lineage: Eukaryota > Viridiplantae > Streptophyta > Pinopsida > Pinales > Pinaceae > Pinus > Pinus albicaulis. The sequence continues at coordinate 1,570,287,703 of CM076578.1, read as the reverse complement.
CTATTTCATTGTAATATTACATTCTTTTAATAATGAGAAAATATGTGAGGAAGTCGTGAGGTTGAAGCATTTTCCGCCATGAATGTGTTTGGGTATAAATCATATGTGTATTTTTATGTGTGTTAATGGTGTTTGATTATTCTACACGTGGTATCAGAGCATCCTATTGGGGCTAAACTAGATACCTGAGGCTTCATCTCATAGAGAGTGTAAAATTATTTGCAGTTAGAATAGGCGCTGACTTGGTGGTAAGGTTGTGAGCATAGAGCTAGAAAAGATTGGGATCGAGGACGAGCCAACATATTTCATTGTTCAAAATAGATGAAGAGAGCCAGTGTTGAGTGTGGTAAGTACTGACATTTTCCTTAGCTTGTTGTGAAAAGCTTGATTTTGCATGCCCATGCCGAGAGATTGCATTTTGCAGCTTTTGAAGCGTTGAGAATGATGCCTAATATTTTTTTTTTTGCGTGGATATAATTGGTGTGTGGATTTGAGTGATTGTGTGCTGGAGGAATGTGCATGAATGCCTTATGAATATGTTCACATGCTCTACAATTACCTTACAGAGCATTATTTTATCTTTTTCAATGAACATCCTGTCAAACTGTAGCTCACAAGACAACGTCTAGAGGATGAGTTTGTGCTATGTGTGAACATGGTGTTTAACCTTCCATGAACTACCTCGTGGATATATATCTTGAGGCCTCGAAGGTAGCCCGAATGCCCAATATGACTAGTAGCCTCTTTCCCAACCTCTTGACTCAATTGTATCTCCCTTCTATTCCTCAGTAACTTAAAGCGTGAAATATTCAGCTTCAATAAGATTTACATTTAACTCCAGAAAAGGTCGTTCCGCACAATAAATCCACCAGCAACATTTTCTTGCCTCTGCGATCTGCAATCCCTGACCTCTGAATAATTGAATCAATGACATGATGGTTTGTGTTGAATGGGGCTGTTGGGTGTGAGAAATGTGTGGACTGTTGCAGATCAATGAAAGTGGGAATCTCTCTCTATTTTTTTATTGGTAAATTTCCTTCAGTTAGAGGGAGACAAGTTTCGTTATCTGTTCACAGAAATTGCCTTGGCCACATATTGTTGCTCTTGTTTTGTTGGTTACATCTTTCAAAGGGGACTTCTATATAGATGTGCTCAAATAAGTAGAGGAGAGGATCGATTCTGAAGTTCAGTGCACCAGAGTTGCGCTTCTAAAATGAGCTTGGAGAAATGACTGCATTTAAATGTAAGCTTATTTAGTGTTCGAGAAAACACAGCTGTTGGAAGAGGAAATAGAAGTAATTACTGAGTGGAATTGATGACCTTGTGATATTTTTGTACCATACCACAAACATTTTGGCCATCGCCACTGCCCAGCTGGACCACACTGCCACACTACCAAGAAGCCACTAGTTCTAGATACCACTAGAAGGCATGAACCTTTTATCTCTCATCCTTAATTTAGGCACATTGATGCCAATGCCACAGCCTATGAGTTTATCTTTGTAAACCTACAATTCTCATGCTTCTCTGTGGCATGTCAAAACTTCAATTCTTTGCATCCCCTTTACTGACAGTCTCATATAGACCAAACCCTTTCTATTTCAAACTCACCCGATTTAATATTAATTCAGAGTCGTCCTCTATTTCAAAATCATCGCACAAACCTGAACTAATGAATGCCCAAGCTTCGACTACAATTGAAGAGGATGATGCATGCTCCAGCTTTGAATATATTAAAGAGGACAATGCATTCTTTGTAATACAAGAGTTTCAATATTATTATATTTTCAAGGTGGAATGCAACGACATTCAATGGTCAACGAAAAGGGCATGACAATATAAAGGTATAACTCTATTGAGCTTTCTAAATTCATAATGGGCACATTGAGTTAAAAAGCTAAATGTATAAAAGTTTGAATTAGTATATTTAATGGGAGAATGAGTGGAATATTTCAAAACATTTATCAGTCATGGAAAATACATATTTGTGCTTTTTTGGAAACATAAGTGATTAAAAAAGTTTTACAAAAGGAGTGTAGTTTTATGGTATGATCATAAAAACACATTTTTAAAGAGAGATTTCCTTTATATGAGAAGTATGTAAAATCACATTACAGTGATCATAAAGTACATATTTTGGAGGTATAATGAAGCTTTTGTAATGGAGAGACAAGGAGTACTTCAAATTATTTTTGTAATTTTTTGGAGAAATAAGGCGTATATTTTGTAAATTTTTGGAGTGATAAAGTGTGAAAAATTTTGTATTTAATTTTGGGAGACATAGGTGATCATAGAATTTTTGGATGAGATAAAAGATGCATTCAATTTTAAATTTTGTACAGTTAAGTGTGCTTCTTTTTAAATGGATTAATAAGTTGTAACTTGGATAAATAAGGTGTCATTTATTTTTGGATTTGAAGTGATAAGTGCACATGGTTTTTGAAGACATTTGCTTCCAAAATTTTCAAGCTTGGGATTCTCATTGTTTGAGAAAGCTTCAATGTCAATGTTTTAAAAGATGAAAGGTTGATGACCTCAATACTTAACAAAGACATTATTTTTGGTATTGAAGTGTCCTAGATCCACCCGAAATTGAATAAGGGGATCTTAGGTACACCATGTGTGTGTTTGTAATGGCGTGTGCTTTTATGGCTTCATGATGTTGCTTTTGATTTGTGTCTAGTTTTCACACATAAATGATCTCATTTAACACACACATAAAGTTCAATACAAGAAAGCACAACATCTGTAACAAAGTAGCTGCAAGGGAGGATAATTAAACACAACACATGCATTTGCACCACTACAACACATAATGAACGATTGTCAGCATCGGCATTCTACCTCAATAAGAAAATTCACTCAATATAATAAAGTTAATGTGTTTCAAAGCATAGTCTACATCAAAATTCTTGCAAATAAATTTAATAACTTGTAATCAAATTCAAACTACATTGAATTGTAAGGGTTCCTTCTCGGTTGAAACCGACACCCAAGTTTTGAATTGAGTCAAATTAAAGTGAATTCATTGTAGTGAGTCATTCAAATCATTGTAATTTTTTTTGGGTGCATTTTCGAAAAGTGTTCGACACCCTTCCTTTAAAGCATGATCAAGTGAGTACATCAAGTGCACGAGTTTTAGCTCTAAAGCAAACAAAAACAACAATTTCACATCTCCTACAAGTGAGTGTGAGTATTCTTTCAAACAAGTTCCATCGAGTCAGTACAAATTTAATAACATCAAGCGAGGCAATGTGAAGTTCATTGCAGCAACCATCAAAGCAACCAAGCAAGTTCAACTCTAACACTAATCAAGCAATTTGAAATCTACAACAAGCGAGCATGAGTTCCAGTGAGTGTGAAACAAGAAACAAGTTTCACCAAGTAAGAGATATAGCAAATTCTGAAGCAAGCGTTCAAGCAAAGCGATCGTCATCAAGCGAGCATGAATTCAAGAGTTCAAGAAAGAAATTTCTACAACTCTAGCAAGTGTTTAAAGCAAGCGCAATAAGCATCAATACAAGCAAGTGTGCTATTCAAGAAACAAAGCAAGTGAGTGTGTCATTAACATCAAGCGAGCGCATTCAATTCACCAAAGTTCAGATCAAGTTCAAGACAAGTGAGCTTGATTTCAAGTGAGTGAGTTAGCATGGTGCAACACATCCAGTTTTTACAAATTATTCAGAATTTGATCCTCTCAAGTGCTGAAGATATGGTGCAAATTAACAAAGCAACTCTTGCTGATATTTCATGGCATCTACAACATACAAATGAAATGATTGAGTTTCTTCAACTAGAGTTGCAACTACAAATAAATGAGTTGCAAGAGAAGAGTGATGCTTCCAAGTCTTTGAACCATACAACTAAAGATGATTCTAAGTCATTCATCCAAACAGCTTCAAGTGTCGAAGTTGTTCAAGTTCAAATTTTTTCCAAGCCAATCATCAAGGCATGGGAAGAAATCCAAAGTAATAGAAATCGACGAGGCTTAGGATATGTCAACAATGATGCCAACTTGCATATCGCCGATTATTCAAATCCAATTAAATTTGTGAGTGCAGGATTTCTTGAACAAATCACCTCGGCATGTTCTGAGAAAGTTGCAGACAAACAGAAATGCGCGCAACCCAAAGTTGCAGTCAAACTGAAATGTCATCATTTTCAATGTAAGATCAGTGTTTTGATCTCCATCCTTGTTGCTATTGTGGCAAGCCAAATAATTCATCAGAAAAATGCTGCAGCCAACAAAAGCCAGCCATATTAAAGATCAAATATGAATGGATTGATCCTTGGGAATGGTCGTCCACAGCCAAAAGATTATATCAGTTCTACAACCGAATACAATCACACCTATTGCAACCGACAGTGAAAAGCAGATGGGACTCTCATGCAGTTGAATGGGGGAGTACACTAGTGAAACACTCCTACACCTGAAGGGGAGGAGTTAAGGAACACTTCCCAGAGAATTCTCTCTCCTTTCAGTTGACAAAGGGAGGAAAATGTCAATGAAATTGACAATGGTTGTCAGACTAAAAGTCTCAACAAATCTAGAAAAAGAAGCCAATGGGCATCTTCAGCAGCCAGTGGGTATTCGATAGCAAAGTAGCAATGAGCCATTTTCAACACAACAAAAGCAAGAGTGAGTTTTTTTTTGACATCATCAACCAGTGGGCATTCAAAAAAATTTGTCAATGGACAAAGAATGCTGATTTCATGTAAAGGAAAGATGGATCCTTTTACAACTTGGCACGTGATGGAGTTGTCAAGAAAAAATTAGAGATGAATCAGACATGTAGTTGACTCATGGTCTCTTCGTATTGCAGTTTTTTCAGCATCCAGCTTTGGCGGTTTTTTAGGAAAATTTTTTTGAGGATCAACATGTGAACTTGGAAGATGGTTCCTCGTTCTCATTTTGGATTTATCATTGAAGGGGGGAATCTCAGCCTCTCTCATAAAACAATAATAAATCCAAAAATAAATTAAATATTAAAAGTTAGGAATTTAAGCCTACCTCTCTAGATTGAGTTATTCCTCTAAGTTAGGAGTTAGTTTAGGTAGCTCCTATATTGGTGTGTGTATGGTTGAAAAATTATCTCAACCAAGGTGTCCAAGATTGCACACACTATCTTGAGACATAGTCTCCTCATCTATTTAATTGTAATATTGAATTTCTTAAATAATGAGAAAATATGTGAGAAAGCAGTGAGGCTGAAGCCTTTTCTGCCATGACTGTGTTTGGGTATAAATCATCTATGGATTTTTATGTGTGTTAATGGTGTTTTATTATTCTACAGTACTGAAGTAATCTAAGGACCATTTTCATTATTTGTAGTTTCTCTCACAGTTGTTAATGGTTCTCATCATTGACTGGTAATCAAGTGGTTTCTAACATGTTCAACTCTGACATAATCAATCACATGGATATATTCGTACTAGTTAGAGAAGCAGAAATCAAGACCCTAGTTCTAGTTTCCACCATCTGTGATGCCATGAGTGTTATTATTTAGGATATAGTAGACTTCTTATGACAAATGGTTGCACCCATACTGTGTTTACTTTTGATGTAATACTAAAATCATATTTCTACCAGAACATTTAGTTAGTTTTGATCTGAGTATGGGAATGTCTACCTCAATGATGATATATATTTGTATTGAATGTTTTTACAGGTTTTCAACCGGTGTCTCCAATCCAATCCTTGGAATGATAAAGCAATTCACTCTTCAGAAAAATTTCTCAGACTTTGCACTTTAGGGGGAAATTTGTTACACTTCATTTTGTCACCATGACATTTGATTGTTCATACGATTCTATTACAATCCATATCATGTTCTCTGAGAGGTCAAAAAATGCTCATGTTCTTGAATCAAGTCTTGGAAATTGGAGAAAATCTCTGTAAAACCGTTGAAATATTTCCTATGTGTTTTTTCTAGCCCTTCCCTGCACATGGGCTGATGATTCTTCCATTAGTTGTGGCGATTGCCGCTCTTTTCACCACTAAAACCTGCGCACCCCTGTGAAAATCAATTTAAAATAAAAAGTAACTTCTAGACGCCTAGTTGGTTGAATATTCTCCGCACTAGAAGCCTCTAGAGTCCCACCAGTTCGAGCTTTATCCCTCCACTCATGGAGCTTATACCTTGGTCCAAGGAACTCAAATCTCTTCATAGGAGGAATCCATCCCTCCCTTAATGGACCTAAAAATACTTCAATATCTTTATACATTGAGCTCAAGTTTTAGGTTCAAGGGTAGATACCTGAGATACTAATGTGAATAGAGACTGATTTGTATAGTTTATAAGTTGGAGAGAGTTCATAATGTACATAGTTTCTATACTAGTGAGTTGTTGTTGAGACATTGAAGATCACAGCACTGTGCCCATGACTTCATGCTAGTCATTCTAGATAGGAATGCTTATTAGATTGAAGGAGAATTATTGCTCAGACCCCGAGAGGATTCTGTAGAACATCAAGGCATCTACCTGTAAGATTGCTCTTTCTAGTTTATGATAATACATATGGATCTTTTTTTCTCATTGTATTGTTTCTAAATTTATGGGAATGATGTCAATACTTAGATTCCTTCATCACTAAGTTGGATTGGTATTTTTTATTATTATATATTGCAGATGCTTTGATCATTTGTCTTGTCTATGATTGCAGTAACTGCTCATCGTTGGAGAACTACTTTGGAGTGACGGACAAAGGACTGCATTAGACGTTTGGATTTAAAGGTAGGAGCATGTCCTCTCTACTTTACTGTTATAATGATCTTAAAATAAAAATAATCTAGAGAAACAAATATTCAAATGGACCTTTGTTTCTAGTTACTCGTTGGAGTAATAGGGAGATTGCTCTTGTCCGCAAGAGGGATTAATCCTGGCAATAGGGGGACATAATCCAGATTAATTTTCCATTGCTGAGAGGTATTTCAGAGATCCAAAACCATTGCTTCATATCTTCAATAGTTTCTAGTGTCGTGGAGATTCTGCTAGTGAAAAATTATGCCTAGATAAGTTGAAAAAGAGTGGGAGGAAGACAGTTACTCATTAGATCTGTGCCAAATAGATATGAGATTCGATTAGGAGGGTGATCGTTGAGAACTATTCGATTGTATTTGGTTGAATATTTCCAGAAGGGAAATCAGTCGAGAGAGGGAGAAACTACTATAAAGGGTATCTAATTGCCAAGAAACCCAAATCCAACATTTTTGTTGAGAATTTCAACAGAAAGAGGGAGAAGATTATTGTTCTTTCAGATTTGAGGTAGATGGCTTCTCATGCTCTGAGAGATCAAGACAAGTTGGACAATGTGTCCAACTTCTTCATCTAGAGAGCGAGGATACTGACAATCCCAGATGAGTACGACTTCAATAACCATGTAGAGAATGTCCTAGCTGAGCCTGTAGATCCAGTTACTCTGAAGAAATTCAATGAAAATCAAGCGCAGGCTAAGCGTTTGATTATGGATGGAGTTAAAGATCATGTTGTGCCACATATTTCCTGGAAGAAGACGACAAATGAGATGTGGAACGATTTGGAGATGATGTATCAGGGAAGCTCCATTCAAATAAAAATGCTTCTATAGAATCAAATGAGGTTGTTCTAGATGTAGAAGGGTGATGAGATAGATCCTTTCATTTTCTGACTTCAGACTATCTAGGATCAACTGATTTCCAAGGGTGTGGCTCTGGATGAAGGACTCTTGGTAAGGACTACCCTGAATGCAGTCATCGAGGAGTGGGAAATTTTTGTCCAAACCATATTAGGCAGGGCAGTGTTACCATCCTGGGCGGACATGTGGGAAATCTTCTGTCAGGAGGAAATCAAGAGATTCACCAAGAGGAAAAACAACAACAGAACTATTAAGGTGATGAAAGAATAGGAAGATGATGCAACCCTTACATCAAAGGAATGAAGGCAACAAGGGAAGAAGAAGAGGGACCTATCCAAGGTTTGGTTCTTTAATTGTGGCGAACATGGACACTTCACTAGAACTTGTCCTAAGAAGAAGGACAAATAAAATTCTTATTCTATGAAAGCAGTAGCAAAGCATGAAGGGAGTGATGATGACATAGCCAAGAGTTCTCATGCGCCACATAAGTGGGGTGATAAGGATCTGTAGAGTAGCTATAAAGTGGAGGCAAGATCCTTGAGTAAGCCCAACTCTTGGATCACATATGAGTAGAGATATGATTGCAGAAGTTCATAGTGAAATAGAGGGTAGTGCTGAGATGATATAAAGGGAGCAGCGCAGTGCAGATGTAGTAGCAGCGTAGAGGCAGTAGCACAAAGGCTGGTGGGACTTTAGTAGTGGAGAGAGGTAGTGCTTATGCAGTGAAGAGCTATAGCAACACAACAGCTTCAAGAGGATAGCGCAGAGCAGCAACCAAGGGAGCTTCAGTGGTGGAATGAAACCTATCATTTTTTTCAATGATTGGGCAGAATTCTTTTAGTTGCTTACTTCTCAGCAACTGAGTTGCAATGCAACAATTAGTAGTGGTAGTGCTATGGGCAGAATGATGCAACAATTTGAGAGGGATATGTAGTACAAATGAGACAGTGTCAATGGAAGTGACATGGGAAGTAATACAAAAAGAAACATTGTAGTGGATGGAGGGAAGTAGGCCAAGAATTAGTAGCGCAGAGACCAATGTCAAGATCTTGTGATACATGGTGTGGATGTTTTGCTAGAGCACACTCCCTGCTAAGAGGGAGTGTTTAGATTTTGAGTGTTGGGGTAACATCAGGTGTTCTCTAGCCTCGAAATTTTGTGAAGGGTCTAAGACACACAAGACCTCAAAAAAATAGAAAGTGTTTAATGAGGACCCTAAGTATAACTTAGGGAATTAGAAAAATTAAAGTGAATTAATTAAACACATGTGATGAAATGTTCTAAGTGACGCAGATCAATAAACCTTTTATTATTATCTATTGATAAGAGATTAGATCATGGCCGTTGATGTCTCAATGAAAAAGGATAAGAGAAAGGCTTGGGGGTCAGCTGGAGACACACACACGGAGGCAGAGCTGAGAGACTAAGATGGAACTCTAGGGTGGGTTTGCTAAGAATTTCTAGAAGAGTTTCAGCTACAATGAGGGGTAGTATTGGTTAAGGGGATGATCTGATCCCAGAGCCAAGAGTCAACAAGAGGCAGAGGAGAAGCAATCAAGAGTGGTGCAAAGGAAGTTGGTGGTGCGTAGCAGCTACAAAACAGTTACACAACGCATATGACTTTAGCCCCTACGCAGGCCTAGGAGGGGTAGCATTGGAGATTCAAGAGGCCATTAAGGTTACGTAGAGGCCATCCAGGGTAGAATAATGATTGTTTCACCTAGTCTATGGTCACACATTCCCCTTCTGAGTAGCGCAGGGGCACACAGAGGCTAGCAGGGCTGACGTAGGAAACTTCAGGGCAACACTGGGGTTTCTAGAGGTAGAGCATTGTTGAGTTCTGTAAATCCCCTTTCATGGTGTGAAATAGTCCAATATTCAGTCTCCAGAACAATAGGTATTGCTGCAGATCTTATTTTCTCTATTGGGTTAACCAGTAAGGTGCCCAGATTTGTTGTACTTAGATTCTTCTTAATAATAATAAACCCTCGTATCTGCTGCACCGGTTTTCCTGCATTGGGATTTTTCGAGGACAATGGTCTGAAAAATCTATGTCACTTTGTCGAATGAGCATAATATTCAGCAAATGATCTGTATGCGTGTACGTTATTAGTTTTTTTTACTTCGGTATTTTCTAAATATTTTCTGAAAATAACTTGTATAATTAAATTACAAGTAAGAGAATTAAATCAAGGTACTGTAGTAGGATTTATGTATTATTGTATTCAAAAATTTTCACATAAGGCTCACTAGATACCCGACTCAACCAGGTCCAGTGTTTTCGTGGCTCACCCTCAACCATGCCAATGGTTTTGTGGCTGACCCTAAACCATGCCTACAGGAATCCATGTCCGCTTCACTCTCACGCATGGTTTCTAGCTTACCACAAATCAACACTGCAAAGTGGTTACCGGCTAACCACAAACTTGTAGTTACAAAGTGTTTTTCAGATTACTACAAAATTCATGGGGATACGCATGCCTCATCAGGCTTACATTACACACTACAACTCTTGGAGTTACCACGTACATACTTTAAAAATACCACTACAGAAAAATCCTAGAATTTCTTACAATTAAAATGTGTGACTTGTAATACAACATGTTAGGGACTCTATCCCACAAACCCACACTAACTCATACAAAAATTCACTTTGTTTTCCATCATACCTTAACCTATATTACTCCAACAAATGTATGTTACTATTTCAATTTTTTGTCCATCATCCCATAACCTCTATTACTCCAACAAATGTATGTTATTGTTTTCATGAACTATATGTGTCTTCATTATTCCCCATGGACACCTTCCTTGAATATTAGAGTTCTTGTTTAGGAGATAATTGTTAGAGTAGTAAATTCTAACAAAATCACACTCATATTGAGTTGACCAAACTCAACATGTGTCCTCTAAAAACTAAAAGAATTGAAAATTTACCTTTTCTTTGATGCTTGCTTTTGATGATGAATTTAATTTCTTGACACAATGAGTAATAACCATATGAAAAGAAGTTTATTGGGTTGATCCGATAGCATAATCGGGTAAGTGGAGAATTTCAGTCACCATGCTTTTATTGGGACCACATATCCACTACATCCAACACACCTTCTGCTGCAATACCTTTACTCAGTGAACACACAACAACTTGGCTCAACTCTCTTAGTCAGACTGCGCTTCCATCTCCACAAAACCATTAAATCTACCCAATAAGGATTCTTGCAGTATCAATTCCATCCATTTTTAAAAATCACTTTCTCCCTTGTTCAGAATGGCATCACTGCCATCAAATTCACCTCCAGTACCAGGTTCCCCTGCGCCATTTTCAAAACTAGTACTACACAAAATTGGAAGAGGAATACAGTCCTGCATGGTATTGAAGAAATCTGCGACCCAATCTGGCAAAAAAAAAAAATTGTTTTGCGATTTGACTATTTCAGGAAATTTCCTCAGCCATTTGTTGTTTCCAATTCATCCATGGATTCAGGCCAAGATTATTCCATAAACCAGTGAGTAGGTTATCAGCGCCGTTGAATCCCTTGCTAGAAATATTTTCGAATCCTGTGCCTAATGGATTTAGCCAGTGTGGTTCCATCTACCATATCCCCATAGACTGGATGAGCCTACATCTCCTCATCTTCCAAGTCATCATCTTGGACTAGGGTTCCGCTTACTAGTGCAGGAGCTCATGGGGAACTATTTCGAACTTGTGATGCAGCTGCAACCCAAGCTACCAAACAACCATTTGTAGAAATTCGCGTTGCCTCCACCGGATTTGCGAATGCTTAAAACCTCAACTTAATCACAACGCTGGGTTTTAGCTAGGAGATCCTACTCTTCCACACTTCGATCCTGTAGATTTTTCTCTCGAGTTGCACAGGTGAAAAAAAACTAAGTTAAATTTCCAAAGTCAATGCTCCATTATTGTCGACCGACATTTGGTATCGTCACATGGGGCATGAGCATTCCACTACAAACATCGCAGGGCTCTACCCTTGAAGCTCTTGAGAAAATTAAACCCTTAATTTGGCAAAGATATCTACCCTTAGTGTCATGAATCGACAGCTCGAGCATACAGAAGAAATAAATTTATAGCAGGGAATATACTTCCATAGGTCTCTAATCAACACCATGTCAAGCTCGTAGGTAGACTCCATCGGTTCTTCTCCAAGCACACAGACAAAGTCTCTCCAACAAGCACACTCCCTGCTGGCTCAGATGTATGATCTCCATGAACAATGCGCTCTCGTTGATCACAAGTTGCAATCATGCTCACCACACCAGTTTAAATCTCTCAATCATTGTAAATTCAAATGATAGGCTACAGAAAGAGGACTGATGCTCCAATACACCTCCACCCAAACACATGGACAAAAAAAAAACTAAAACACTACAAACATATTGTCTTATTAACCTCAGCCTAGGAGGGGCCAAGGCCAGGCCCAAACGGGCTCTTATACCATGCTAAATTTTCATAAGAAAATTTATATCATCATTAAACAAATAATGTTACAGATAAATGTATGAAGTTTTGTCTCAAGATAGGGAAACTATCTTGGACACACAATCACTTGGTTGAGATAATATCTCAACCACACACAAATCTAGGAAACATAATAGTAAAATATGCCTCTAGATAGAAAGAATCACAACTGAGACAAGTAGGAATTACATTTTCCAACATTTTCAACTTGTCTTTAGGTTAAGTCTTGTTGTGTTGCTTGTAAGTTGATTTTACTAGCTTTCTCCTATGCTTGACATGATTATCAACAAGAGATTGTTTTGGAGGTTTGACATTCTATCTCCTAATGATACTTCAGGTCAGGAATACCACAGACAAGGTCGAAGGCAAGGGTACAAGGGCTTCATTCTTTTGCCATTCCGATCTAGTTGTTGTTTTAACCTCTCTACTCAAAACCATCCTCTGTTGTTTGTCACATACCCTATTTGGGAATTCATCCTTCATACGAACATCAGTCATCTTGAATTTAGAGTTGTAAATTCTAGGTTATGTCATGCTTTTCCATATTTCAGGTCACAAGAAGGCCTTGATCTTTAATGTGGTGTAAATAGTCCTCGGGAAGTGCTACACACTGACCTTTAACAAGGTCTCGATGAATGAGCCACGGGAAGGGTTGCTCACTAACCGCCAATCCGAACGCTAATTTTTGTAATTGTTTGCTTGACATAAGTATTGAGTTCCCAAATGAAACAAATTGAACATATGTTGGTGCCTACTTCTCTAGCTTCTTGTACCATTTGATTATGCAAAAAAACACATACAATTATGCACAAATAATGGTATTGCATGCATGTCCTTGAGTTTTTTCTATGTTGTTTAAATGTTTTAAGAAATATTAGAATAGACATGCCAAGTGGAAGCCTTCAATAACTTCATATTCAAAATTAGTCAATATTGTTAATACAATCCCTACATGTTAGTCTTAAAAGGAGAGAATTTTATGAATAAACAGTTAATTTAGAAAAACATGTTTCAATACAATGTCAATAGGTTAGTCTTCAAAAAGGAGAACTTTATGAATTAGTTGGTAATTTAACTAGCTCAATTTACCTATGAGTAGGTAACGACTGCAAATATTCGTAACTTCTTGTAAGAGTTCTCATATTATCTAGGACATGCATGTAGAATATTGTGGAAATCTAGAGGTATTTTATGCATTATATCATGACATTGCATTGCTTTTATCTGTATGTTTTTTGTTATTTCCCCCCCATCTCAGGGCTCAAAAACAACCCAATTCATCTGAATGTGCATGTTTTCACTGTATTTATACATTTTTATTATAGATAGTAATGCCATGGTGAGTTTGAATAGTTTGTTAATCACCTTTCTTGGTTCTAGAGTAAAATCTTGTTAATAACGCTATGATCATCTTTATGTCTAGGGCACCAATTTTGGGATTAGAGTTTCCTGATATTTTGATAGGTTTATACATAAAAGTTTGATAATGGAATATGGCAAGATTTTCCATTATGATAGTCTCACCATGTTTGAATGAGTTTTGAGGTAAAGGTCCCTGATAAAAGCATGAAACAAGCAGATAAATATAAACCATGAAACGTTTGTTTTAATAAATAGTAATACGAATTCTAATGCCCATCACCTGAAAAATAATAAAACCCCATTTAAAACCCTAAAAGTGTATAATTGGTTCATTTCCCATTACACTCATGCAATCCCTAAAACCTATTCATGTAACTCAACCCACTAATTAGTTGAACAAGAAAAATCTCTTTAGTTGGTCTATTTACCAATGTAAGCTCTCAAGCTCTAGCCTGTCAAGTATTATGGAAAGGAAGGATGTATCCATTGGTGTAGATCACTAGCATTTGATAGCATTTTTTTTGCTAAAATTATATTTAATGATAAAAAATAAATCTTTGGTATAGTTTCATTATGACTTAAATTTCTCTCATGGTTGAATATTTCCTTCAATTTTTTTTGGAAATTTTGAACCGTTCGAAAATTTCAATTTTTAAGAAATTCTAAATAATTCTGAACCACTTTAGTTGTTTTCGAATTTAATAAATTGATGGAATTTTTTTGGCCTCATATTTTAGACCAAATATTGTTTTCTTAATTACCCTTTATCAATATTGAAATCCATAGTTAACAAGACATTGTTATAATGTACATTGCAATTCAACTCTTCAAAGAAATGATATGTATTCTTCAAAGAAGTGGTCTACAAGACCCTTTGAATGGTTGTTAAACTGGACGAAGTGATCATAGACACATCTAAGACTTCCTATATAGGATGAAATGGTTGTTAAATGTTAGCTTCCAAGAAATCAATTTTGTTTTATTGACTTCTATAGAAGAATGAATCTTACAAAAAAAAATTCTGATCTAAAATTTTATCCATTATTACTATAGAAATTAGTGGTTCTCTAGATGCATGATCCAATAGAGAGGGATTCCATTATTTCCAAAACTGAATTGATGATCCAACAACCTAATTTAAAGGCTCTGACAGAGATACTTTGGTCACGCATACAACTGAAATTATTCAGATCAGAGAATCATATCATGACCTGTACAAAGTTTGTTTAGAAGAGGACAATTGCTCCTCATGAAAATGTATGGATACCATCATTAATATCACTTGCCAAGTTTGTGTGAAATTTCTAGGCCTAGCATGGAAACCATCAATTGCAAACACTAACATATGACATTAAATTTTTAATGGAAATTTGCACTACATCAACAAAGTGGGTGTGTCAGATAACCCATCTCGAAATATGTTCCAAGTACCTTCACGTTTGATTTCACCTAGAGTGAAATTCAAATCTTGAAGCGTAAGTCAGATCTAAGTTGGAAGAATCACTGAAAATAATATAAAAATTTCTACCTTGGTCACCTGCTAATTTCCAAAGTTTTAAAAGTGTAATCATTTGAAATGTTCTTCAAATGATCGTACATTGTTGGTTCCTACCTTTGTAGGTGTGGTAGGTCGAGATGGATAAGGGGTAGTCTCGAAAACACCCTCAATTTTCTTATCAGTCACTAATGCTCCTGAAGGCTTAGATTCAAGGGCTAGGATATAGACAATGCTCCATTTCTTATTTTCCATTCTATCTACCAAATTTTGGGGTATAATTATTGCTTCTTGATTTAGAAAAATGAATCATTTTTTCTTGACTTGGACAGGGACTTGTTGCTCCACAACACCTCTCATTAAAATAACAAATCACTTCTTGTTAGTCCCTACGTCACGACATGGGACTATAGTGATAAATTAGTGTATGTTAGCATTCATTTTTATTATTTGTTGTGTTGTTTTTTATTAGTATGTGCCGATTGACCCTAATAACGCATATTTTGTTGATAATTCATGGTTTTGGCCTCTTCACAAGGTAGAGAGGCCATGAGTATATGTTATTTTTGTTTTTCCCATTCATGTTTTTAGACCTGTAGACTAATGCTAGGAACATGAAATTCTAACTCTCAAATGCTAAGGGATGGATGTGCAAGGAAAGTTAAGGTGGTGGATGCATGTGGAGAACATGTCTCTTGCCTCATGATATTAGACATGAAGACACCATGTGGGTTACTTAGTGATATCATATGGGCTGCGAAAGAGAGGGAGGAGGGGAAGGGATAAGAGCGAAGAACCACACAAATAGTGATATCAGATGGGCTGCAAGGGCTTGAGGGAGAAGGGTTCTACAATCTATGGGCCAGCAGAAAAAATCCCTCTTCTCAGACGAAACCAAAGTTTTCCAGACTCATTGTGGAACCAAACTTTGACACCACCCTAACTGGGACCCCAATTTAGCTAAAGGATAATTCGATGGTGCCTAACAGGGAAATCCAGGAATTTTTTTTTTTGGTCCTAATAATCCCAAAAAACAAAAAACTAGAAGGTCTAGTGCAGTAGCCATGAAAAAATTTGTGAAGCAGTGAGCAAGGCACAGAGTGGTTGACCCCATCCTGGCGGGAGCCTTATTAAGGGAAGGTATAAGTACCGAGGGAACTGGGTGAAATAATAAATGAAGGATGGGGTTTTTGTGGAGGAGATGTCTCTAGCAAATAAGGGGTGATCCAAAACAAGAATGACTTACTTTATGGGTATCTTCAAATATGATACTAGCCATATCTAAGTTTCACTTACATTGTATTTGTCTCACCTAATTCCATTTCGAATGATGATGGAAATATTGTGCCCGAATCATGAGCCTTTTTGAATGATGCTGAGGATTATGTTGGTTCGATTGATGATTGAAAGAATGTTGGTAGTTCAAATGATGGGAATTTTGGACCTACTTCTCCCCCTCCTCCTAGTTGTGATGGTTCAAATAAGGGCTCAGTCTTGATTACACAATATAATTTATAAATAGTTATTTTGAATTACAGAGGAGATCATTAGGAGGAACTATAAATTCTCTATCATGGGTCCCGTGTTTCCTTTTCAAAATAAAATCATTACAATGATTACATATAGGAAGGAGAAGGATATGAAGAAATAAATAGAGTTGATGTTGTAGATCCCTAGACAATTGGTTACTGGACAAAATTTGACAACCTCTCAGTATGTAGCAAAAACTCTTATTGTTTGTAGAATAAGTTTCCTTTTATAACCCTTTTCCCTCATCGATTCTCACTTATGATCCATAAATACTGAATAAATATAGTGGCCAGTGCATTCAAAATTCTATTTGATGAGTGCCACTAAGTAAGACTTGACTACCCCAGGAAAAGACAGAAAATTGCATATCTAGCTGATTGATCTCTACTTATTTCATTTTTCTTTGATGGTTCACTGTTGGTAGAGGAAAAATGAAATAATTAGGCAGTTATTATCACGTATCACTTAAAATTAGGCACTTCTTGCTTCAATTACATCGACGTAGATATGCTTGGTGCAGCTATAGTTTTCAAAATTGAATTCATATTTCTTCTTGATCTTACTTCTTTCTGAGTGGATGATCTAGATGGAACTTGTTGTTATGGAAGGATTTGTGCCACGGGAGGAATGTTCTAGGGTAACTATTGTGAACTTTAATAGCATAATCATGAATGAGATACCCAAGGAAGCCAACCCAAATTGAGAGCATTCTAATCATAAGCTGTCTTTCTTCTTCTTGCGTTATTAGGCACAAATTACATGAATTGATTTAGCCATCCTTTTTTTGGTAGTTTTTTTAAAAAATTGCATGGGAACCCCAAAAATACCTTCCCTACATGTGCTTTGTGCTCAAAGGCAACAAAATTTTTAGAACAATCTGTTTATGACATAATTCAAGGTGCGTGAATCCATTTATCGATGGAGGCCCGTCTTAGTTTAGGGGTGACTCATGGCTACGCATGGCACACAGTAGATTCCATTATTGGAAGGTTTGTTACAGGGTCTGTAGTTGAGTCAGAGATGTTAGCATGATGGAGAGTCCAGTTATAGATGTTAGAATGATGCAATGTTAAGTGGCATGCTTTAGGGTTTGCATGTTATGTAATGGAGAGACAGGAGTAAGGCACATGACCCTCATATAAGGGCCTACAAGGTGGATCAATGTTGTTTTTAAGTTCATAATTTTCAAAAAATTCTTTGATGAAATACCTATGATGGAAATTATTTCTCTGTAATGGCCTTAGAGCCATATTTTCTCTGTAATGGCATCCGAGGTTCTATAGGAGTTTTGGTTGATCTAATCCCAGTACCAGAACTAGAGTGCTACAAATTGATGTCGTTGGTGCTATGCATGGATTTCAAGAAAAAATAATCTTTCCCAGAGCTGTGAGGTTCAATTCGTAGCCTATGAGTGTTGTGGCTTGACGAAGGAGTGAAAACCGACTTCCATAGCTCGTGTACCGGAATGGTTCTATTGGCGATGGGACTTCGGGATCTGCAACAAAAATTTAGCAATTCCATGAACTTAATTTCCTATTAATAAAAAATACAATGGCTTCAACTGATGGTGCTAAAATGACCTTCTTCCCTCAATCAATGGGCTCATAGTAGTAATGGTAGTGAAAATGTTTCATTGTAATCAATGCTAAGTATCTGTGAGAATCCCTTTGCAACTAGTTGAGATTTGCTTTTTTTTTTAATTGGTTCAACTGTAAAATTTGTTCAATAATTCCACTTACATAAAACAATTATTCTTCTTGGTGGCAGGCGAACCAAATCCAATGTGTGGTTCCTCATTAGTGAATTAAACTCCTCCTGCATAATTGTTTCCCACCCATAAATTTCAGTGCACTCTTGAAAGGCATGTGGATCTATAGTAGTAGCAATGTAGTAGTGGATCAATAGAATTGGTCTTGTAGTATCGAATACATATGTAGTTTCCTATGGATCTATAACAGTAGTAATGTAGTAGTGGATCGATAGAAATGGTCTTGTAGCAATGAGTGCATATGTAGTTTCCAGGAACTGAAGTCACATCTTTGTAGTCTCGGAAGGGTCAACAAAAAATTTCCTATTACTTGTAGTCCATGAAGCGCCCATTGTGGTGTTGCATAAAGAGGATCTACAAATTCTATTGGATTTGTAGCAGCATCCTCATCATAACTCTTAGCATGTGAAAAAAAGGAAGTAGTGTCCTCATCATCAAAAATAATAATCAGCAGCTTACCTTGTCAGCAAAACTCATAATGAAAATTAGAATTTTTAGAAAATTATATATTATGGAGCAATGCAACACATAAAATATGTGGAAAATACAAGCACACAAAACACATAAAACCAGAGAGACACAGATATACGTGGTTCACCTAGTTTGGGCTACGTCCACCCTGAACAGCTAGTCCTTCCATTCTATTATCCAGCAAAATGAAGAGACAAAACCTACAACAGATCCACTGTAATATCCTCTATTCTCTCTCACAGTTTGCCTATATATTTCCCGCTCAGAGAATACACATATATTGCACAGCCGTAATACAATACCCTTATACAAAGAGAGGGGGTTGCCTTCTAGGGCAAAAAACACTAAAATAAACATAACTTCTACCATCAGATCATCCGCCTAATGAACAGCCCAGATTGACTAGAAATTATTGTACTTTTACAAGGAAATTTTACATCTGTTTTTAAGCTTTTGGGGCGCTGCCCCCGAAACCCCCGCCGAGGGACTGCTGGCCCCCAGACCCCCCAACCGGGGGATCAGCCACCCCAAATCCCGCGAGGGGGAAAATTCCCCCCTTGTACCCCCTCGCTGCAAGGGTGTACAGTTTTCCTGGGGTATACATCCAGCTAAAACATGGATCTTTGAATTAGGATGAAAATCAAGCTCCACACCCAACAATCTCCCACTTGGAGACTGATTGTAGCAACTCCACCACTACTTCATTTGCTGGACAATGACACCTCTTTGGACCTGGCTATTTCTCATCTTCATCATCATCCTTGAAGACCAATTGAAACTAAGCACATTCTTAGTTTCTCCCTGGTTACAAATTTTGTTAGCATATCTGTAGGATTTTGGCTAGTGTGTATCTTTTCCAGCTTCAACTCTCCATCTTCCAATACTGACCGTATGAAATGGTACTTGAGATGTATGTGTTTAGTCCTAGAATGAAATGTTGAGTTCTTTGCAAGATGAATGGCACTTTGGATATCACTCTATAACGTGCCCATATCATGCTTCTTACCCAATTCACCCATAAACCTTTGTAACCAAATCATTTCTTTACTAGCCTCTATAGCAGCAACATGCTCTGCTTTTGTTGTTGAAAGTGCAACAACACTTTGGATTTTTGAAACCCAACTGACAGCTATTCCACCTACAGTAAATACATATCCTATAGTGCTCCTCCTATTATCTCTGTCACCTACCATATCTGCATAAACATATCCATGTAAAGCAATGTTTGAACCACCAAAGCATAATGCTTGATTTTTGGTACCTCTCAAATATCTGAGAATCCATTTTACTGCCATCCAATGTTATTTTCCTAGATTATTCATGTACCTACATACAACTCCCACTGCATGTGCAATATCAGGCCTTCTATAGACCATTGCATACATTAAGCTTCCAACTGCTGATGCATATGGAACTTTAGACATATAATCCATGTCTTCTTAGGTCTTTGGGCACATCTCCTTACTAAGTTTGAAATGGCTAGAAAAAGGTGTACTAATTGGTTTTGCATTGTGCATATTAAATATTTTCAACACCTTTTCTATGTACTCATTCTGAGACAGTGTTAATTTTCGATTTTTCTTATCTCTGGTTATTATCATACCAAGGATCTATTTTGCAGCTCCCAAATCCTTCATTGCAAATGAATTTTCCAATTTTTGTTTGAGCACATTTATTTCCTGCATGTTAGACCCTGCAACAAGCATGTCATCTACATACAATAACAATATAATATAGCTTCCATCATTTTTCTTTTTCAGATAAACACAATGATCAGAGTGACATCTAGTATAACCTTGTTCAGACATAAACTTTTCAAATTTTAGATACCATTGCCTTGGAGCCTGTTTTAAGCCATACAAGTTCTTCTTTAACCAACACACCAATTTTTCTTTCCCTTTGACCTCATATCCTTCTGGTTGCTGCATGTATATCTCTTCCTCCAAATCTCCATGGAGAAATGTTGTCTTTACATGTAACTGTTCAAAATATAAATATTTTGCTACTACAAGACTTAAGATAGTTTTGATTGAAGTCATCTTAACAAAAGGAGAAAATATTTCATCAAAATCAATACCTTTCTTCTGTGCAAACCCCTTCACCACAAGTCTAGATTTGTACCTCTGTTTTCCTCCATCTTCTTCCTTCAGCTTGTAAACCCATTTATTCTGCAATGTAGTTTTACCTACAGGCAACTTGACTAACTCCCAAGTCTGGTTATGCATTATGGAGTCCATTTCTTCTTCTATGGCTAGCTCCCACTTCTTCCTACTTTCAACCTGCATTGCTTCTTCATATCATTCGGGTTCACCAGAATCAGTCAGCAATAAATAATATAATGAAGGAGAGTATCGTTTAGGGGGTCTACTTATCCTGGTAGATCTTCTAACACCAATTTTAGGTGTTTGAGGTGCCTGTTGCTGTTGTGGTGGTTGTTGCTGCTGTGGTTGTTGATTATTATTATTTTCAGGCACCTTTAATTTTTCAATTATCACATCAAGAACCATGTATTCCTTGCTTTCCTTTTCCTATTTCTTTTCCTGCAACTGATTCTTATACAAAACCTTTTCATTGAATATTAAATCTCTGCTCCTAATGATTTTGTGATTTTCATAATCATATAAGCGATAACCAAAATCGTTAACACCATATCCAATAAAGGTACATTTCATTGATTTTTTCTCAAGCTTTGTTCTATTTTCTTTATTAATATGGGCAAAGGCCTAACAACCAAAAGGCTTTAAAAAAGAGTAGTTTACCTTTTTACCTGGCCATGCTTCCTCTGGAATACCACCATCCAAGGAACTTGAAGGCCCTCTATTTATTAGATAAATAGTAGTATCCACAGCATCTGCCCAAAATTGTAAAGGCAATCCTACATGCAATCTCATGCACCTTGCATGCTCCATGATTGTTATGTTCATCCTTTCTAACACACCATTTTCTTGTGGTGTTGATGGAACTGTCTTCTCTCTACGAATTCGATGCTCTGAACAGTACCCATCAAACTCTTTGCTGCAATATTCACCTCTATTGTCTGATCTGAGACACTTCAACTTCTTTCCTGTCTCAATCTCAACCAAAGCTTTCCATTTCTTGGAAGTATCAAATACATCAGATTTATTTTGAATACAATAAATCCAAGTTTTTCTAGTTTCATCATCAACAAACATAACATAATAGCGAGAGCCACCGAGAGATGATACCTGAGAAGGTCCCCATACATTTGTATGCACAAGCTCCAATTTTTTGCTCTTCTTTTCTTTCCCAACTCTGAGAAATTTGACTCTCTTTTGTTTTCCATAAATGAAATTTTCACAGAAATCCAAATCAACATTCTTCAAACCTGGCAACAAGTTTCTTGAGTGCAGAATCTTCATCCCCTTCCCACTCATGTGTTCGAGCCTATGATGTCATAATGCTGCATCTGCTCCTTTGGAAGTTAAAGCATTAATAGAGTGAGAAATACCATTGCATAAATACAGTGTACCAACCTTTTCACCTTTTGCTATTACCAGGGCTCTTTTGGTGACCTTCCAAGATTTATCTGTGAAAGTTGTCACACAACCTTCACCGCCTAACTGCCCTGTTGAAATCAGATTTTTCTTTAGATCTGGAACATGCCTTACCTCCTTTAATAGCCATTGGTTTCCATTCAGATTTTTTAGAAGAACCTTACCCTTACCAACAATTTTACAGGGTTCATCATCACCCAAATGGACTTGTCCAAAATCTCCTTGAACATAGTCATAAAAATATTTCTTATTAGGTGTGGCATGGAATGAGGCCCCTGAATCTACTACCCAGGAATTAGTAACATTTTCGAAAGAAATAATCAAAGCATATTGTAACACATCACCTGTCACATTTGCTTCATGATTGTTTTCTTGTTGCATGTCTCCCTCTTTTCCCTTCCAAGATCTACAGTATTTCTTTAGGTGTCCTTTCTTTCCACATTTCTAGCACACTATCCTCGATCTAGACTTGGATCTAACTTTTCTTGATTTACTGTGATATCCTGAGCTCTTTCCTCTTTCCATTCTCCTTCCCCTAGACTCTGCACTCAAAGCATTACCCTATGTCTCACCGGAGCTTTTCTGTTGCGTTTCCTCGCTAGGGATAGCACCGACAACATCATCAAGCTTTAAAGTACTAGATCCAGAGACAGAGTTACTAATGGCCATTACTAAACCATTCCAACTCTCTAGCAATGAGCACAACAATAATAGAGCTCTAACTTCATCATCAAAGTTTACCCCTACAGAACTTAGCTGACTAGTAACTGTATTAAAATCATTTAAATGGTCTGCAATGGATCCACCTTCTGACATCTTCATATTTTAAATAGTCGTTTCATAAGAAATACCTTGTTTGAGGCTGAGGATTTTTCATATAGCTTTGCCAACGTCTGCATCAAACCCTTTGTGGTTGTTTCCTTCAAAATATTGAAGGCAACTTACGTCGCAAGGCAAAACCATACTATTCCGAGTGCCTTTCTATCGAGAATTTTCCATTCCACATCTATCATGGCCGCTGGATTCTTTGTTTTTCCGCTCAATGGTAGGTACAGATCTTTTTGATACAGATAATCTTCCATCTGCATCTTCCACAGCGGGAAGTTTTGGTCGTTAAATTTCTCGACCCTAAACATACCATCTTTCGCCATTTCTCCCACTCGAACCAAGAACCCTTCTTTCCTGCGAGTTTATCATTCAAATATACCTTCAACTCTGATACCAGTTGTTAGAAAATTATATATTATGGAGTAATGCAACACATAAAATATGCGGAAAATACAAGCACACAAAACACATAAAACCAAAGAGACACATATATACATGGTTCACCCAGTTTAGGCTACGTCCACCTCGAACAGCTAGTCCTTCCTTTCTATTATCTAGCAAAATGAAGAGACAAAACCTACAGTAGATCCACTGTAATATCCTCTATTATTTCTCACAGTCTCCCTATATATTTCCCACTCAGAGAATACACATATATTGCATAGCCGTAATACAATACCCTCATACAAAGAGAGGAGGTTGCCTTCTAGGGCAAAAAACCCTAAACTAAACATAACTTCTATCGTCAGATCATCTGCTTAATGAATGACCCAGATTGACTAGAAATTACTATACTTTTACAAAGCAATTTTACATATGTTTTCAGCTTCGGAGGTGCTACCCCCGAAACCCCTGCCGGGGGACCACTGGCCCCCAAACCCCCCAGCTGGGGGGTTAGCCCCCTTGGACCCCACGAGGGGGACAAGTCCCCCCTGCACGACCCCACTGCAAGGGTGTATAGTTTTCCTGGGGTATACATCTAGCTTAAACAAGGATCTCTGAATCAGGATGAAAATTAGGCTCCACACCCAACAAGAATCACTAATGAAGTAGAGGTGTTATGAGAGTGACTTAAGAATCCCTTTTACAATTAAAAAATATTGCAATGATCAGTGCATCTGTGGTAGCGTTGAGTGGACAATAACTCTTTGCACCATTTGAAAAAATGAAAGGTTGGCTTTGCAGTTCCAAGGCCATGAATTTTTCAATAGGAATGTGACCCCATGCTCATGAACCAAACATTATCAAGTGCTTAACTACTACTTTGCTACTGCTCTAGGCTTCAAAAGGAGTGAGTTCTTTTAGGTCTTTTTTGTTGGGTATCGAGCCTGATTTTCTTTCTGATTCAGAGATCCTTGTTTTAGCTGTATGTATACCCAAGGAAAATTATACACCCTTGCACGTGGGGGGGGTGTGGGGGGGACTTGTCCCCCCCACGAGGTCTAGGGGCCAGCGGTCCCCCGGCAGAGGTTTCGGGGGTAGCACCCCCGAAGCCAAAAATAGATGTAAAATTGCCTTGTAAAAGTATAGTAATTTCTAGTTAATCTGTGCCATTCATTAGACGGATGATTTGATGGTAGTAGTTATGTTTAGTTTAGGGTTTTTTGCCCTAGAAGGCAACCCCTCACTTTTATGAGGGTATTGTATTGCGGCTGCACATTGTATGTGTATTCTCTGAGCGGGAAATAGATAGGGAGACTGTGACAGAGAACAAAGGATATTAGAGCGGATCTGCTGTAGGTTTTGTCTCTTCATTTTTCTAGATAATAGAAAGGAAGGACTGGCTGTTCGGGGTGGACGTAGCCCAAATTGGGTGAACCACGTATATCTGTGTCTCTCTGGTTTTATGTGTTTTGTGTGCTTGTATTTTCCTCATATTTTATGTGTTGCATTGGTCTGTAATATTTTATTTTCTAACATTTTTGAAGGACTCTCTTCTAAGTTAATGTAGTAAGCATAGTTGACAACTTCAACCCAGAGTTTTGGAGAAAGGGAAAGAGACTGAAACATGAAATTTTCCATTGACTTAAGATATATATATATATATATATATATATATATGTTAAACCACACCATTGTACGTAGTGGTGTACGAAACAATATGCTACAATTCAATGCCTGTAGTAGCAAAGCCTCTCATTTTTTCTGGATAAAGTACACCTAGAGATTCGTCTTGAAAAATCATTAATGAAAATCAGGACATATTTATCCCTGCTCAGCAAATGTTGTGGAAATGAACCCATGAGATCGATGTGAACTAGCTAAAGAACTTGAGATGCTCTCCATGCTTTGCCTTCGTTAGTTTTCTCTTTCATGTGCTTTCTAGGAATGTAGCCTTCTCAAACACCATCGTAAAAATGCACACATGGTAATCTTGTCACCATGCTCTACATGCTGAACTGATGAAAATATTAGTAATTTAAGATGGCCAAACCACTCATGCCACAATCAATTCAACTCATTTGAATGATTGATAAGTATAGTAGATAGACTCTTGGTAACAAAATTGAAGAAGAGGTATAATCTAGACTAATGATCAGTTTTCTAAAAACCAATTCTAGCTTCATTTTTCATCTCAATAATGAAAATAGAATCAGGAGTGAACACAACTTGCCACCAAAACTAAAATCTTAAAAATGAGGCTTTGTTCTACCATCATGCTTTTGGGGAGGGACTAGTTTCTTAGGAGGCATTAATTCCATATTAGTATCTTCCCTTGATATGTAAAACTTATAAAATTCATGGAGCATATTTCTCAAGGGAAGTTTTGATAGAACATGTTTTTTCTTCTTTATGTTTCGCTTGATGGAAGGTAGAGCCAGAAATTGTGATTATAACTCCATGGGGATTGACATGTAGACCTATAGATACCCGTCTCTGTAAAATCGAGAAAATGATCTCCTAATTTTTGGGGCTCAGATCGTTGGAGGTTTTTATACCTGGATCAAAAACTGAGAATACCCATCAAGATATTTCTCTCTTGTCCAATGGCTTGCTATTCGGTGAGATTACCCACAGTCCCATGTTTCTGTTTAGATTCATGTGACCAGGAGTTGACAAGAGTCTTGCAAGGAAATATCATTTTTATGTTTGTAAAGATAGGGGGGTGAACAAAGATTCAAGGAGTTCAATAGAGCCTATGAGGTGAATATATATATATATATATGTATATATATATATATATATATTGCTTTTCTTGTTCGAATTAATGGATGCGTTTATATCAATGGTATGAGTAAAATTGTCTTGGGTTGGATTATGAGTAGTTGAATCATAAACATTGTTGTCTTTGCATTCTTAAAGTTCAGTAAACCTGAATCCTTGATTTTGAAGGGTGTCATGATTATTTTGATCTGGTTCTCAAGGATAAATGAAATATGCTTTCTATACATATTACCCATGATCTTGGTCTTGTTCATGATTAAGGCACAAAATGGCCATGGCTAAACTGCATTTTTCTTTTCTTTTGTTTCTTGAGATTTATTTCAAATGATTGAATTAGTATGGGAAAAAACCATGGAAAATTACAATCTTTAATATTCAACATTTTAGAATTTTTTTTGTTTGGGGATGGTACAAAATTTTGAACATGTTGGAGGTAGCAGTCCACACATTAGATGAACTACTAAGGGTGCCCTATGCATTTCAGTAACAGAGCATCTCAGAGGCCATGGATAAGTCTTTTATTTCATGGCTTCTCTAATTTTTTAACATGCTATCATAAAATGGTATCGATCCACACATTAGATGAACTGCTAAGGGTGACCTATACATATCAACAAGATATCATCTTAGAGACCAGGGATAAGTCCTAGATTTCGTGGCTTGTCTATTTTTTTAACACGCTATCAAAAAATGGTATCAATCCACACCATTCCATCAAGCCATTAATAGTTTCAGAGCCTAAAAAATTGGAAAAAGGTCCCAACTAATAAAGGAGACTCTGGTGAAGCCTTACAACTTAGATAAATGTCCCAACTAATCAACGAGGCTTTGATGGAACCAATGTGTAGAATTTAAAATGATTAGAGAAAAGATCAAGATTATGTTTGCTTTTGGACCTCTCCAAGTTGGAAGCATTGCATTTCAGTGTTACAATGAAATGTAGCCAGTTTACAAGACTCCCAAAGCTCTTTTAAAGATGAAATATGTAATCATATGGTTTAATATGCTTCTTAATATCATTTGTTTCTCTTTTTCTCAAGATGCTCCTTTACATCCACATTAAAGTGCATCCAAATGGCCTTTTTTCAAGTAAGGCATCAGGCCATGTCTTCTAAAAATTTAAGCATGGTGAGAGCTATAATAAGATCGACTTTGACAGACCTCCTAGTTGCTAATTCTTATTACTATTATACTTAAGCGTTATCCTCTTCTAAGATTATATTGGAGGTAGCCATTATATAATACTTATTTAAATAGGCATCAATGACATACCACTCCCTAAGTAGGTTGGACATGACAATGGCTACCAACACCTAGTGCAAACACGTGTTTGAGGGATTTTAACTTTAGTTAAAAATACAACACCCAAATTTATGTTATCATAACAAAACCCAATAGGAAGCTTTATTACTAGAAATGTGGTATATTTTCGCTTTGCATCTTGGTAACAACCTGTGAAAAACACCGACTGAAAACATGGATCTAAGGGCTTTGAGCTTTAATGTAAAATACAAACGCAACAACGTTGTAAATAGCAATTTGGGAATTTTAACTTTAGTGAAAATATGAATGCCTAGGTTAAAATTACCATGAAAAAACCTAATAGTAAGCTTATATTAGCAACCATGCGGTAATTTTTTTTTTGTTTCTGGGTAACTAACCTGTCAACATAATGAAAGAAAAAAAAAAACACGAAGAAACTTCTCACGTTTTCTTTCTTGGAAGTCCAAAGGTACCTTATAGTTGTCTTCCTAATCATATGCAAAATTATGATTTGTGAAGTTTGAATTTAATATGAGCCTCTAAATTGTTGGAGCATGCATGTCTATTGAATTTTTACGACATATTTTTTTTATTAAGTAGAAGAGTAATTCTATATGCACATCAAAGTTGACTACAATATCCATTTATGGTGACTAGGTTTCTAGAATGATGTCAATGCTGTGTCTTTTTGACTAGTCAAGACTCACTTGGATACATATCGTAAAATTTAGAAATTTAATTTTTTTGTTTTAAGTGGTGCTTTAAGCCCCTCAATATCTGCATAAATGTTTAGTGCATATAGTCGATAGCTAAGAGGCAACGAAGTCTATTCTCTCATCTAGTTTCCTATAGCACCCAAAATTCCAGATTATAGCACTAAAGGATTTCCAAGTCCATGAAATTTTTGTTTAATAATGTTAAATGAGATTATTGTTTAATAATATTCCATGCTTAGTAATTCTTTAATAATATTCCATGTTTACTTAATGCTTGTTAAAAGAAATGAAGTAGCAGCGTAGAGAAGATTTTGTATCATTGGAGTGTGTTTTATAATAATTTTCAAAAGAATTTGATTTGCAAAATATAATGCTCAGAAACACTTGTTTTTGGCTCTAGCATAGCTTATTCTCAAAAGCACTTTATTTGCAAAAGCTAATGCTCAGAATCCAGCTCCAATTCTCTCTAGCCTCTCTGTGAGGAAGTGGACTAGCCATTGGAATATTCTCAACAAACCATCCACCTAATAGTAGCCTCTCCTCAAGTTGGAAGGCATACCAACACCAATTGTTAATGTAATTTTAACTTAGAAGCTCATGCCTTTCATTTCTTTTCTCATGACCCTATTCTACAATAATAGTTACAATATTAGTTATGTTGCTTTCATATTCATGATATGATATACAAATTAATTATGAATCCATGTTTTTACTCATGTATGGGTTCTGAACAAGCCATTCACATAATAAATTTGAAGAGGTGTCGGCTACGATTTTCATTTCAAATCAGAATGGGTTTTAAATGAACCATTCACATAATAAGTTGGAAGAAGTGCCAAGTCCGATTTTCATTTCAAATCAAAAGCTCATACTTTTAATATATTACTGCCTTCCATTTCCTTTTTCTGTTCACCTTGTTCTGCAATATTAGTTATATTTCTTGAATCCATATTTTTGCTCATCTTCATACATAGTTATATTGTTTTCCACTCAAAGCACCACTAACAATTTATTAGAGTCAATGTGATTTAAAAATTGTCTCCAATGATCTTGATTTGAATAGTCCAATTGTGAACTTTGATCAGCTTCAATGCCGAACTTCAATGTTGAACTTTGATCAGCAACTACACACAGAAGCTCTTGCTCAAGGTAGGGACTAACTACCATGGAACCAATCTTGTTAAAATAAGAAATCATTTACAAGAAGCCTAATATATTCCTTGTAGAGTCCCAAAGTGCCATTATTTTCATTATTTTTTTTGTGAACCTCATATCAATATAAATTTATTAAATATATAATAAATTACTAAAAATATTTTTTTTAGTTATAAATAATTCAATGTTTAAATTATTTTATTATTTATTATATTAAAAAAAATATTTTATATTTTTATATTAATATATCTTTTAAATCTTAATATAATAATTTATATATTTTTAATAAAAATAAACAAAACAAACATTCACCACTTGAACATTACATAAAAATCTCCCAAATTTACAGATATAGTTTAACCAAATCGCCTATAATAATAAACATTGAAATATAACATAAATTGAAGTTGAAATGACGAGACTCAATCCATAAAAACAAATAAGACTTGCAAGTAGGGTAGTCCCTGATGATTTTGAATTTTTTAAAATTGCTTATATCTGTTACACAAACAACGATAATCTCCTCATTGAGGCAACCTTGATCTATGCTAAAAATGGCTATGTAAGATACTAAGCTTTGCCATTTTTTAAAATTTCTTATACTTTTTATATAAAAAACAATGCCGTAGTCTAACTAGACTATTTTTTCGCCTTGAAAATCATGGAAATTTCTATAAGATTTTAATAAAATCCGATAGGGATTTTTGTAAATCCACGTTATAACTATCAAAATTTAATATTTTGGGTGCCATAGAGGTTTTTGATGGTGCTGAATCCATTTCCACAATCAAAATCATGATTCAAACACTATTATTGTATGATTTCTCAATTTTTTTTTGGCCCGAATTTCGGCCAATTTTAGCCATCTAGGCAATTCCTCCGTCTCTTTAGACAACTCCAAAAAAAATAAGCTCGAGATTGAGGCAGCGTTGAACTATGATAGAAAGTCCTATGTGAGAGACTATAATTTTCTTATCCCCCTTCTTCTGCCCCAAGATATACTCTTAGTCTTCATAAATTTTTGTATTTTTCGCAACAACTGCTAACCGTATGTCTCCACTCAAATTCCATACCTGTTTGAGAACAACTGCTAACCCTTTGTCTCCAATAAGATTTTGTACCTATTTGAAAATAACTACTAACCCTCTGTCTCCAATCAGATTTTGTACCTATTTTGAAGCAACCAACAACCACTATAGTTCAGTGAAAGTGTTCCAATTCCTTTATGAAAATTTAATGAAAATTATGATACGTGGTTTCACAATATTGAACATGTATTTGTAAAATGGAAAATATTTGTATGAAATCTCAAACATAAGAATAATTCTTGAGGAAATTCTCTGAAAAGTCTTAGCATTCACTATGGCTATTTGTAATTTTATATGCATGACAATTTCACTGAGGAATTTATGGTCATCTATGTAGGAGGTTTTTAGTGAATTAAATTTTGCGTGTATACCATATTTTTCCTTCTCCCTATTATTTTGGGTTCATTGAACTCATCAATATTTCTCTAGTACCAAAACATGTTGATTTTAAAATGATTAGTAAATATTGAACCCATATTCAGGGATCAAAGAGTGTCCAAACTCCAAATGCCATAGAAAAAATTAATTGAATAATTCTAAGAACATTCATGATTTCCCATATTTTCTAAAGGAAATAATAAATGTAGCATATTTCTTTCTCAACATATTAATTTTAAGTTATTATGCACCTATGGATCTGTCTAGAGTACTAAACGTACATATTTCAAGGATCACAGAGTATCCAAGTGTCACATAACTAGTATTAGAGTAACTTGATTTTGTTCCACATTGAAGATTGAAGTAGGCCCATTGCTAAGGACATTCACCACTCCTTGGTTCTGTAAAGGAAAATCGTAGATGTTGCATATTTCTCTTCCATGCCTATTATTTTAGGTTCATATGCACAAATGAATCTCAGATTGTGCACACATAATGCATATTACATATACTAGATGGTACCATATGAGACAACATCATAACATACATTGAATCTAGCCTAGAATAATATCAATAAAAAATAATTTTATATGTAGCATTACATTATCAACATCCAAGCTTCTAAAATTAACATAAGATTATGGTCCATTGAATCTTTAAGAGTTTAGGAATATGAAAGGTAAACTACGAAACTCAATACCAAAGAATAATATGTAGCAGAAAAAAAATTTATGCAAGAGATTTCTAGTTCCAATCCCACTTTGGCATCCCTCCACTGAAGGCAAGTCTATTAACAAGCTGTCAGAATGAAAAAATAATGATAATTTACCTTGTCAATGACTTTGATTTGGTACATTTTTTAAGGATCCATATCCATCTACAGGTCTCTTGGAAACATGTTGTTTATGAATTCCCTATTATCTTTTCCCGTGCTAGTAAATAAGCACTAAAATCACAATGTGACAGATTGATACTAATTGTCCTCAACTATGTGGCCAGTGTGGGCTGACCTCCCAAGCTAAAATAATAACTTGGATGCTTAATAATCATGGAATTTAGAGTCATGTTTGTGGCATGGGCATCATGTGTTCAAAATCAAAAGAGTCCCATCGATGCACTAAAGGGGCAAAGAAAAACCAAGAGAAGAAAATGTTACTATCAGACATCTATTTCTCACATACCCTAACCAAGATCCATATCCATGTGTAAGTTTTATCAAAGAAAAGTTTTCATTATGAATTCCCTATAATATTTTCCTCGTGCTAATAGGTAAGCACCTAAATATCAAGACAAAATGACTCTAGATTATTATCAAAAATCCTAAACTAAGCGGTTTGAATGGGTAGACGTCCCAAGTTATAGTAAGAATGGGGATGCTTAACAAACATGGAATTATGTTTGAGCATTGCACTTTACTAGATCAATATAAAAAATGTTCCACCAATGTACTCAAGGCGCAGAGCGATGTAAAAAGAGCAAAATTTTTCTATCATACATGGATTTCTCGCATACCTAAATGAGGACAATGTCTACCTGTAGGAGGTTTTTGACATTACTATTTTATTTGTGCCTACCCTATGATCTTTTCCCCGTGCTAGTAAGTAAGTGCTAAAATCTCAAATGAGATAGACTGATACTAACACTAATCAAATGTACTCAGTTAAGTGGCCGATCTGGGAAAACCTTCAAAGTTATAATGAGAATGTGGATGCTTAGTATGTGTGGAATGATATTTGAGGGTTGGGAGTTGCCAACTCAATATTGAAAAGTTCCACCAATTTACTAAAAATACCACAACAATACCGAAAGGAAAAAAAATGTTACTATCATACATAGATTGCTCATATACTTTAACCAAGATCAATATCCATGAATATAATTTTTCTCAAAGAATTAATTTGTATATAATTTCTTTAGATGTTTGAATTCTATGAATTTGCTCACTCTAATATTTTATGTGGAATAATTGATTTATCAATCTTAATCCCTAAACATACATAAATAATATAAAAATCATTTCAAACTAAATTCCAGTCTAAAAATAATTTCAATCTACATTTCAGTCTTATGAATAGGAGTAAACCTCAGTACTTATTTGTCACTACATCTAGCATAAATGTAAGAAAATTAAAACCAGCAGTAAAACTTTAAATACCCATCAATCAGGCCAAAAATCTAATTTCCTTAAAGAAAGAAACATTTTAAGTCTTCAAGTGCCTTCATATTATAGGAAGTTTGTGGCAGAAATGGTGGTGGTACAAAATATCATAAGGGTTGTTAATATTTTTAAGTTATCTAGAGAAATTTTGTTGTGGAAACCCTTGGAAACCTACAATGAGTCCTTGAATAGAGGCACTGGAACCTTCATGAAAGCCTTAAGTAGAGTTTGAATTGTAGAACCATCCAATAAATTTTTCATGTTCAAAGTTGAAACATTTAATACACTGACCATTCTACATTAGAACATTGAAAGATTTAATACACTAACCATTCTGCAATAAGAAAATATTCAATAAATTCTTGAAATGGCATTAAGCATTCCACAACATCAAAGAAATTTGAAAACACTTTATGAATTCCAAAAACATTTATAATTCCACTTTTAACTATTTTAAATTACAAAAATCTTATTTAAATGACCAATAGCACAAAATTTTAAAATAACATCCATTTCAACTTATTAAGATAGTAACTATCTCACCTCATAAAAACTTCCAATCACAACCTTTATTAATTATAAGATATTAACCATTTCACCTAACAAAACCTTCCATTCACATAATAGAGACCCCACCAATAGTATTAAATTTAAAATTAACAAGATATAAATAAAAAAATAAGAACAAATTTCATAATATATTTTGTGAATCAAATAGAAACAAACATATATAGCTACTCTAAAACATCATTTCCTAGACCAGTAGGTGTTCCTCCTTGGAAACATGCATTCTTTGATCATTAAAGTGGGGAAAAGGAGACCTTGAACCACATGTATATGCATAACCTTACTTTTGAGTCTTAGAGTATGTATTATTTTTTTACCTCTTCCTAAAATAAGTTCACCTTCTACATCTCAGGTGTTATCTAGGATTTACTGCAACGGTGCACTTGGTAAAGGAGAAGAAATAGTCTGTGTTCAAAATTTGGAGTATTTCTAGGTGGGAAGTGGTTCCTGGAAGGAATCCAATGATCTATGGATGGTCTCTAATATCCTCATCATCCTATTGCAAGCTTCATGTTCATGGGCCAAACAAGTGTTTGCAAAATACAATTAGTTGATCAATATAACAAGTTATAACTACAATAACATATGAATTTAAAATTTGAGTTGTGCCATTGAAGACATCGGTAATGATGATGAAAATGGAATCTATGATGAAAAGAACCAAGAATCCAATTAATTTCAGGAATGTAAATCTATCAATACAGGGTATTTTGATGTGTAAAGGACCTTCATTATTGGAAAAAAACAAAGTGCAATTGAAATATGAATAACTGACAAGGTTATGGATATGGTACCCTAGATAGAAACAATAAGGTCTATGGCTGATTGTCTTCCAGGGAGTAGGTACCTTATCAAAGCAAATTTCCCCAACCATGGACATAACTTGTTGGGTACTCGATTAACACTATAAGGTAAAAAAATATTTTTTAAAGTTAATGACCCTAGAAACAAGGAAAATTAGTTGAGGTTGTTTTAGTCAATCCAAAAATCCTTCGTGAAATCTATTGTGTATTTTTTCTGAAACTCTAGGGAATGAGTATTAAACCCTAACGAAGATGTCTAACTACAATTATACATGGAATAAAGAAAACAAAATGTAAGTAACCATTATAGTTTCTTCCAAATATGTTATCAATGTTTGTGGCAAGCCAACCTTCCATTCTACACATGTACCATTGTAGCAGCTTTTATGCAACGTAATTCAACCTAAAATGAGGATTCAAGCAGTTAGTAAGTGGGAAACCTATGGGGAAAATAAGTATTGAATACATCTGATATAATGAGGCCTACGTAGGATATAAACTATTGGAATTTAAAACATGATAACCTTAATTTTTGGAGTCTTTCCCACACAATTGTGAAAGAGTTAAGTAGAGCATGGATATATCTTCTTTAGATTCTTCCAGTACTTTCTTTCTCTGGAAAAATTTGTTGCAAGTTTGGTTAGTGCATCATGGTTATTCTTGATTGAAAATGTTGAAGAACAAAACTTGACACTATAAGTAGACAAGGTCACCTTAGTAGTTGATAGATACCTCTTCTAAAAGGATATTAAATATCCCTCCTACTTTAGTTACAAGTTCTAGAGGAACTTTACGACCATCCAAGTCAAAATGGTGAATATTTGCAACCACAATATCATGAATGATAGTTAAATAAGAACCATAGTACAAAAATAATTCTAGTATATTTCAGAATTTTAGATTGATGTGTCACTAAATGCATAGAAAAATGAATCATCAAAATTTGAGAAACATCAATATGATGAGAAACTTCAATTTCTAGGAAATCTTCGAGCCTAAAACAAATATGGCATAACTTAAATTATCAATAAATATTTAAGAAAACTATCTAAATATACCCATGCGGTTTCAATGATGATTAAGCATGATTTGAGTGATGAGGAGATATAAGTCACACAATACCCACATTTCTCTTGGGACAAATCTCTCCAACACTGGGATATGGTGAATATTAAAACATACAAGTGAATAATCAAAATATTTTGGATTTCGACAACTTTCTTCATCAAAATACTTCATAAACATAACAAATCAAAAAGCTAAAATGTTCAAATTAGATTACCTAGATTGACGATTGGCCATGTGGGCCCTCGCATGAAATCTTGATGCCTCATCACTCAAAATTGATTTGTAAACATAACAAATCAAAAAGTTAATTTTTTTAAATTAGATGCCCAAGATTGACTATTTACCATGTGGGCCCTTTTATGAAATCCACATGCCTCATCACCCGATCTCCATAATATATCATGGAAGCTCTACAACATGCCATGTAAAATTGAAACATGCTAATATGCCTATATGGGAATCAACCGCCTCTCTCATTTGTAGTATGTGTCAATCTAGATTGTTGGATCTGTGAAGAACTCTATGGTAATTTTTGGTTTTTATTCATGAATAATATTTTACATAAACTATATGTTAATTGACACCTATAACAGAATAGGCAAACCCAAGGGGAAGTTTAACACCCTTCAAGTGAGGGAGTAAGGGGAAGCCAAGTTAATCTACCTCATGATTCCTAAGCTTCAACCAGGACTTAGTGTAGGGAGTACCACTCACTATCTTGCCAAATTTGTCTCAATTTATCCTATCCATCCTAGTGAAAGAAGGGTTTATCTAGATTGGGTTAGAAGGAAGTAGGAAAAAGAGTCCCAAAAACACATTCCCTGTTCCGAAGAGTGAAAATTTTGTGCATGCAAGGGAATTTCATTTCAAGACAGTGACAATTCATCTCATTTATCTTAACCCACTAAGTCAAACCAATTAGGTTTCTATATCACTAGATCACTTCGGTTGAGGAAGGCATTCCACCCATTATTTTAGAGGGTAGGGAGGGACCATTTTTGTGTATATATATGTCGATCGAATGATTTTGGTGCATGTATCAAACTTTCCACTATTCACTTTCAGGGGGTTCACACAGGAAGAGGGTAGAATGGGGGTTCATACAAGAAGAGGGCATAATGGTTACTATGAGAAGTCTTCACAGCAGTGTGAAACATTGCAAGTATTCCAGTGGATTCGGATGAATTTTTCGCTCCCTCATATTGTGGTTTATTTCACTAAACCCTCCAGACCTAGAGATAAGGTGTGTTCTTAAATTTCATGAAAACAAATACATGCTAAGCTCATCTTAGAAATCTCTGTGTGGGTAATGAAAGAGGTGAGGAATGAGAGGAACACTTTGTGTGGCTTGACACTAATATAAAATCTCTGTTGTGTAGAAAATAAATATAATACCCATATCGCATCAGCATGATGTGGTCTAATATTATAATTTCATTCTTATGCCATCAACCATTCTAGCTCCTATTCCTATGAGAAATAAAGGTATGTATCTCTCAGTGCCTTCATCTCAGGCATAAGGGTTCCTTCAGTCTGTCAAAGTCCAGTAGTGTGTATACAATACAATTCCTCTCACTCAGCTCGCTACCTCCCCTAACACAGCTAAGTGATGGCACTAGAGCCCTGATAGAACACAGTCGCTACAGAGGACTGGAAGAGA
This sequence comes from Pinus albicaulis, assembly GCA_034641835.2. Classification (NCBI taxonomy): domain Eukaryota; kingdom Viridiplantae; phylum Streptophyta; class Pinopsida; order Pinales; family Pinaceae; genus Pinus; species Pinus albicaulis. Next base: position 1,570,250,619 of record CM076578.1, on the reverse strand, counting down.
TAAGATATAGAGGACTAGAAGAGACAACACAATAGAAGTTACCAACAACACTATTATTGGCTCTGATTCAAATTTCATTACTTCTGTCTTCACAGTTAAGGCTATTATCACTACTAAGGCTTTCACTTAATCGGTCAAATGTTTCTAAGGATTTCACTTGCTCAAATTTTTCTATCTCTAGAAGAATGGGAGGCTATGTAGATAGGATTTCAACCGGATGAAGGTAAGATGGGAGCTATGGTTCTGGGAAAACAAATGAAACGCATGCCCATGACATCCAATAAGATATTTCATTTGACCTACAGGGCTCCATTGCCTTATATTATAATGTTTCTCATAGGTAACTCAAAGGAAAAAATAAATACGAGTACATTTTTTTTCCTATATTTGGATATTTTGTAATGCGCCTAGACATGAGAAACATTCCTTCCCTACCTCTATTTCCTTCTCCTTTTGTCTCTTGTACCTACTTCTATCTACCAGCAGGTCACTTTCTCTGTTCATCCATCCCAATAAAACCAAAAAAGAAAGAGCTTACACTAAGAGGACTATGAAGAAGCGACATTTCCATCACTACATATGGAAGCCCTACACACGGAGGAAAACGATTGTCATGGTATCAATGGCAGAATATACAACATTAAACAATGGATTTAGATAAATAAGTGAGAACAACATTAAACAATGACTCTAGATAAATAAGCAAGGCATAACATTAAATAATGACTTTGGATAAATAAGCGAGGCTTGTAATAAGAGGTCCTTTTTTTCAGCCATAAACTTGTCTTAAAATTTGGATGGATAAAAATTGCTACAGTAAAAATTTGGATAAATGATTATAATGCTAAAAAGAAATGGTAAACAATTGAATTAATTGCAATTCAATGATCTACCTATTGCTATGGTCCTGTTGAAGGAAGGGAATAATAAAGCGTTCCTCATATCTCAGCTAATTCTATTACTGTTTTTTTCCATATTTACATGATTTTTATATATTAGTTTATAATGATTTTTTTTTAAGTAATGACAATTTTATATTATAATAAAATTTTGTGTTTTAGCCACAACTTGTATATTAGGAGTTTACAATTACAGTTAAGCCAATGTCAAATGAGGCTAGAGCTCATGGGGTTGTTTAGAGAACATATCATATTGGGAGATATATATTGAAGAAAAAATTCCATAATATATTGGAGGATATATAAGTGGTAAAGGGTTTTTATATTTGTGGTTATAAAAAGTGGAGATCAAATTTAATGAAAAAATATGAAGCGGTAAAAAAAATATTAGTGAAAAAATGGATACCTACAATATTTTGTGAAAGTAGGCGTTTTTTTAAACTGGAAACGTGTATTGGATTCATATTGGTATAGAGTAAAATAATGTGATTTTTAGAGGCATTTTCCAATGTGTAGTCAAATTAAGGGTATTGTTTAATATGCCACAAATGCACAAGATATGTCAAAGGTTCATTGAGTGAAGCCCCCATCCTAGTGCCTATTCTAAACTGTCATCGATTATGATTATCTTCATATATACTTACCTTATGTACGAAGGGCCTTTGGAAGTGAAAACTTTCCAAAAGACCTATAATATTTTGCAAAATTTCCAAAACATAAAGAGAGAATAGAGTACATAAATCCTTTACACCGTGTTTCAGTATTTACCTCATAGGGGAATTTCAAGTCAAAATTTGTCTTATTTGCATAATTTTCTATGCTACGAATATTGACAAAGTGAAGGTTCATCATTCTGAGGAGCGCTAAAAATTCCTCCACTTTTTGGCACAAACTATCAAACTCATCATTTGTTGTTTTTGTTTGTGATATGTTTTCCATCATTATCTCCAATGACATTGTGAATATAGTACCTAATTGGTTGAATTTCAAAAGTAGATAGCAAAATTTTCTTCTATTATGTCCAGTCGAGCCTCTATGGGTTCCATTTTATATTTCATTGGTAGCAAGGACAAGTAAACAATCATTATTATAATCCCCCTCACAATGGAAAAGTATTCTTCAATTTTACAAGTAGAACTTCCACTTGAAGCACACACTGCCACCAGGGGACAAACAACTGAACCAAATTTCTTTACAATAAACAATTTATTAATATTCCACTCCTTAAATGCCTAGGGATATAATATTATGGAGTAAACATAACTATTCACATTTGGAGGAGGATACACCTGTAGATGTGCATCTATAATTATCAGATCTTACTCATAATTAAAACCTAATTTTAACATAATAATTTTGAGACAACCCTCAGCCACTTTGACCTTGAATAATTTAATTTTATAATTAAAAGGATTTTGAGTATTAAAAACCTGTAAGAGATTGATTCAAGCCGACTTTTCATCGACATTATGAAAAATAATTGATCCCTTCTAGCAATTGAAATTGTTTAGCATCGAGGCCCAAAGGTGGATATTTCCCTGAGGAGTTTGTCCCAAGCGCCACTCGAGATGTTTCCAAGAATAATGGAATAATAATGGATCACTCCTAAATTTAAATAAACCTTTATGAGTCTGCATCAATCACCCATCAATTAATACTTGAGTGGAAGATGCCTCATATAAGGCAAATTACTAGTTTTTCCGAATCTCAGTCTTCTCATATCTTTTCCTAGCATCGTAGATGGAATTCAAGATCAATTATTTCATTCCTTTTGGATAAAAAACATCGTTTTCCTACGTATTAATTCTCTCTAGTCTTATGCATGCCAACACTTAACTCTTACCACTTCTTTGCACTCAAGATTGAATAAGGTCCTTCTTATATGATATAGGAGTGCATGCATACTTTGGGGATGGGCGGCCACATATAAAATGGACCTATATGACCACCTTTTAATATTCATTATTGTATATTTATTCACGTATCCCATGCGGGGGATTTTAAAATTCAATTCCCATTCTAAATTAGGACACCTTCCTAGAAATTTGAGTCCTAATTGGATAACTAATATGCTTCATTATTTTGCCTTCCAAATATGTGATATAAATGAAGCAAGGAGAAGGATTACATTATGGACATTGTATTTTCAATTATTTCCATTAGTTTCTTGTCTTTCAATAATTTTTCTTTCACGATGTTTGGAATGATAATTTGCAAATTTCTAATTATCACCAGCTCATCAATCCTAGTTTTTTTTAACTAGAAATACTCCTTGAAGCATCCCATATGCCTACGCATGATTATTTTCCATGTGTCCCAAGCCCTAAGAATATTCTATTACCTTGTTTTCATGAGGGTTTTAGAATGAACCTCCTACTCCTACCACCCCTACATTATTCTTGGACACATTTAAATCAAAGTTGAGGATAAAGGAGTATTGAACCTTTTTCCATTTTTTATATGCATATTTTTCCATCCTTAACTTCAATGATGCCTAAGAGAGTTTTTTCTTATAAATTCACATCTATTTTATTAGCAGGTTGTGATAATATTTTAGATACTCATGGTTGTTTCATAGTTTTTAGGCCTTCACATCGTTGGGAAAGAGGGGAGAGACACCAAAATTCTGCATAGCGGGATCTTGCCTTTAAGACCACCGATTGAGGATGTGATTTGCAATTACTTAACACACTATTTTTCCTTTCTATCCAAATAATCTGACATATAAAATTTTGAAACACTACGAAGAGGAATTCAAATGATCATTTCCTTGTGAAGCTACATTAATAATGTTAACTTCATTAAGAGAATAAGGAGGAAATGATATATGCCACAAAATTATAGAAAATAGATGAGACAAAGCATGTATCAAAACTTCCTTAGCAAAAGAGATGCTCAAAAAAGGATGGGGGATAAACTCTTCCTAAACTTGTAAAAGTGATCAACTAGAAGGCCCAAGAAAGTCTTATTTCCTTAAATTTTTAGTCTTGAATATTTTATTGTGGGATATTAACCAACAAAAGAGAAGGAAAAATAAGGATTTTACCCACAATATACAACACAAGACCTAAATGTGTTCAGATCCCTAGTGGATTCACCAATTTGTTGGTGTAATTCCTACACAAGGGTTAGCAAAAACTACTTCTTATTGTTTCTTCATAGATCAACATAAAAATGCATTACAAATATTGGAAATTCATTATCAATAAATTAAATTCACTAATCATATATATATAATAAAAAATAATAGAAAATTCAGAAATATGAGAGAAACAAAAATTTAATAAACTCCAAGTTTATATTACCGAAGAATGGTTTAATTTTGTGACACCTATGAGTTGACTATAAATGGTGGTTTTATAGCCTCCTCCTTGGAAGGGTTCTTTTTTTATATTGATCCTACAAGAAAAGAAATACTCCTCTCTCTCAAGTGACTAGAAAAATTCCTATGTTGAGAACTCTATACTGGAACAGCTCAAATGAAAAAGGTTATAATTATGATGTTGAAATGGTCATGGTGGAATGAGGGATAAAATTGTTAAAACAATTGTGGTCATTGATTTCAAAAGGGAATATATATATATATATATATATATATATATATATATATGAGTATCCAAGTATGTTGAAAATGGGGTTCTTATAGAGAATGACAGGTCAAAAAGTGAAATGGTGGGTGTCATCCCATGGTAAGTGAAATAAAAATGGGAATTAAATATTTAATTAATAAATTTATGTGACATTTTTAATTAACATTATTTTTCATGAAGATTTATGATAATATATAGAAGGAGAAAGTATTGGAAGGAATCAACATGTGAGCAAAAGTGTAGTTTGTGGAGTCAATGAATCATCATGGTATTTTTTCTATAACTCTTTTTTTTGTGATGATTTAAATAGTAAAAGTCTAAGCATATTGAGGACAAATCTAGAAGAAAATATGGTTAAAAGCTCAAATATTGGTTATAGATACTTTTGGAGATATACATTTTGGAAGTTAGGGTTTGTGATTAGTCCTTGAATTTTCTTCAAATGAGCCATCTCAAGATTTTCACCATAACTTAGTTTCATGGAGGTTTCATATAGTGAAAATTTGGGGAGATGGAGGCCATATTTTTTAGTACATGTGGTTAAAATTTTAGACATTTATTGATTACACTTTCTAAGATATCACTTGTCGAAGCTAGGGTTCTTGAATGGCCTTGAAATCAATTTCAAACATGTTAGTTTGGCATTTTATCTATAACATATTGGCTAGAATATTATAGATCATGAAATTTTGAGGAAATCAAGGAGAGATATTGAGGTATATATATGCAAGTTAGAGTTATTGAATTATTATGAAATAAATTTCAAGTAAGTTAGTTTTGTATTTTTTTCTATAACTTATTTTCTAGGATGTTTCAAACTATGTAATTTTTAGAGATTTGTGGAGACATGTAGCAGTACCACAAATAAAGATTTTATAATTTAGTTCTTTAAGAGATATTGTTTGTGGAAATTAGGGTTTTTTGAATTAGGGCTTGGAATTTTTTTTCTAGCTTCATTTCATCGAATTTTTTCATATTGTGAATTTTTCAGTGATCGAAAGATACATACAAAAGTTCCTCAAATAAACATTTCAAAATAAAATTTTGAAAATTGGATACATGCCATGATGCAAAAATTTTGTTGAGTATGCTAGGATTTTATTGTCATTAATGCCAAGCTCTAGTCATCAATGTCAAGAGATAACAGGTCCAGGGGGAGTTAATTTTTCATGATTCTCACATTATTACTGATGTAATTTTTTTATTAAAAATGAGTTAATCTTATGATGACTTTGTTGTTTCTCACTAGCATATATTTAAAGGAATGTTTTATATAGGAAAGGTGTTCAAAATCACATGAAAAGTGCTTGGTTGGATAGCCTTCTCAGAGATATTTCCAATGATATAAGGAACCTAGCCTAACTCTCAAGGGGTGGGGAGAAATATTATGTTGAAGTTTATTCATGGTTCATATGGATCATGGTTTGTTAGGTCCCTATATTACTAGTTTAGTCCCTTACTGTTATTAGTGTAGCCCCCTTATTGTTATTGTTGTACCCTTGTAACCCCAATATTGTTATTATTGTGCCCTTACATTGTTATTGCTAGGTTGGCTAGGATTATATTGTGGGCCCATGGAATCCTATATATAGAAGGAGGTTTTGGTCATATGTATCATCGAATAATTATTCATTTTTGTAATGTATTGGAGGTTTCCCCCTCGAAGTGGCTAATTTATAAGGTGTTTATCTATTTTTTCTTCTATTTTTGGAGCTGGTTTCACAACATTTGGTATCAAAGCTTCGGATTCTAGGGTTTCACTGCTCCAAACAGGTCATTGTGGTATTTTTGCTATAATGTTTTTTCTAGGATGTTTTAGAAAATAAAATTTTTAGATCGCGAAGCTAAAATCTCTAGGAACATCGTCAAAAAATTTTAGAGCTTGGTTCGCAATATTTTCAGAGATATGATCTATGAAATTTAGGGAGTTTTTCAAGCTCTTGAATTTAACCTAAACAGGTCATCGCGGAATTTTCTCTATAAAGTTTTTTCTATGAGGTTTCAGAAGCTGAAATTTTCAGAGTGAAGACGAAATCCTGAGGAAAATTGTGGAAAAATTTCATATTTTGGTTTGCAATATCTGTGGAGATATGATCTGTGGAATTTAGGATTGTTTCAGGCTCCCAAATTTCATCTCAAAGAGGTGACTATGGGAAAAACGTCATAAATATCTCTTTGAGCATCAGATTTAGATTCTGTAAAAAGTGGATGGAAGTACACAAACTTTAGTTTTTAGGATATCGATTTCAGAACCTAAAGAGGAAACAGTGACACGTGGCAAGTCATACAAGTTTGCTCTACTGAACTAGTCCATAATTAGGTCATCGTGGGAGATTGGGCATAACTTTGTCTTGAAGAATCCAAATCAAATCAAACCTATGGAATTCAAAAGATGATTCAAAGGGCTAATTCAAGACTGAATTTCAGCTATTTAGGATCCTACATTACAGAGATAATTCAGTTTCAATATCAAGCTCCTCAAAGTCAAGAAAAGGGTCTATATTTTTTTCCAATTACATAAGTCTCGTTTGAAAAACAAATAGTTTGAATTTGTTCCAATGGCATATTGAAGAAATGATATCAGTATTTGGTTCTAAAATGCCCCCTAAAAATATTTCAACACCCATTAAGCCTTTGGAAGGCTCTACTATGACTCATGAAGACAAAGAAACACAACATGAGATATCAAAATTACAAGAGCAAGTGCACCAAATTTCGCTATCGCAAAGAGCAAGAAAAAATGAAATGGAAGTTTTGAAGAAAGACTTGGAAACTAAGATGGATGGTTTGAAGAAAATCATGGAAGCTAAGATGAATGGTTTGGAAGCTAAGATGGAAGGCATGGAAGCTAAGATGGATGACATGGAAGCTAATATCAATGAAAAAATGGAAAACATGAAGAATGATATAAAAGAAGACATCGAAGGTTTGACAAAGTAAATACAAGAAATGTTTCCTAATGGTGAAAATATAGAAGAGGAAACTCATGATGATAAGGAAAGAGTGTCATCATGGTGGTTGTTGATAGACTTACCAAGTATGCACACTTTTGTGCATTATCTCATCCATTTAAAGCAAGTATAGTTGCTACTACATTTATGGACACAATTCAAAAGCTACATGGAAACCCAAAGGTTATTATGAGCGATAGAGATCCCATTTTTACGGGAAATTTTTGGATAGAGTTATTTTCTTGTTTGGGTACTCAATTAGCTCATAGCTCATCTTATCATCCTCAATCCAATGGTCAAACTAAGATAGTGAATAAATGTTTGGAAGGATATCTTCGTTGTTTTGTATCTGATAGAAAAACACAATGGGTCAAGTGGTTACCTCTCGCTGAATGGTGGTATAACACTTCCTTCCATACTGCAGAAAAAATGACCCCATTTATGGCACTCTATGGATATCATCCACCATCCATCACATCATCTTTAAGAGAAAATTCGAAGGTTCAAGCAGTGGAAGCTCACATCGAGCATCAAAAAGAAGTTCTCAACTCTTAAAGGACAACCTGAATTTGGCACAAAATCGAATGAAACAATAGGAAAATCAACATTGCAGTGAGAGAATTTTTGATGTAGGAGACTGGGTATTTTTACGGCTACAACCATACAAACAGATGTCCCTCAAGCAAGCTAAGAAGGATAATAAATTATCACCAAAGTACTATGGTCCTTACAAGGTGTTGCAAAAGATTGGTACTATGGCATACAAATGGGAGCTTCACAGCTGCTTCTCTAGTGCATCAAGTTTCCATGTTTCATGCTTAAAGAAGGTTATAGGTGAAAATCTTCCGGTTCCAAACAATATTTAGGAACTTGTACAGGAAGGAAAAAATCATATTGGAACCTGAGACGATCATGGAAACAAGAACTTGACAGCTATGAAATCAATCAATTTCAGAGTATCTCATCAAGTGGAAGAGCTTACCCACTGAAGATCTACATGGGAGGATAAGAATTTTATACAAAAGCATGCAGATCTACTCAAGCATTGAGGACAACACTTTTTTGAAGGAGAGGGGCATGTTAGGTCCCTATATTACTAGTTTAGTCCCTTATTGTTATTAGTGTAGCCCCCTGTTGCACTAAAAATTGTCATCCTGACATTCTACTGACTGTATGAGCTCATCAACACTCATACATACCTCCTTTGCAAGTCTTACAACCTCTAATCCTCATTTCAAGCCCTGAAACAAGAAGAAAAACCCTAAAAACCTCTAAAAGAATGGGTACGCAGGTAACATGAAGCCTGCCTGTGTTTCTGGCTTGGGTATGCAGGTAATGCATGGCTTACATGCGTTCTAGAACGCAGTTTTCCTTAGGAATGCCTGCGTGCCCCCTCCAAACTCAGAAAAGTGAGAAAGTAAAGTTAAAAAAGTGGTTTGAGGTCAATTCTAGAAGGTTCTAGATAAGAATTTTTGGGGATGAGTACACTTTGATAAGGTGCATGTATCCCTCACCTTAAGGAACTAATCCCTTGATGTGAGGAGTCTATCCCTTTGAAGGAGGATTCTATCCCTTCAAAGGTGGAATCCTAACCTCCTCATCTACTCTATAAAAGGAGGCATTGGGTAGCCTCAAATGGTTAGATTTTGGAGATTGAGTTTTTGGAGATTGAGAATTGGAGTTCAAGCTTTATGGGTGATTGAGTTGAAGTGTTGTTGAGATTTAGACTTCTTTCTGCTGAGCTTTTGAGAGGAAAGATAACATACCTCTTTGTGCTCCTGGAGGAAGAGTGCAAGACTTATCAAAGTAGAGGAGACTCCTGCTTCGGACCCCGGGAAGGCCTTTCAAACATCAAGGCTAAGGTTGTAAGGTTCTTATGTTATTTTTAAGATTAATACAATCAAGTTTTGTTTTTCTCAATAAATTGTCGTTCGATTGTTTATTTCAATAAGCTGTCATTTGATCATTTATTTCATAGATTCCTTGATCACTATGATAGGTATGTTTTATAATTATTTTTTATATAGGTGTTATTTAATATTTGCTTGTTTGTGATTACAGGTCTTTTAAGACGACACTTTGTTGAGACGAAAACGACACTTTGTTGTGATGAAAGATGACACTTTGTTGCGACAAAAGACGACACTTTGTTGCGACGAGAGAACTCTTGTTGCGATGGAAGGATTATTGTTGTGACGAAAGAATTACTGATGCGACGAAAGAAATACGGTTACAAATAAGCATTTGGATCTAAGGTAGGATCGACACCTTCATATCATTTACTTGTAAAACGAATATATTTAGAGAAAGATAAACTTAGTTGTTCATTTGTTGCTAGATTGTCTTCTGACACTAGGGAGATCGATCTTGTCTGCAAGATCGATTTATCCAGCCAACAAATTGGCGACTCCACTGGGGAAAGAACTTGTTTTTATTTTCCTTTGTTTTGATTTGAGAAAATGTTTTTTTCTGATTTTTGATTGATTTGTACGGGCTTGGGTAACTTAGATTTACTTTGCTTTGAAAATTTTTGAAGTCTTTTTTGTTTTTTCTTGAAATTTTCTGGGGACCGCACATTGTTGCAGACCCTATTAAAAGTCTTGAAAAACTTAGATTTCTCCTTCCATTTTGAGTTTAGATTTAATTTAGGATTCTTAGCATCTACCCAGATCTGTATTTTTCTGTCAAAAAGCCTTGTTTATGAGTTTCTTTCAGCAAATTTTTCATCTCATCAATCTCCATTAAGTTAATTGGGTGTTTTGAGTCTCTTTTTTGAGAAATTATTAATTTGATTTCCTTTGGTCATTACTTGGAGGTTTGTCTCAGTCTTTTCACAATTTTTCATCTTTTTTCTTTTGTTTTTGCAAAAAAGGGGGCTAAATTGTGTATGAGTGTTGATCGCCTTTGAGTGTTTTTTGATCTTTGGAACTCTCACCCGATTTTCTTGACTTGCACTTGATTGGTTCTTAGATTACATTAGAATCATCTTTTGTTTGAGAATTCTCTTGCATAGATCACATTTGCATAATTAGAATTCTCATTTTCAGAATATGAATGAAAAATGTGCATAGATTACATTTGCATACTTTTCATGTGAATTGTGCATAGATTACAACTGCATAGTTTACATTCTGAAAAATCAATCGTAGATTTAGATCAATTTTCTTTGATTTGAATTTAGATGTTTTTATGTTTGTTTTAAAAACACAAAAAAAAAAAAAAATTGTTTTGGAATTGATTTGCATTAGTTTTTCTTGATGAAATTAGTGCATTAGAGAATTTGTTATATTTTCTCTTAGTGATCAATTTTTTTCATTGTTGGAAGTGAATGGAAAATCTCTCCTTACTTTAGTTAGGATTCATCGAATTGAAAAGATTACATTATCATATTCGATTGCATTCAGTTTTGGGTCGGGTCATAACACCATTGGTTTCATATCCATTTACCCTTTTGAGTAATAACAGCCTAAATAACACAACACTTAATTAAAATTCATCTAGTAATTTTTACATTTTTAGGGCTCTTTCCACCAATATAGCTTAGGATTAGTGCTTTGGAATAGGTTGTAGTTAACTTTCCAAAGCAACTAAAACAAACAAGTAGATAAATCTTGCGGTAGGAAATAAATCCAATTGTAATTGGTACAATCTGGGAAGCTTCTCTTAAAGGAGTTAATCACGAGATCATGTCCGAACCTTTGAGACAATCAATTATGTTTCATTGGGAAAGATAGAAGATTCTGCACGCATTACAAACAGTAAACCTCGGATTAACCATTATCGAGGAGCCTGGGGTCACTTGTTGGTAAACCTAGGATTGACCATGTCGAGGAGCCTTCAAGGGGATTGAGCTTTGTTACTCTGCCCTTGCGTGTGGGATCGGATCGTAGACTGTTCCCCCAGTTGTATTTGTTACTATTGGTAACCTTAGTGTCCATAAGCTTAAGATTATTTCCTAAGGTGACGGTGAAGGAAAGATCTCACTATACCTGGAGCAGACGTCGACTAGACTCACTTGGACTCTCTGGGGGGTTCTCTTCACTTGAGATGGTTTTGTGAAGAAACTTGTGCCAGTCTGTTTCATTAAGCAGGTTGTCGGGGTAACTGTTCCAACCGCCATTTCTGCATTAAAATTCTACGATGTTGGATTTCATCACCAACTAGTGTTTTTAGTGCGGGAATCTACTATTTGTGTGTGGTTTGACTCCTAGATTTGATAGCGCGTGTTAATTTGTTTGTTTTTACTTTTAGAAACCATAGGTGTGAATTGTGAATTTTAATTGTTAGGTGTGAATTGTGAATTGCTAATTTTAGTTTTAAATTGTTAATAAAATTCACTGAAGTTGAATATAATGGAAACTGTTCCGGAATTTACCAACCAAGGAACCCCTCTTAACGAGAATCCTAGTACTTTTCCTTGTTTTGGAAATGTTGGTCCTCCTTATATGGCTACATTGTCATTACCTGTATTTACAATAGGTTTACCGATATGGTTATTTTCAACTTCGTTGGCCCCGAATACTCCAATTGTTCCACCTCAACCGGATGCTTCACCTCAACAGAGTTCACCATCTCAACATCACCAACCTTTTGTTGACCCTTTACCTTCTTCACCTAATATTTCTTCCTCCATTTCTTCCTCTTCACCTGGTAAAAGCCTTGACGCTAGTAACCAGGTGGCTAAGAAGAAGAAGAAAGAGAAGAAGAAGAAGAAGAAGAAGAAGAAGAAGCAAGATAAGAAAGAAGTCAACCAACCAACCATGGTTGTAAGTGTTAGTTGTGTTGAGGAAACCTCCAACATGCATCGTAAAACCAAATACCCTTGCAGGATTTGTAAGGGTGACCACTTCCTTATCAATTGTCCTGGTATTCCAAAGGTCTTGGAAGTATGGTCAGAAAAATCTCATCAACTTTCCGTTGATCCATCAACCAGTGATAGTCAGGTTCCTGGGAAAAAGGGTAAAGTTAGGTTTCCTTGTATGTTATGCAAAGGGAGTCATCAAACTCACATTTTCCCTCACATGGATGAAGCCTCAAAATTATTGGAAAACCTTACTGTTCCACAGCAAGAATTTCCAATTGGTTACCGTCAACTTTCTCCCAACCTACCGTTAACTGATGGAGTGATTGATCTAATTTCAAGTACAGTCGATGCCACTCTTCCATTGGTGAGTGAAACTCATATCACTCAAGTTTATAATCCATTAGTTGATCAAGTGGTCGATTCGATTTCACATTCGGTCGATCCCATTCTCCCTGTAGAGAGTGAACTTCATACTGCTCAGGTTCTTCTTGTTACATCCGATTCTTCTACGCTGGGGGGCATTTCACCTGTTTCTATAGAACCCCCTCCAAGTACTGAGGTCTTTTCCTTTGATTGGAATAGACTGACAGAACCTCTTCTTCATTCCTCCATCTCTTTCCAAATCATTGTGAAGTTTGGTGTTAGGGACATACACCGCACACAAGTAGATGAAGGTGCTTCTGTTAGTATTTTATCCTCAACTGTTTGGAAATATTTGGGTTCCCCTCAGCTTGTGCCTATTATGCAGAATCTGAAAGCCTTTAACAGAACCATTAGTGAACCTTTAGGGATTGTTCCTAATTTTTCTATTACTTTGGAAGGTAAAACTATATGTATTGATGTTATGGTAGTTCAAGGTCCCTTGGATTTCAATTTAATCCTTGGGTGAGACTATGTTTATGCAATGAAAGCTGTTGTATTGACACTCTTTCGCGTGATGTATTTCCCTCACAATGGCAATATTGTGGCTGTAGACCAGATTTTGTTCCCTAGTCTTGATTCGACTAGCAATAATCCGACATCCCTGAGTGTTTCTCATACGCAAGTGGTATCTACCCTGCAACGGGTTAATTATGTGGCAACTAGTCCCATGTTTTCAATTACCGATGTAAGTGAGCCTCTCACTGTTTTCTCATCTTCCTTTGACTTAGATCCGGTAATTGACATGGAAAACTCTATGGGATTATTTGAATGTGATGTTCTTATCCCTTTTGAGTCCCTTGAAATGTGTTCCTTCCAGAGAACTATTCTTCCTTCTGATGAAGACCTCTTGGAAGCCATGATCAAGGTGTGTCCATTGACATGTCTTTCTTCCAGTTGGAAGCCATGATCAAAGTTTGTGAGGATAGTTCCTTTTCCTGTGCCAACCTCATTAAAAAATGAAACAGGTGTCCCCGAGGATAGTTCCTTTTACTATGTCAACCTCGTTAAAAATTGAATCAAAGGCTGCGAGGATAGTTCCTTTTACTGTGTCAACCTCATTAAAAAATGAATCAGTGAATGTGAGGATAGTTCCTTTTACTGTGTCAACCTCATTAAAAAATGAATCAGTGAATGTGAGGATAGTTCCTTTTACTGTGTCAACCTCGTTAAAAAATGAATCAGTTGGTCAGAGGATGGTTCTTGTTACTGAGTCAACCTCGTTAAAAAATGAATCAGGTATGAGGACAGTTCTTTTCCTGTGTCAACCTCATTAAAAAATGAATCAGTAGGTAGATTTTAGAGAGTAGATTAATAGATTAGAAATAAGTAGTTTATGAGGATGGTTCCTGTTACTGAGTCAACCTCGTAAAAAAATGAATCAGGTATGAGGAAAGTTCCTTTTACTGTGTCAACCTCGTTAAAAAATGAATCAGTGAGTGTGAGGAAAGTTCCTTTTACTGTGTCAACCTCATTAAAAAATGAATCAGTTAGTTTAGAGGATAGTTCCTATTACTAAGTCAACCTCATTAAAAAATGTATCAGGTATGAGGAAAGTTCTTTTCCTGTGTCAACCTCGTAAAAAAATGAATCAGGTATGAGGATAGTTTCTTTTACGGTGTCAACCTCGTTAAAAAATGAAACATGTAGGTAAGGATAGTTCCTGTTACTGTGTCAACCTCGTTTAAAAAATGAAACTTGTGCCATGAGCATAGTTCTTTTCCTATGTCAAGCTCTTTAAAAAATGAAACAAATCCTCCCCTAATTGAGTCAAGTCTTTGACTAGATCTCGTAAATGTTACGTCATATATTTAGGTTAGTTATTTCAATTTTTGCATAAATTTTCTTACAATTTTAGGTTGGGTCTTTCATATGATCTCATAAATGAACCTTCATTCCATCCAGCTATTAATTACCAGCAGTGTACTTAGTTGAATGAAATTAAGCTGGGGGGCAATGCGCTCTAGCAGTTACGCTTAGGGGGCATCAAGCACAGTTTTCTCTCTGTTTCATGCTTGTGTAAAAATGAAACCACTCTGAAGCATAATTTTTCTCTGTTTCAAGCTATTGTAAAAATGAAACCTATCTTGAGTCGATTTTGGTTATTTTCAAGACTCATTAAACTCATGAAAATCTCGAGATTATTTTGCTATCTTTCATTCTCATAAAAAAAATGAAAATGACGAGTTCTTTCCGTATATTCTTGCTCGTAAATTAAATTGAAAGTCGGCCACATGAGTGCATTTTTATCCCTTTTTCAAACTCGTTAAAATTTACAGAAAAAGTGAAACTACTGAGTATACTTTTATCACTTTTTCGGACTCTTGAAAATTACGAAAAAGCGAAACCCTGGAGTTCTCTGTTAAGCCCTTTTTAGACTCTCTAAAAATGAAAAGATTGTCAAGTACTTGACTATTCAAACTCGTTAAAGTAAATTAACGGTTGTCCCTTCAGTATAAGTTTACCCCTTTTATGGACTGAAATGGACTATTTACGAAAAAGGTATACGTTGACTAATTATGGTCAATAGAGTTCTCTCCCACATTATTTTATCCTTTTTCGGGCTCGAGAGACTAAATTTACGAAAAAGTACACACATGGAGTTTTCTTAAGTTTTTCTTCTGACTCCCTAAAATTGAAAAACACTGATTTTCTCCTATACTGGACTCGTTAAAATTTAACAGTAAAGGACTTGTTCAATTTTAAACAGGAACGAACCACTCCTTCTTAGGGTTCGAATCTTAAACTAAGTTGGACTCATTCGAAAGATGAACTTATAAACAATAAAATGTTATCCTCCTCAAGCTTTTCAAAAATAAAGAGGTACGTGCCAGAAATGGTGGGGGAAAAGAGAGAAAAACGAACTTGTTTGTTACATTTTGATTATTCAGAAAATTGTTAACCACTCTTGAACACGACACTTTTTGTTTAGCTGGGTTGGGAAATCCTTTGCCTAACAGTTAATCAAACGACATTGAAAGTCTTCATCTGGTTTTTGGGTATTAGCTTTGGGTCAATTGTCACCAAACTATCTGCAATGTCGTTATGTGTTCAAGAGGAGAGTTCAAACAAACCTTTCATCTACAAAATATATGTCATCCATTTTGACCATCCCTGAGTCAGTCCTTGCCAATATATTTCTTCAAAACTTGATCTATGATTTCATGTTGTGGGATTTCCTACGACGGATCACTTTCTATCGACGACAGCTCATTCTCTAAGAAGTTGATCTAGAAATCATCAGTACCTTGAAATCAGCATGCCTCAATGGCAGGTTTCTTGCCTTTGAAAACAGGTTACATCATTGACCTTTGATTGAATGATTCCATGACATGTTCGACTTCTGATCATTCATTCACATTTCATGGATTGTACTGAGTACTTTGAGAGCCATTGACATTACCGGTGGTTACTCTCACACTTTTCAATAGTTTACATTATTGACTGGTAATCAAGTGGTTTATACCATGTTCAACTTCGACACATTCATTCACATGGATATAATCGTACTAATTCGAGAAGCGGAAATCCAGACCCTGGATCTAGTTTCCACCATCCAGGCTATGAGGAATTTTTGTTATTAATTTATATAGTGGACTATTCATAAACAGATGGCTGTGTCCATGGTGTGTCTAGATATGTCTATACTGTTGATGTATTGAAAATCATTCCTGTATCAGAAAAATTTAAATCAGTGTTCTAGTTAGTTTTGATCTAAGTATGGGAATGCCTACCTCAGCGATGATATGATTACATATATATATATTGCATTTGAATGTTTTTACAGGTTCTGACCGGGGAGATCGGTCTTGTCTACAAGATCGATTCATCTGGCCAAAACCCCCTTATTATTATTGTTGTACCCCTGTAATCCCAATATTGTTATTATTGTGCCCTTACATTGTTATTGTTAGGTCAGCTAGGATTATATTATGGGCCCATGGAATCCTATATATAGAAGGAGGTTTTGGTCATTTGTATCATCCAAGAATTGTTCATCTATGTAATGTATTAGATGGTTCTCCCTCGAAGTGGCTAATTTATAAGGCGTTGATCTCTCTTTTCTTCTATTTTTGGAGTTGGTTTCACAACATGGTTCCAAAATGGTTGATCCTAATCAGATTAGTGTCAATAAGAAAATGGAAGCCACAAGCTTGGGAGGAACATAAGTGGTGGAGTGAGATGGTCACTGGTCACAAACCTTCTTCATAGGGATCCTAGAGTCAATAAGGAATATATTATACTAACATATATATAACTCTGAAATAAAAATCTTAGGAGGGCATGTGACCCATGAAAAGGCTATTTTTCATAGCTCTTGGTCATAAGGGGCTTGACAATCTGCATTTAGGTGCTTACTGGATTGTCAACAAGACTTGACCTGTAGACAACAAACACAACAAAAAAGTGGCGGGTTGTGTGTCATAGCACATTTATTGAATAGGTGGTGGACCCCATAAAGGTGAAAATGAGATTAACAACTAAAATCCACATTGAGCGTACAACATGAACAGAGGCTAACAAGCTTTGCTATGCATGACGAATGTAATGGTTGGGACTTTTTTGATTCAATGTCTCATATCAACATCGAAAATGCTACATGTGTAGTCATTAAAACATGAAACTCACCTGATGTGGTACCTAATATGACATGGAAACACACATAGCACCAGGTGGTTGTGACATGGCTTAAGTGATGACATGGTAGCATGTGAGGGTGACACATGGCACTTATTTTTGGAAATTTTAGGTGGCTAAGAGAACATATGGAATATGACACATGGTAAAAATATGATGTGGTAGTGGCATATTCGGTGAGGTGGTAAGCCCTAAAAAATTGTGCTAAGACAATGGTTCGATGGAGTTTTAGCCCCATATCACAAGCAGATGAAAGCTAAGAACTCAACATTAAATGAAGGTTGAAAAGGAGATTCAAACACACAATATCAAAGCATGTTATAGGTATTGTTTCCACCAAGAGACCTTGAATATAAGATTTGTTAGTAATGATATGATTATCCCTTAGAATTTGCATACAATTATATGAGGAAAAGTGATAAAGGAAAAAATAAATTAAGTTCTCATGTTCCATTAATTAATATAGAGGATGATAGAGCATGATAGGTTGGTTTATTCAAGCATGAATTCTATCAGTCAATACTATGGATTGATGGCCATGGTAAATTAAGGGCCAAAAATATAAAAGGAAAAGATAAATAATTGAAAAGCTAGCAAAACCAATGTATATCTGAAACGTGTCCTGAGAATGACATCAAGAGGTATTGTAGAAGATAAAATTATGCCGAGATCCTCTCTAAGAGATGTTGAGAGAGACATTGATGATATTTGAGACTATTGTGGAAGACCAATCTTGAAGTATGAGGTAAGTAGTAGTGAAGGACCAAAGGTGGAACACATGCAGAGTCTGAATATGTGATGTTAAGTTTTTTATGGCTAAGAGAAGAAATTCCAAAATAGATATGAAAAGTTGTGATTGAATATGGGCATGGGGAAAGAGATGCAAAATTGAGAAGGAATCTACAGATGTGTTTGAGTAAAATTTCAATGGTCTGATAATGTGTAAGTTGTAGTAGAGAATCTAGCTGATTGATATGTTGAGAGAGTCAATGATGGTCTTTGAGACGATTGTCGAAGGCAACTAATGAAGTATGAGTTAAGTAGTATTGATGGCCCAAATGTGGAACACGTTCAAAGTGAGAATGTGAGATGTCAGGTTTTTTAAGGCTAAGAGAAGAAATTCCAAAACAAATCTATAAATTTGTGATCAAATATGGGCATGGGGAAAGAGATGAAAAACTGAGGTGGAGTCTACAGATGTGATTGAGTGAAATTGTGGTGGTATAAGTATGTCTAAGTTTTAGTAGAACATACAGGCGACTGAGAGATGTAGTGAGAGAAAAAAAAATAATTTTGAATGTTAAAAAGGAAAAAATATGATTGGTCTAAGTTCGAAAATGGATGCAATATAGATCTACAAGGTTGATGTGTTTGGTTCTTGCATATCATGCGATAGGAGTCTCCCTTAGGTTGGTACCTATAAAATTTAGTGAGTTGGTGCTTCCTTTGGGTGGGTTCCTATAAAGAAAGGGGATTGGTGCCTCCTACAATTGGGTGCTTGAAATTTAGGTGATGGGTGTCTCCTTTTGTTTGGTGTACGTAAATTTCATGTAATATTAGTTTGGAGTGTACAACAATATTTTGACATAAACTTTTTCATTTTCTCCCTTCGTGATTTTCCATATACATATGGTGTTCCTATATGTTTTTTATCTCATTATTTATTGAATGGTTTAAATTAAAGAATATTGTTAATAGTCGTTAAAATATACCATTATACTAAGCCACCCCCCTCTCAATATAATCATATTTCTAAGGTTTAGAATTAGAGAATGTTCCTTCAAGAACAATTTAACCATTGGAAGGAAGATCATAAGGTACTATAGCTAATCAAGATTGGCTTTCCCCAGATGGTGTACCATTATTGAATGAATCAAGTTATGCAATGTTAAAGTTAAGAATAAAAGTTTATTTAATGGGTCTTTATTTGGACATATGGTTGTTTGTAGTATATTGAAAGAAGAATAAATATAATACAAAATTCAATAAGGCTATCTTGAGTGGATTATCAATTTTAGAATTTGGTAAAGCGAGACATTGTGAGATTGCAAAAGAAATGATAGATAAGCTTCAAATTATATATGAATAGGAAAATCAAAAGGAACCAAAAAATATTAAAGATACTATCTACAAAAAGAATGAGTCAGATGATAAAGGAGACCCCATTGTCATATTTGTCCAAGTAACTTGTTGATCATTAAAAGAACAATTCATATTCAGAGGATGAAGTTGCATGTGAAGAAGATTCATATGAGGTAAAATCCATAGATAATAGACTATTTGGTTGAAATTGTAAAAGATTAGGCCACCTTACTCTAAATATATGCAAATGGTAATAATAAAGGAGAACTAGAAGTATAGATAACATTCCATGAACAAAATAATAAAAGTCCATATGGCTTTCCATCTGAAGGACATAATATATGTGCTTCTAGTAGTGATGAAGAAGGGATTCTACTCATGTATATGGAGGAGACATTAGATTCAGATAAAGAAGAAGACCTTGATGAGAAGACATATTTTAGAAGAAAACTAATATCTACTCTATTGGAGATAATTAAAAGTCTCACAATAACAAAACAAAGACAAAAAGAATGATTGCAAGTTTATGAGGAGAAGGATCAAGATTTTGAAAAATAAAGAAAAAAAAAATTATCCTAAGGACTCAACAAGAAGAATTCAAAGTAGTGAATGAAATGGTGAGTAGTCATCTAAACGAATGTCAAGAAATTCATTGTGAAAAAAACACAATCCAATATTGTATCATTGATAAATGATATAGAATTATCCAATAATCAAATAAATCAATATCTAAAGTTTGATTAGAGTACCGAAATCCTATATGGTGTTCTCAGTAATCAAATATCTCCTCTCATCAAAATCACTATGTTTATGAAGGATAATAAACCACTAAGAAATATTAAGAAAAAGAATCAATTAGTTACATTGAAGTAGTCAAATGATCTGTAGAAAATCCACGTAGATTTTGATGATAATTGTAATATTCTAAAACATTATACATGAATCTACTCTACCAATTTTGGAAACAAATTTTGATCCTAAAATCACAAAACGTGAAAGAGAAAGAATTTCCATTGCACAACGAACAAGTATTTCCTAGGAAAAGCCTTAGCTAAAAACCCCGCTATCTATATATTGCATAAGTCAGAAAATATTAGAAGGTTACAATGATTTTCTCCAAGATGAGAAACCTATGCACTATTTATATTTGTCTCAATGATTCATAGGCAAGATTGATTCAAAACTTAACCAATTTTATACCCTCTAGGATCCCTATTTCCTTGTGTTGTTTCCTTGGGTAATTAGCTCCTATTAATTATGGTAATTCCCAATATTAACTGTGCAATACATCTAGGGCATTCCTCTAACTGCATGCACCACCTTTACAATTCAAATAATTATAAATGGATAGTATGCTACCCTTGAACTCTAATCTCAATTGGGTCTTTCTCAGAACTGACATGCATGAGTTATTTATGAGTGAATTATCAATTAAATGGTTGAAAAAATGAAGTGATACACCACTGTTTAACCTCCTACTAGTTCCTACATTAGTTATAATTAGTTTGAATAATTTTAACTTAGATAAATGTATTTAATTGATTACAACTCAAAATAAACTCAACCATGGCTCCTATAATGTAGGAGACACTCTACATACCTCTAGTTTGAACCTAGACTCAAATTAACTGAACCAAATAAGTCATCCTAACTTATTTAACTCATACAAGATGTCATGTGATGTGGAATTACAATTTCATTCTAAATTAATCAAGTGAAAATTAAATTAGAATCCTTTCTTGGTTACATCTTCTACACTCCCTCTCAACAAGAAAGGGATTATATAATACCCCCATCTTGCCTCTATGGAACTCAAATTTTCTTCTTGATAGTTCCTTCGTCAAGATGTCTACATCCTACTCCTCTGTAGGAATTTACTCTAACAACATAATCGACCTCTGCACACAAACTTTGAGATGGTGATACCAGACGTCGATATGCTATCATGAAAAATTGGATTAACCAAGAGTTTGATGCAACTTTGGTTATCATAATAAATCATGGTAGGATCCATCTATTGAAAAAAAAACCCAAATAAGGATCTTCATCATATATGTAGCCTCAAAATTTTATTTATCAACAACCATGTACTATGCTTCTACTGAACTGATCTCTACTTCTTGTTGTACCAGGAAAATGTTGTTGACCCAATACTGAAGATTCCCCCTGATGTGCTCTTTTGTCGAATGGACTCCATGCCCAATATGCATCTATTAGGCCTTGCATATTCACTCCCTCCATTCGTGTGTACCAAATACCAAACTGAGTGGTGCCTCTGAGGTATCTGAACACATTTTTGGCTGCCTTCCAATATATCTTTGTTGTATTAATCATTTATTGATTAATTTGGTTAAATTGATAACACATGTTCAGTCATGTGTTCACGAAGTACATGACTGAACCCACAAGATTCCCATAAATAGTAGCTTCTACTACTTCACCTGAAGTAGCATAGTCCTTCCTCTAATTCCTTGCTAGAGGAGTCTCCATGGTTTTGCTACTCTCCATGTGAAACTTCTTTAGTATCTCATTGGCGTATTTTCCATGAGAGACAAATAGTTCCTAATCTCTTTTCCAAATTTCCAAACAAAGGAAATAATGAAAGAGCCCCATGTCCTTCATCTCAAATTATCTTGCAAGATCCTCTTTGCAAGAATTGATAAGATTCTCATCAACTGTCAAAATTAAATCATGGAAATATAATAATATAATCAATAATTTACCTTCAACCAAAATATGGTAAATATTCACATCTACTTCACTTTTGGTGAAGCCAAACTCGATGAAATAACTTTCTATCCTAGTGTACCAAGAATTTTGTACCTTTCTTAGTACATACAGTGTCCGATTGAGTCTGTACACATGTGACTCTTTGTCAAAGGTCTCAAATTCTTTTGGTTTCTCTATGTACACATCTTCCTCAATCACTCCATAGATAAAATATGTCATTACATCCATCTGGTGTATCATCCATCCCATCTGTGTTGAAAGTGCAAGCATTGATTTGATTGAAGAGTACCTTGCTACTGTAGAAAAGGTATCCTCGTGACCTATTCCTCCACATGACAGAACTCCTTGGCCACAAATATGGCCTTGTGTTTCTCCACACTCCCATCTGTTGCTTTCTTGACATTGTAGATCCACCCGGATCCTACAACTAACTTCTCCTCTGGTCTTGGAAAAACTTCCCATGCACTGTTTTTAATAATGGAGTCATACTACTCTACCATGGCATCAACCCATACTGGTTGTTGCACTTCTTCCTCAAATGAATATGGATAAATCTGTACACTCTTTCCCATAAGATCAATATACCCAGTGTACCGATCTAGGGACCTTCTCTGCCTGCATTGTGATGCGAGTGCTTCCACATTCTCTATAGAATCATGCATCAACCTATTAGCCTCTCTGGTTCACTTTCTTCCATCTCTATATGTATAAGCATGAGTGGGGTTTTCCACTCTCTGCTCCTCTTCTTGTGGTTGCTCCACACCTTGAGGTTTTTCTTTTGGAGCTAGATAGCTCCTCATCTGCATGCATATGAATCTTCCTCTCAAGGAAAATTTTATTGGCCTTTCTTTCATTGCATTTCACATCTCTACAAACCATTTTCATCCTATGAGATGGTAAGTACACCCGATAATTGTGAGGTGTATCAGTATACCCCACAAATATACCCAAATAAGTTGTTGGTTCTAGCTTTTTCCATGCATATTTGGTAACATGACAGTAAAATGATGAACCAAACATTCTAAAGTGCGCCACATATGGATTCTTACCTAAAAAAGCTTCTTTTGGTGTACTCATCCCTAGGATATGACGAGGACTTCAGTTTTGGTACACAATTGTGTTTCATGCTTCTACACACAAGTGTAATGGTAGGCCCTAATCATATAACATCGCCCATGCATCTCCCACAATTGTTCTGTTCTTTCTTTCTGCAATCCCATTTTGTTGTGGGTTATGAGGTGTTATGAACTCTCATCGAATTCTTTCTGATGCATAGAAGTTATTGAATTCATTCGAAAAATATTCTCCACCGTTGTCACTCCTAAGAGCCTTCACCTTCTTTCCTGTGTATTTTTGAAAGAGCTCTTTGAACTCACAAAATTTTGAGAATGTCTAGTCTTTCTTCTACATGAAGAATATCCAACACTTGCATGAAAAATCATCTACAAAAATCACATAATACCTGTGCTTTCCAGTGGAGATTTTCAAGAACGGTCCACACACATCTGAGTGGAATCATTCAAGGATCTCTTTCGCTCGACTGTCCTTATCATGAAAGGTGGCCTTGGTGTACTTCCCTAATGTACATCCTTTGCATGTATCACATTTCTCAAGTGCGCCCTTGGGAAGTCCTATAAAAATATGTTGCATGATATTCAAAACTTTGTGTTGTAGGTGGCCCAATATTCAATGCCATAACTCATTGATGTCTCTATTCTCCAACCTTCTCTACTTTCATGCTCGAGGAAGCACAATATTCTACATCTAATTTGTAGAGGTTCTTGACCCAAACATCTTTCCCTTGCTAAATATCACATCGTAGCCACGGTCTTCCAACATAGCAATTGAAACAAAGTTCTTCTTCAAACTAGGAACATACATCAGATCTTTTAATGTGAGAGGAGAATCAGACTCCCTCTAAATGGTAATAGTACCATTGGCAATCACACTATACCTCTCATAATCTCCCATATCGATGTGTATATGGAGGTCCTTCTCCTCCAAGTTGTTTAATAACTCTTTGTTTCTGGTCTTATGGAATGAGACTCCACTATCCAGGTACCACACAAAACCAATCACTGATGACACCATACATGCGATGAGAGTGAAATAAAACTTGAAGTATGAAGCAAGAGATTTAGCTACTTCTCCTCCTTAGGGCCTCTGGTCAGCATTCTTGTGTAGACACTTCGTGGCATAGTGTCTCGACTCGTGACAATGAAAAAATTTATTCTTCGACAAGTCCTTCTTCTTTCCTGCCTGAACAGAAAATTATTTGGAATGGGATGACATCTCTTTCCCTTTATTTTCCTTTCCAATGAAGTCACATTTCTCCTCATCATCATGCTTTGATTAGGATCCATCTATGGTGTTCCTCTGAATATCTTCTGGCACCAAGTAAAACGACAAATGCTCCCACTCTAGTAGCTTCTCCCTCGCATTCGCCGAATCATGGTATTTGTTCCATCTCTTAGGAAGGGATAAAAGTGTTAGGATCACCATATCATACTCGAAAACTTTAACACCAAAAACTCCAAGCTCATCTCGACATTGAGTGAACTTGGTCAAATATTTTGGTATTGTGTCATCCATTTCCATCTTGATTTTTAAGAGCTTGTCCTCCAGTGCCAGCTTCATGCGGTCACTAATGTTATGAAAAATTATGTTAAGGAATTCCACATATCATATGGAGTTCCCTTTCCATGGAGGTTAGATACAATATGATCTCGAACAACTTCTAATCGAATCCTTATTTCCTTTGCTACATTCTTGTTCCATGTTTCCATATCTTGAGCATCTGTTGTTGTAGGTCTAGGAATATCACTATCTATGAACTCCTTCAACCCATTGTCTTCCAACACTACTTCCATCCTATCTCTCCAAGTTATGTAATTCAAACTACCCTCAAGGGCATATTCGAGTCTCAAACAAAAGAAAGACATATTTATCTTGTTGTTAGTCTTGAAGAGTAGATCTACAATTTCAATTCACCTGCACAAAAAAAACTTGTATTCTTCTCTTCCATAGTGATTCATTCTCTGATACCATGTTGAAAATTCACATAGATTCATTTCATAATTATAATATGCTAAAACAATATACTTGAATCTATTCTACCAATTGTGGAAATCAATTTAGATCTTGAAATCATGAAACATGAAATAGAAATAATATCAATCACACAACACACAAGTATTTCCTTCAGAAAGCATTTGGTAAAAACCCTGCTATTTGTATATTTCACAAGTCCAAAAATATGAGAAGATTAAAATGCTTTTGTCCAAGCTGAAAAATCTTTGCACTATCCCTATATGTCTCACCGACTCCTAGACAAGCCTAGTTCAACACTTAACAATTTTCTGGCAGGCTAGGATCCCTATTTCCTTGTGCAGTTTCCTTCATTAATTAGCCCATATTAATTAGGGAAAATACCAATATGAATTTTACAATACATCTAGGGACTTCCTACGACTGCATGCATCACTTGTACAATTTAGATAATTATACAACTGATAGTACTCTTCCCTCGAACTCTAATCTCAACTGGATCTTTCTCGGAATTGACATGCATGAGTTATTTATGAGTGAATTATCAACTAACTAGTTGAACACATGAAGTGACGCCCCAATTTTTAACCTCCTACCAGTTCCTCCATTAGTTAGAATTATTTTAACTGAATTTAACTAAGATAAAATGAGTTAATTAATTAAAACTCAAAATAAACTCAACCTGGGGTCATATAATGTAGGAGACACTCTACATGCCTCTAGTTTGACCCTCAACTCGAATTAACTGAACCAACTATCCTAACTTAGTTAAATCGTAAAAGTTATCATGTGATGTGGAAATACAATTTTATTCTAATTTAATGAAGGGAAAACTAAATTAGAATCCTTTATTGGTTCCATATTCAATAGGACCTAGTAGTAATGTAGCAAAAGGAAATCAACAACAATAATCGAAAGTTCATAAAAACCATAAATATGAGTAGAAAAAAATAATAAGAAATGATAGTAATACAACTTGACAACACTAATGGAAAATTCAATAGAAAAAATTCAAACAACCATAAATACTGAGTGAAAATAAAAATAGATTCTATCCCCCTCAAAGGAAAAACCATCAAAGAATCAAAATATTCTCTTTTCAAATGAAAAATGCTGCTAGGTCTCAAAGTATTTTCTATGGCTATTGTTTTAATTGAATTTTTTTTCTACATAAGGAAATATATAGTAGAAATTATGCAAGAAATATAAATATATTAAGTAATATAAACAAGAGAGCATGCACGATCTCAAGGAATGGAAATGTAAGCAACAAACTCTATAAGTCATGGAAATAATAATTTCAAAAATTATAACTCTTTTTCCCCATTCTTAGATCATATTGAATGTTAAATATGTAACAATTTTTGGCATAAGGAAAAATATTGTAGAAGAAATTTTTTATAACCCTTAAATAAAATCAAGCAAAAGTAACTTACTCAAAATAAGAAGGAGAAATTAGAATCAAATATGATTAACAAAAACAAATGTTCAAAGGCATGGAAAAGAAAGCAATAACAAGAAGAGAAATGTGGCTTATTTTTATGGGCTTAGGATATATACAATTAGTGGCATATAGACAATGGATGCTCTCATCATATGACATGATACAAAAACATATTTCTCTCTCTAAAAGAGATCAAGGGTGGCAATGTTATTCTTGGAAGAGACACCTCAACTGAAGTAATGGGAAAATGAAAATTTAGCCTTGATAATAAAGGGAATAATGCTGAAAATCTTCTACTTGTTAAAGATTTGAAGAACAACACCGTGAGTGTAAGCGAAATGGTTGATACAGGACATGAAACCTCATTTGACTCTAAAGGACGCAGAATTTGGAAGGAAGACTTGGGAAAATTAATAGCGAAAGGGAGCAAGAATCTAAATAATGTATATGTGTTAAGGGAAGCAATGACAAAAATAAGAGATTGAAGCAAATATATTCTTCACATTATCAATAAAAGGAGAAATACCTAGCTCTAGTCCATTATACCATGTCTTATTCACAAGGTGTACTACAGAAGACAAGAAATTTGTCCATGCTAATTTAGATTCCTAATAAAGGAAATGAAGTAGTAGTTGCAGGGACAACCTCAGATGAAAAGAGTCATCGAGGAGATGGAAAGGGAAAATATGATGTGGTGAAATGACAATTAGAGGGTGCATTTATCATCAAAGGAAACACCATCTTAGGGGGAGTTATGAGATTGATCAACATCCAAGGTTTCAATATTTGCCTTGTTTTATTAAAAAGGTATATCATAGAAGCATATGTCTAGAGGGAGTCTTGTATGTATAACCATCACAATAATTCACAAATAACTTGATATATTATCACTAGTTTTTCTTCCCAAGTAAAGAAGTTCATTATATAGGTTAGTAAGAAAAAAACAGAATAACCTTAACAGAGTTGGAAGATTGAGAGTAGCATGTGTTCAAGGGGAAGTTGATTTCTCAAGAAGAACTTGAAATGAAAAACTTGTAAATGTGATATGTTTTGTATAAATGGATAAAAAAATTACGTTCATCAGTCATTAGAATAAACAACCTGTTATACTAAATAACAAGGATAATTTGGCCCTTGGAACAACCATAAGTGTGTATGGACTTAGTTGTATAGAAATAAAATTGTAGAAAATAAACATTTAATTGGTATAAAAATGGGATAGTGAGAAAAAAATGTAGTTTCAGCAGACATAACACTTTTTCATTAATGTCAAAGTAAGAGAGTGATTATACATTGGAACAAAAAATAGCTTCTACACCCTAAGAAGGGTAGTTAACCTTAAATAAATCAATGACTAGCAATGTATATTGTTGTTTCCATTAATGCCAAAGGGGGAAAATTGTTGATTGTGTTGGGATTCCTTTGTCATTGATATCAAGCTCTAGTCATTGATGTCAAGGGATATCAAGTTGAGGGGGAGTTGAATTTTCATGATGCTTATGTATTATTGATGTCTTGCTTGTTTCTATAAAAATGAGCTAGTCTTATGATGACTTCTTTGTTTACTGAGTAGCCTAGACTTGAAGCAAATTTGTGTGTGTGAAAATTCTTCAAAAGCATATGAAATGTGCTTGGTTGGATATCCCTAATAGAGATATTTCTAGTGATAAATGACACTCCGCCTAATCCTCAAGGGATGAGGAGAAATATTGAGTTGAATTTTAGTCACGGTTCCTAATTTTCATGGTTCCAAAAGGGCCCCACCTCATCGAATTAGTGCCAAAAAAAATGTAAGGCACAATATTATGAGGAACACTCTATTGGTTAATGGTTCGTGGAGCAAAAAAATTGTTGGTCATAGATTTTGGTCATAAAGACCTTGGAAGGGAGCCCCCAAGAATTTATCATATCTCTTAATACAAGATAGTGGAAGAAAAATCTTAAGAGGACACATGATGAGTGACGAGTGGTGGAGTGGCAAGGCGACTAGTCACAACTCTTGGTCATAAGGGGCTCGATAGTCAGGTCACAAGTGCTTATTGGTCTGTCAATGAGAATTTACTTGTACATAATAAATGTTGTGGTGAAGTGGTGGGTGATAGGTCATGGAACATTTATCAAGTAGGTGGTGGACCATAGATTGGTGGAAGCAATATCAATGGTTCAAATTCACAACAAGTGCACAAGATACAATTATTAACAATTTTCTATGTTTGTGATGGATCTATCAATTGGGTTTGTTCTCATCTAATGACTCAATATACATTAGGAATCCTACAAGAAACTCGCCTGATGTGGTACCCAATATGACATGGCAACACACATGGCACGAGGTTCCATTGACATGGCTCGAGTGATGAAATGAAAACATGTGAGGATGACACATGGCACTTACTTTTGGCACTTTCGGATGGCCAAGTGAACATTTGGCATATTACATAAGGAAAAAGGATGACATGGATATGATGTGGTAGTGACCTGGAAGGTGAGGTGGCAAGGCCTTATAATTCGTACCAATATATTTCTTTGGTGGAGTTTTCTTATGTATCTCATTTTGGAAAATTTAGCCTAGGATTCATGCTATAAAGAGGCATATAGATAGCTTCCTATCAAGGAATGGAGCAAGAGTGCACTTGTTTATAGGTGACCTGGATCTGAATTCATCTGAAATATGAAGGGTAGCAGTTCCACATGGGACTTGGTTCAATGTTATAAAATGAATTCACCCTATCCACCCATATGTGGGGTGAACAAGCTAAGTGTGACATAATATGTTTGGAACCTAGATAATTTAGTGAGGTTATTTAAGGATATGGTATAAACCCCAAATCACGGGAAGATGAAAGTTAAGAAATCAACATTGAATTAACGTTGAAGTGTGGATCAAGGCATCTAGGATCAAAGCATGTTCTAGTAATTTTTCCACTATGAGGGCACAAATTCCAGATTTGGTTAGTAACAATAATATTAGCCGTCAGTCTTAGCATATGGTTATATGAGGAATTTATAAAGGAGAAATATCTTAAGTTACCCCCTGCCATTAATGGATACATAGGATGAGAAAGCATGATACATTGATTTTTTCAAGCATAAAATCCATGGGTAAATACCATGGACTAATACCCATGCTAAATCAAGGGCCAAAAAAATAAAATAAAAAAGAAAAATACTCAAAAATATATCTTAGCCAGTGCGTATTTGAAAAGTATCATGTGAATGTGTTGACACTGAGATCAAGACCCTTCAAAAATTTTCCTACACGTGAATTTTGGAGTCTATTGAGGATCCTACAATTTTCATCCCATGGTCACTTCATCATTGGTTGATGTTTTGAAATATGATTAAGTCCTCTTCTTAGGTTGTACTTGTCAAAGTCACTTACTCGCACATGTTCATTCCTTGATAGAGTCATGAGATCAATTTCTTTTTGTAAGCTTAAATAGTCAAAGCAACACCCATTAAGAAAATTCTTCTTCAATGTTCAACTCATGTCGACAGTCAATTTGCACCTTTCGTTGAAAGTATCCCTAAATTTGGTTGTGTTTGTACTTCTATTTCAGTGAGTTTTCTTAATTGTTGCTTTTGTGCACCATCGCTTTCACAAGAGTCGATTTTATGTTCAAGACTTTCAATTTTCTTACTTTCACTTTGATAAGTATCATTTTCATGTTTTTTTCACCCTAGCATATGTTTCTTTGAAGGTCGTTCACGTTTTGCAAGTGTTGTCTTGATTTTTTCCTACTGTCACATGTGTCTTTTCTGTTGCTTTCACTCCTGCTTGTATCACACCTTTGCATATCACCAAATGTAGTTCTAACACACTCTCCTACATTACATGATCCTATATATAATTTGAATATGTGCTAGACACATTCCTACAACCTAGCACACCTTTCAGTCTTAGTTGACACTTTTGTCGCAACTTGTATTCTAAGTGTTGTGATGTGTCGTTTCAACTGTTGCACTTATAAATAGGTGTCGCTTTGTTGTTTTTTAAAGGTATGATTGTTTATGTTGAGTTATGCGCACTCTGTTGGCTTGTATCAATGTAATTTATGTGTGGTATCTGTTTTTGAGTTGTGTTTGGAGGCATTTATTTATCCTACTCTATTGGTCCCACATTTAGAAATTTTGGGAGATCTTCTTGGTCCTCCTTCTCACTGCAAGTTGTAAAGGCATTATCCTTTTTACTGGGTGATGAGAAAAGCTTATTCATGAGCCTTATTTTCATATCTTTTCCTCTAATACTTATGAACTAAGTATTTTCTAAGGTATACTCTCTCTCAAAATGCATCCGTACTTCCTAAGATACGTGACCTAGAATTTTTCTTCCTCCATCATTGAAAGGCTCATTGTAGATGATAAGCAACTGTTGAGTGAACTGAACCCTCCCAAGCCTGACAACACTTAAAATACTCACTGAAAAATTCTAGTTTAGAAGAATGAGGACCATTTGAGCACGCTTTGGAAGGACAAGGACCTTCTCTCCCTTCAAAATTTGACTTCAAAACAACGAAGCACACTTCAAAAAAATGAATATCACTTCAGAAAAAGGAAGTGCACTTTTGAACAATAGGGTACACTTCAGAAAATAAAGGACCTTATGCATCTTAAAAATTGGATGGCGCAATCTTGAAGCATGAGTGCATAACACAATATTGAAGCAGAAACACTTCATCCCTCCCTCTTCTCTTAAATTTCATGGTGCAATCGTGAAGCACGAGCGCATGGCACAAATACAAAGCTTGTCACCTTCATTTTAGCACACTCCTTCCACTGAAAGAACTACACCCTCCTTGAGTGCATGATCACATCCTAATCCATTGAATGATTTATCCTTTGCTATTTCATTGTGGAAATTGAACCCTCCTAGTTCCTTTTGAGTGCACTAGGAAGCCTCAAAGCATGAACGCTTCGTTCTTTAGTTTTGTGCCCTTGCATCCTATTTAATACCTTTGAGTGCATGAGCATGCCCCGAACCCACTAATGAATTCCCTCATGCTTCGGACATGCACCCTACACCCTTGAGCTATCTCTCTCCCTCTTTCTTGAGCACACAAGTGCACCTCGCAGCCTCAAGCTTGGACCAAGAAATAAAGAAGACATTTCATGATGAATCAAAGGACTCCAAAGCTCATCGAATACCCTTTGGAGGGTGAATATAAGAAAAAAAATGGGTATTTCACAAATATGAAGCATAGATCAAATCTACCATCAAGAATGCAAGATGAAGCAACATGGAAGAGAACTTGGCATTGTCACTTCATTGTGAAGTCCATGTCATCATTTTCAAGTTGTAACTTATAGAAGTGTCATCATAATAGTCGATATGTGTCCATTCCATATAATAATGTGGAATGTAATTATGTGTTCTCAAGAAAATAACAAAATTCAATGTGTGTATTTCCAAGAGTCATATGTGGAACATGAAGAGTCACTTAGTCATATATGGACAAAATTTCTTCCAGATAAGTCCAAAAGGAATTTATAATTTCAAGAGTTGCATAGAAGTCCAAATGTGATCATTGAAGTCCAAGAGTCATGAGGGTAACTCAATAGTGATGGGGATATGAAATGCCATCCCCCTTGATGTAGGTTTTAAACATGAACAAAAATTGTCTACACACGAATCTTATAACAAAAAATAAACAATAGAAAGAGCATAAAACATAAAATAGATAAACATAGAGATTTTCCTCGAGATCCCAAATCGGGACGACCAACTTGATTTTTCATTATATTCCTTTTAGTGTTACAACACATATATAGACATGCCAAAGCATACATAAACCCCAATCCATTAACCCTAGATTAGAACATAATCATAGCTCCCTTGACCGGATCTACAAAATACCAGTGGCTGAAAACAATCTTACCCCAAAACCATGTGAAAAATCATGCACAAAACATGGGTGGGTCCGCCTATGACTGGGCCGCACACCAAAAAAAAATTTACCAGGGCGCTGCCGCCCCCCTTGTGACCCCCCTGCTGCACTCGACGCAATGTACAGTGCGTCGTACTAGTCATGGAAAGAATATAACACATACCCAACATTCTCCCACTTGTTGTTTTCTTTTTGCAAGGGGCCACAGGAGAGCTTAGTCATTGGGCCAATTCTTCAACACCCATTGTTTCTCTACCCAAGAGAACTTCTGAGTGCTCATAGACTTCGTCAATGCATCTGCAACATTCTTCAAAGCGTCCACCTTTACCAGCAACACCCTTTTAGCCTCAACCATATCTCTCACAAAGTTATATTGAACATCAATGTGCTTTGTCTTTGAATGATAAGTAGGGTTCTTAGCCAAGAAAATTGCACTTTGGCTATCACAGTCTATCGTTATAGCTTGCTGTACTAACCCCATACTTGAACACAATCTCTGCAACCAAACTGCTTCCTTGCTTGCATGAGTGGCTGCCATGTATTCTGCCTCTATAGTTGAAAGAGCCACTACAGACTGTCTTTTACTCATCCAACTGACTGCACCTCCAAATACGTTAAACACATACCCACTTGTAGATCTTCTTTGGTCCAGATCTCTAGCCCAGTCTGCATCAAAAAAACCACGAGTGTCCAACATTCTTTCCAATCCTGGTCTTCCTTGGTAGCACAAACCATAACCACTAGTGCCACGTAAATATTTGAAAACCTGCTTCACTGTTGTCCAATGCTCCTTCCCTAGGTTTTACATAAACTTGCTCAATTCTCCCACTGCATGTGCAATGTCTGGTCTAGTACAGACCATTGCATACATCAGGCTACCCACTATACTTGCATATGGAACACAGGACATATCCTCCTCTTCTTCTTGTGTCTTGGGACACTGTTCAACAGACAACTTTACACCTACAGGAATAGGAACATTCACCCGTTTACTATCCTACATATTGAACCTCTACAATATAGTCTCGACATACTTCCTCTGGTTTAACTAGAGCTTCCTCTTTTCCCAATCTCTCTTAATTTCCATGCCAAAAATATAGTTTGCAGCACCAAGATCCTTCATGTCAAATTTGGAGAACAGTTGGGTCTTCAAATCTTGGATAATTTCTTTGTCATTTCCAATCAACAACATATCATCCACATATAATACCAAATAAATAACACGGTCACCAATTAATTTAAAATAAACACAGTGATCCTCCTTGCTTCTGGTGAAGCCAAGTCCCCGTATATAGGTATCAAATTTCCGATACCACATCCTTGGTGACTGTTTTAACCCATACAGAGACTTCTTCAACCTGCATACCAGTTCTTTCTTACCCTTCACCATAAAGCCTTCAAGTTGCTTCATGTAGATCTCCTCTTCTAGATCCCCGTGAAGAAATGTTGTCTTCACATCCATTTGTTCTATCTCAAAATCAAATGCAGCAGCAACAGATAAAAGTAATCTAATAGAAGTAACTTTGGCAACAGGAGAAAAAATATCACCAAAATCAATTCCCAGCACCTGGGAATAACCTTTTGCTACCAACCGAGCTTTGTATTTCTCCACCTTGCCTTCTATATTCATCTTCTTCTTAAACACCCATTTGCTCCCAATGGGCTTCCTTCCAGCCGACAACTCCACCAGATCCCATGCATCGTTTTTGTGCAAGGATGCCATTTCATCAGCCATGGCCTCCTTCCAGAGTTTTCCATCCTCTGAATCTACTGCCTCCCTGATAGTTCTGGGTTCATCATCAGTTATAGTTAAGGCAAAACCTGAACAAAAAACAGATGGACTATACCTTTCTGGTTGCCTTCTTTCCCGAACTGATCTTCTCAAAGCTGGAGTTTGTGGCTCTTC
Organism: Pinus albicaulis; assembly: GCA_034641835.2. NCBI lineage: Eukaryota > Viridiplantae > Streptophyta > Pinopsida > Pinales > Pinaceae > Pinus > Pinus albicaulis. The sequence goes on along the minus strand of CM076578.1, from coordinate 1,570,216,222 downwards.
ATCTTCTGAGTCTTCTTCTGTTGTAGAGTCTGATTCATCCTCCTTTAGCTCAAAATCTATCTTCTTAGGTTCCTTTGGTATGAATTCATGTTTAACAACATCTTTCACCTCTCTAAACACCACATCTCGGCTGTACACAACCTTCCTTGTTTCTGGGTTCCAAAGCTTGTAACCCTTTAAACCATCCTTATACCCAATAAAGATGCACCTTTCAGATTTATTATCCAACTTGGTCCTTTTCTCCTTTGGAACGTGTACATATGCATCACATCCAAATACCCTTAGATGTGAAAGAGAGGGTTTCTTACCAGTCCATACCTCATGTGGAGTCTTATCCTCCAACGCTGATGAAGGTGATCTGTTAACTAAGTAACATGTAGTCTCCACTGCCTCTACCCAGAATTATTTTCCTAACCCAGTACCACTGAGCATGCTTCTTGCATTTTCCATCAGCATTCTGTTCATTCTTTCTGCAACTCTATTTTACTGAGGTGTGTATGGAGTAGTCTTCTGCCATGCTATACCACACTTCTTACAAAACTCTTCAAACTCCTTCTTACAAAACTGCCCACCATTATTTGTCCTCAATTCCTTTGTCTTCTTCTCTATCTGGTTTTCCACGAGAGCCTTAAATTCTTTAAATTTGTCAAAGACTTCATATTTCTTCCTCAAGAAATATATCCAAGTATTCCTTGAGAAGTCATCTATTAATGAAACATAGTACGTAGACTTTCCTAGTGATGGAACTGACACAGGTCCAAACACATCACTGTGCACAAGTTCTAATATATTGTTCACCCTCTTATCACAACAAGGAAAACTCACCTGATTTTGCTTCCCATATACACAATGTTCATAGAAATTGAAATCTAGAGAGAAATTAGACATACCTTCTACCATACCATTTCTATGTAGTATCCAAAGGCCTTTCTCTCCAATATGTCCAAGCCTTTGATGCCATAGCATGGTCTTTTCTCCAGTGACAGCTAGGCTTTCTGCTCCACTTTCAGCAACCACAGAACTGTTACACCCATCAATAGCAGTGCTACCTTGTAGCTTGTATAGAGTTCCAATCTGAACTCCCCACATTAATACTAGTGCTCCCCGAACCATCTTGCAGGCATATTTCTTGAACACTATTTTTACACCTGCATCATCCATCTTGCTTACAGAAATCAGATTTCTAGCCAATGCAGGAATATGCAGAACACCAGGAAGTGTTCTAAACCTTCCACCTTGCAGCGTCAGCTTGAATTTTCCATGTTTGATGATTATGGCCTTCCTATCATCCCCTAGGAATACATTGCTGCCATCATATTTCTCATATTCACAGAACCACTCCCTATGGGGAGTGAAGTGAAAGGATGCACCTGATTCAATCAACCAGGACTCATGATCTACATGTGTATTTTAAGAAGATGCCAAATACACATCCCCACCTTCATCCGAGGTGGTTTTTGCCGCTACAGAAGGAGCATCATTAGATCCCTTTCCTTTCTTAGGAGTTTTAGATCTGTAATCATTTTTGTAGTGTCCTTCCTCTCCACATTTCCATCACACCTTTACAAACTTTCCAGGAGATTTAGATCTCCCTCTATATTTATATCTCCCACTCAAAACCTTATTCTTGTTTCTGTTTTGGGACCTTCCTCGTACAAATAAGGCATCTCCATTTTGACCCTCCATATTTCTCCATCTCATTTCCTCCGAAAACAAGGCTAAGACAATGTCATCAAAATTCAAGGTAGTTGTATTTCTACCTATTGCAATAACCAGACTATCCCACGGGTTTGGTAGAGAACACAACAAACTGATGCACTTATCTTCATCTGAGATTTTAATATAAATAGATGACAGCTGACTTACCACATTATTGAAGGCGTTTAGATGCTCTGTCACTGAGTCTCCATCCTTCATCCTTAGGTTATATAGCTTTTTCCGTAGGAACAACTTATTCACCAGAGACTTAGATTCGTACAAAGTCCCAATTTTTTCCCACAAATTCTTCGCCGTAGCTTCCCCAGATACATTCAACAATACTGAATCTAAGGCACACAACTGTATTTTTCTCTTAGCCTTCCGATCTAGTTTCTTCCAGTCTTCATCTCACATTGACGTTGGTTTAGTACCTGGATCTACTACGATCCACTAATCTTTGTCCACCAGCAGATCCTCCATCTTGAGCTTCCACAACTCAAAACTCTGACCATTATATTTCTCGATCTCTATCTTTCCGCCACTCGCCATCTTCTTTCACTGCAAGAATCGATCCCATAGATCTCCCACTGAACAAGGTCTACCTCAGGCCCGAGCAAAAAACCCTCAGAAGCAAAGGCATCCCCTTGAAACCGAAATATCTTTGACACCAAATGTAGGTTTTAAACCTGAACAAAAATTATCTACACACGAATCTTATAATAGAAAATAAACAATAGCGAGTTCATAAAACATAAAACAAATAAACACAGAGATTTTCCCCGGGATCCCAAATCGAGAAGACTAGCTTGATTTTTCATTATATTCTTTTTAGTGTTACAACACATATATATACATGCTGAAGCATACATAAACCCCAATCCATTAACCTTGGATTAGAACATAACCATAGTTCCCTTGATCGGACCTACAAAATACCAGGGGCCGAAAACCATCGTACCCCAAAACCATGTGCAAACTCATGCACAAAACATGGGTGGGTCCACACACCAAAAAAAAAATTGCTGGGATGTTGCCCCGAACCCTAACAAGGGGGGCTGCCGCCCCCCCTGTGACCCCCCTCCTGCGCCTGACGCAATGTATAGCGCATGGGTCTAGTCGTGGAAAGAATATAACACATACCCAACACTTGATATGAAATTCCATCCCCCTTGTTATAAAATCAATCACATAACTCAAGAAAAATTATTTTTGAGGCTTAAGATTTAGAGAGATAGTATTGGCTTCTATACTTGGCATAGGAGAGAATATCTATTCTTTGGAGAACCAAGAAGTGACTTAATGTTCCACTACTAGAACCAGTGCCTCATTATTGTAACTGTGTACTTGGATCTTTCACCTAATTGAAATTCAATGAGCCAACACATTTTCATGCATGTATCGCAAATGTTTTAGGACTATTCTTGGGATGTTTATGGTATATGTTGCATTCATATGTACTAGATAAATTGAACTATTTTGATGGTTTTGGTACTCATCTTGTTGAATGTGTTTTATATTCTCCTTAATAATCATTATGTGAACTATTTCACTAAGAAATATTTTCATTATCGCATGTGTCTCTCTTAGGTTAGTACTATTACCTCCTTCCAAAGACTTACTCTTGTCTCCCACTCATGAAGGTATCCTTTTACAAATTGCAATTAGTGTTTCAGAGTGTCAATTTTCTTGTTCAAGGTTTATGTATATGATGTATTATGTTATATGTTGAAACCAAGGTGAACCTTACAATTATGGTGGATGGTCCAATACTCCAAATGAGGCTACTGCTCCAAACAGTGTAAGGTGTAATTGGGACTTCACATTGGGAACAGCCCCTGTATGTTGGCGATATCCAACACCGTCAACATCCTTGTGCTAGAAGGAAGGCCATATGACAAACTATGCTTATTGAGTCTATTTTGAATATCTTATCTTTAATATCTCATCCTCAAATCATACTCCTCATGCGTTTTTCCAATATATCTAGTTGTTAAATTTTAATCCCTGCTGAGCCTCTTAATGACTTTTCTCAATTGAATTTTCATGGTGACAATGGGATATCCATAGTCGATAACATATTTGATTTTATTAACTTTTGTGAATATTACAAAATTGATGATGAATATTTTTCTTGTGTTCTTTTCTTCCTCACTCTTGAAGGTCACGTTAATTGATGGTGTCATACCTTACCATCTTCTTCCATCCATTATTTTGATAATTTTATTTAGGATATTTATCAAATTTTTGATAGGTATGATTATTGCGATGTTTATAAAAGAATAAATCATTTTATAATGGAGATTAATGAATCAATTGAGGATTTTTCTAATATATTCCTTCACTTATGTTTTGAATTTCCTGAAGAATATATGAAATGGGATTTATTTAAGCAAAAGTTTGAACATTTGGTTTGGATCTCTTTGAATGAGTTTGAATCTAAACCCTAGATGTTCCTATTTCCCCAAATTTTGTAAACTATGAGACACCTCCAATTTCATAGGGGGAACATACTATTCCTTTTGTTCCTTGTCCTCCTCCCTTTCGAATACCAATTTGGGTGCCCCACTATGATAATTTTGAAGTTGGGAAACCTGAAAATAAAATTATTAATCCATCTTATCAACCTTCATCCACTTCCAATGATCTTGATCCAACTAAGGATAATTTGGAATGGTTCATGGAGCCTAAGGTGAAGGCTACTCCCTTTATTTTTCAAGATGATATTAATTCTCATAACGTCAGCCTTGAATGTGATTTGTATACTTTTCAGGGCCTCTATCATCTCTTTCCAATGATCCCTTGCCCCTTGATCCACTTTATTGGACTCTTCTAAATCCAAGTATCGATCAAGAGGAAGGTAGTCACGTTCTTCCCTTTTCCAAAATACTCGGTGTCAAGATAATGTTCTTCCATCCTTGGTTGATTTTGAATCTAGCAATCTCGGTGATGAATCTAATGAAATTGTATGTGATGATGTATTCCCACAACCACCATCCTGGTGAATCAAACTCCATTATTGTATGTGATGATGTATTCCCAAGTGCAAGAGAAGAATTTATTTCAAAAATATCTAGACCTTGAATCTAATTCAGTTAAATAAGATGTTCTTTTTGAAACTTCCACTTCACCTAAATATCCCTTGTGTTCTAATGATTTTAATGCATTAAATTGTGAATAATGTACTTCATGCTTTTCAATTTCATCATTCGAGTTGAATTTTAGATTAACATAGGGTAGTGAGCTCATTCATGATCAAAATAAGGTAATGAAATCATCGAGTATCCTTTCAATCCCATGTTATTTCCAATTTTGAATGAAGACAATTATTCTATCCAAGTTACTCATGATATTTGTCTGATCTATCCATCCTTAGATGTGCGAATAGAAGAACCTTATGACCTAGGTAATCTATTTATTGAAGATATAAATTCCGACCAAGTTAGTAATGTAGATGGATGCGATTTGGATAGTTATAATCATGTTTAAATTATTGGTGGTAGTTCTCCATACACCATGCATGGTTTGATTCAATCTTCAAAATGGAATTATACAATCTCTTAAAGTTAGATGAATTTATAGGAATTCAAGGAACTTCAAATTATGTTGATATTTATGTCAGGTTCTCGCGAATCTGGTAAAATCCTTGAAACAAATCAAATTTATATATTCTCACATAATTCTTTCCTTTGAATGGTTTTACTAGATGTAAATTCCTTCTTGAGATTTGTGTGGTATTTTGGATATAACTATTTAAACTTTCGATATTTGGTTTTTGATCGGAAAAAATATTATGTTTCAGTTAATTCATATTCATGCAAATATCTTGTGTCAAACTTGGGTTTGGAGTGCGTAACTTTCATGAATGAGCAAAGCTATGAAGCTTATGATTTTAAAGATTATAATTGTTCAAGGGATTTATGTCTATCGTATGCTTTTGAAAGTAATCAACTCCTAATCCTTCTTGTGAATATTCTTCAATTAGTTATTTCCTTCATTGCATCATATATCCTCTTTAGTGTTAATGAATGTTTCTGCTATTTATTGAATCAAATTCCTCTTTTTCATCCACTACATCTTGACTAGTTTCATGTACTTTCCATATTGGCATTACTTTTTAATGATTATGATGCCAGTCCAGTTTGTATCCAGTCACAAGTTGATGGTTTTTCACATTCAACATATGAGGAATATGATTCTATTTTTCAAAGCATATGAAAATTTGTTCAAACTCTAATGTGGAAAATTCTCTTCTTCAGACAAAAGGGAAGTCCCTAGATCTAGTGTCCTAATGTAGAAACAACAAAGGAAAAATGATCTATGTTTTCCTTACAAAAATCATAATACAGAAGAAATACCTACGTGCAATTTTTAGTAAGCCCTCATCTTCTCCTTACTTGTAAGCTCCAACTCTAGCTCCAAGTGCCATAAATGGAACCATGAAAATGGATAAAAAAAGCAAGAGAAATACAATATTGATATAGCATAAAATAACAACTTTGATCAATGAGTCAAGAGGAATTGAAATACATAAGCATCAACATGACACAAACATAGAAAAACATAATGATTTTAATATTAATAAATGAAGGAGAGAGTTACAAACATTTATAGATACTTGAATTTGTATATGTATCTCCAATTATCTTGTACTTCCTTGCCAAAAAGAAAACCTTCAACATCAACCCTAATGCATCAATGGATGATGATTCCTTAAGCTCAAAGTAGTAACATGAGGGAACTAGTAATCTCCAAAATCCAACCCAAACTCTATGGAAGGAAATGAATTTATAGGGTAAAAGTGGTAGTTAAGGATTTACCAATCTAAGATTGAGATCCACATATCAAGGAGGATGATCTCTAAGGATAAGAGATAAGACCTCTAGTGTAGGAATTCATGATATATATCTATGGTAAATGGTTAAAAACACCTTAGAGTCTTCTAGAATGAGAATTTTTGTAATTATTTTTTATTTTACCTGAAATTCTAGAACCATGGCACTTGCAAAGGAGAGAAACTCACACTTGTCAATGCAAGTGCTCAGTTATGAAACTTGCAACCATTGTAGGTGAACTGAAGTGCAGAGTGCATTGGGGCCAAAAACATATTTTTTAAGTACTACCTAGGGATTTGCAAAGGGATAATGGAAAAGTGTTAAGGATGTTGATTAATTCAGTTTTCAATAATTTTGAGTGAATGTGGAAAACCGACATGTAACATATCCCCCCTAAAGTGAAAATTCATAAGAAATGGCTGAGGACTGAAGTGCTTTAGCTTATGAAAAGTTAGGATCAAGAATAAATTGAATGGGATAATAATATCTTACAATACATAATATCATCATGACATCATTGTTGAGGGAGGTATACCCATACTCAACATATAAACCATTATACATGTACAATGATCAAGAAGCCTTGTTTGCTAATGACAGAGTGTGGACCCATGCTTGGATGACTGTTTGAATGGTCATAGCCATCATACTTTGTAATCTTGTATGAATCCTGAAATTGCAACCCAAATGGATGGAACTAGATCTAGGGTATTCTATCTCATCACTTGATAGTACGAGTCTATCCATGTCAATAAATGAGCAATACTTGAACATGGTAGACACCATATAATTGTCGGCCAATGATTTAATTAATTAATAGATGCGAGATATAGCACCGATAATGATGATGGATCTTAAGATACTATTGTACAATCTATGTGGTGTGAATGAATGCGTTAAATTCAAACACCACACAAAATATTCCGGTAAAAATCTAATGATGAGAACCTATCACCAAAAGTGAGGAAGCTTGACATGAAGGTATGCAAACTCCAAGGTATAGAAGCGAGTTTCCAAGTAAACTTCCCAAACAATGAGGTAATTTTGACAGGAAGAAAACCATCACAATAGGGACTTAATATATCCCTATCAACGACACGAAATGGGTATCAAGATTTGAGACAATGTGATGTTGATGTAGAGCTGGTTCAGGAATGAAAGACATGAAAGAAGGCTTAAGAGTATTGTACCAAATGTCAATTAAAGGACTTTTGCAACACTTTATTTAATTGGAAGCATTGACTCAAAACTGATTATGAAGGTTTTTGGCATGGTGTGATTAACCAAAGAGCCAAGAATATTTCCCAACCCAAGTGAAAGAGTGTCATGTTCAAGAGTGCCACACTTCCATTAATAAGTTAAGTACCCTATTTTCCCAATTTCCCAACCATTTCTGGCTAGTACGTATTTATTTTTAACAAGATCATGAGCATTTCCTTGATGTACTTGGCTTGACATATAAATATTCCTTTCTCTTGTTGAGATATTTGAAGCCCTAAGAAGTATGTCAGCTCACCAAGTAAAGACATCTCAAACTGGCTTTTCATATTTGTAGAAAAGTTCTTACTTAGTCGATCATCATTGCTACCAAAATTTATATCATCCACATATACCTCAACGATTGTTAAATTATATTTTTTTATTTGTACATAAATATTGCTATCATCAGTACCTTTCTTGAACCCTTTTTGACGTCGATATCCATCAAGATGAGCGTACCATGCTCTAGGAGCCTGCTTGAGACCATATAGAGCCTTCTTTAACCTGAAAACAGAGTCTTATTTTTCTGATAGTAGAAAACCTTTAGGTTGTTTGATGTAAACTTCTTCTTCTAATTCACGATTCAGGAATGCTCACTTAAAATTCATTTGGTAGACTCTAAATTTTCTTGAACATGCATAGGCGAGAAACATCTGGATGGCTTCCATTCTGGAAAGTGGTCCAAATGTTTCGTTGAAATAAATTCCTTCGACTTGTGCATAGCCTTTGCAAAGCAATCTTGCTTTTGTTTGGTAACCTGTCCATATTCATTCAATTTGTTCCTGAGCACCCATTTAGTCCCAATGACATTTTTATCTTTTGGTCGTGGAGCTAATTCCCAGGTGTTATTCTTCTTGATTTGATCCAATTCTTCATTCATAGCTTCTACCCAATGTTCATTCTGGCTAGCTTCCTTAAAACTACTAGGCTTAAAGGTTGCTAGAAAACCAATGTGATCTTGTTGTGATGAACGAAGCTGTCGACTTCCATTTATGTCACCAATGATTTGATTCAATGGATGGTTCTTTTGAATCAATTCTTTTGTTCTCTTGGGAGGAGCTTCTTGTTTTTGTTCTTGTATATCTTGATGATCATTATTTACTTATTCCTGGTTTACAGTTGCTTCTTGTTCTAGAATTTTCTTTATGTATTTTTCAACCTCTATCTCAAGTTTCAAAGGTTCTAGATCCTCATCATTATTCGTTAGAACACCATCTTCATCAAATGTAACATTTATGCTCTCCACTATTTGTTTTCATCTTATATTATAACATTTATATGACTTTCTTTTGCATGAGTAACCAACAAAGATACCTTCATCAACTCGTGATTCAAACTTACATTAGCCATTTTTCCTTTCCATAATTCATATGGGATCTTGTTGCAATATTTGTGAGAAGACTTCGATTGATAATGAAGACTGTCGTATCAATTTATTGAACCCAAAAATTTTCATCCAATTTTGAGCCCTTCAACATTGTTCTACCCATTTCCTGTATGGTTCTATTCTTTATTTCAGCAACACCATTTTGTTGAGGTGTTCCTGTTGTTGAAAATTGTCTCTTTATGCCATTTTCGTCACAGTATTGCTGAAATAATTTGGAGGTGAATTATCTCCCATTATCTGATCTTAAACACTTTATTTTCAAATTAGTTTCATTTTTGACCAACTCCTTTTAGATCTTAAAACACTCAAATGCTTCATATTTTTTCTTTAGGAAACTGATGGTTGTCATCCTAGTATAGTAATCTATCATTAACCTGAAATATAACTCTTCGTCTAAGACTTTTGTTCTCACAGGACGATATAGATCAATATGTATCAATTCCAATGGATGTGATGAAAAGTGCTCTCTTTTTTTAAATTCGACTTTTGTTTGCTTGTCGTGTTGACATGACTCACATATTGTGTTGGAATGTTTTGATATTTTCAACATTTCTCGCACTGCTTCCTTTTTTCTTATCCTGACAAGATTTTCAAAGTTTATGTGACCCATTCGTTTGTGCCATAACCAGCTTTCATCTTATTTAGCTAGTATACATGCTTTAGTTTCTTCATCCAGAACATATATGTTGTTTGGAGCTCGACTTGTTGTAACCACAATTTTACCATACCTGCCTTTCCTAATTTTAGATTTTGTGGACGTGAATAGCATTGTGTGTCCTTGATCACACATTTGTCCCACACTGGGCATATTGTGATTCATGTTTTCAACCAATAGAACATCTTTTCTTCTAAGAGTGACTGTACCTGATCCTATAACATTTGAAGATCCATCATTTCCAAAGGATATGGTTCCATCCTTATTCTCTTTCAGAGATGAAAATTTAATTCTATATCTAGTCATATGCATTGAGAAAATGCTATCAACATACCACACATATTTGTTGTTTTGAGCCTTGAGAGAGAGAGCACAATTATCAGTATTCTTCTTCTTCCATGTTCGTTCATTCTATGGCTTTGAACATTCTTCTGGAGGATTTTCAAGTCTGCAATATATTTCTATGTGTCCAAATTTTCGACATTTGTAACATTCCATATTATCTTTTAAATGTTCAAATCTATTGATGTTTCATTGAGCCCTGCGAGGTTCATATTTGAAAAATCTCCTGGAATTGTATTGGTTCCTAGGGTACATGCGACATTCTACAACTTTGTGACCAAATTTTCCACATGAATAACAATAGACATGAAAAATATGTTGGTACCTCGATGGAAATATTTTTCATGGAATTTTCTTCCAAGTTTGTTCTTGCGAATCTTATCCAATGAAGTATACATGCATGTCAGATCTCATAGGTTCCTTGTATTTTGTTGTAGAAGGTCTTGCTTCTTCTTCTTTGTAATTGAGGCCAGTTCTATCATTGTAAGATTGTTGATTTTTGATGAGTTATTTCAATGGCCTTGAGCTGTTGGCATATTTTTGGACAGTTTTTACCTTCTTCAGTTCCTTATGTAGCGAGACTACTTCACCTTCTAATGCTTCCCTTTCTTGGTTGATTTCTTCCAACTTCATCTGAAGTGACTCTTCAATACATTTGTGTTCTTCAACTTTAATTTTGAGACCTTGAACTTGTTATTCAAGAGTATTGGAATGAATCTTCTCAGCCTTGAGCTCTTTTATAAGCCTAATTGCCTCCTTAAAAAATTCTTCTATGGTCAACCCTTCTTCTTCACTGTTTGATACCTCTTGTTTATTGTGCTTGGCCATAAACAATACTCTCTCATTGAATTCTTCTTCGCTGTCACTGTCTTCATCGGATGATGAGCTATCTTCTTTATAGAGAAAGTTCCTTTTGAATCCTTTCTTTCTTCCTTCCTTTTTGAATTTCTTAAAGACTTTCTTTCCTTTTGAGTTGCCATCACTTATGTTCAGACATTTTTTTGTGAGGCCCAACCTCACAACAGCTGAAACATATCATCGGAATTTTACCTTTGAATTTTCCCTTACCAATTTTTAGTTTCCTCATAAAGTAAGCATATTCTCCATCTAAAAGACCTTCTTCATCATCTTCCTTTTCTTCACACTTGTAGGTGTAGGTATCTGCCTTTGAAGGTTGTTTGTCCTTATTTTTTTCTTAGATGCAACGAACAGAGCTTCTAGATGTGAAGCACCCTCTTCTTCATCAAGTCTCATTTCATATGTTATGAGAACTCCATGTAACTCCTCTTTGCTGAGTTTGTCCAGATTTTCACTGTATTCTAGGATCGATACCTTTGGGTTGAATCTCCGTGGTAACGTTATAAGAATCTCTCATATAATAGTCTTCTTGTCAACAGGCTCTCCAAATCCTTCCAGAGTGTTGGTTATTTCATTAATGTGATGGAAGTATGCAACTATGTTGCCATCTTATTTCATTCTAAGTTGCTCGAATTTTTCTCTGTAGATTTGAAGATTTTCTTCTTGGACATTTAAGTCACCTGCATATATATTATCAAGCTTGTCCCATACATTTTTGGTGTTTTTACAACCCAACACCTTATTATAAGTAGATTCAATAATTCCACTGGTAATAATATTCTTTTCTTTTGCATCATTTACTAAATTCTTCTTACCTTGTTCATCTGTGGTTGGTGTAAAGCCATTTTGAACAGTGTCCCATACTTCGTAACCTTGCACCAAGAGATAGACATCCATTCTTCCTTTCCAGAGTGCATAATTATTTTCATTGAAAGGAGGTACTCCATTCTTGGTATGCTTCGTGACCTCCTTCTAGCTATTAAAATTCTATTGAAGGAACTAAGCTCTGATACCAATTGTTGGAAATACTGAGAGGGGGGTGAATCAATATTCCTTTCAATTAGTATTATTATTAATCTTTTAGATCTCTAGTTAATTTTCAATTATTATCAGTGTTTGTACAATGATATCAGTAAACAAAAGGAACACAAATGCATACAGTTTTTAAGGTGGAAACCCCCTCCCGGACAAAAACCACCTGAATTTTTTTCTAATAATTCTTTAGTGTTAAACTCCAATTGAAAAGAAAGCTAAAATTTCTTAGAATCTATAAAATAATTATTCTACATGTCCCATTAAATGGTCGTTCCAATGCCTAAGCTTCTTCAGTAGTTAACTGAATGGATGCTTCAACACCCAATGAGCTACAACTCACCTTAGTACCACCCTACCATTCTGAAGTTTTCACAGGCTTGAACCTGTTGGTCATTTCATACGCCAGCTTAGAACCACTTTACAACCCTATAGAAGAATAAAATAAGAATGGACTCTCGTACCAAGGAAAATGGTCCGCTTTACAATGATATAGAATGATGTGGAAGAAGAAGACACACCAGACCATAACCCCAACTATGACACAACCACCTAATGATGATCCTAGACCTCCTGACACCGCCCCTTCAATTATTGGTAGATAGACACTTGTACAAATTTTACAATGATGCTTTTACAAAGACTCAGTACACTGGCACCTTTACAATGATTGTATGGAGTGCTGCCCACTTCAAGGCTTCATGTGGTGAACTTCTTGCTATTGTTCTGCACCTTGATTGCTGCTCTTGTCATGCTACCCTTCCTCACTCTTTAGAACATTATATCATGCATTGAGTCTTATCTTGATGAATATATAATACTTTCAAAAAGTATTCAAGGAAAATACCCATGACATTATAGTAGCAAAACTTACCTCATCATGTAGAGCAAATGTCAGTGCTTAAAAAAAAAAAAAACAAATTAGAATAAAAAGAACATAATGCAAATAAGAGATGAACATGAATATACATAATATACTTACCTGGAGCTTACCTCTGCTACATCATTTTTCTGCACCATGCTTTTCTTTTCTGCCCTGGAATTTTTGGTCATTTGCAGCCCTTGACAGCACATGATCTACCTTTTTCTTGCCTTCTAGGAGCTTGATATTGAATCTGATTTATCTCTATTATTTCAGATCCCAAATATGTGATTTTTACTCTTCTAGTAGCCCTATGAGTCTTCTTTCCAATGCCATACATCTGAACCCATTTGGATTCTTCAAGACAAGGTTATTCCCAATCTCTCACAATGACCTAATTATGGACTAGTTCAGTTGAGCGTACTTGTACATCGTGCCACATGTCAGTGTTTCCTTCTTCAACTCTGAAATTGATACAGAGAAAACTATAGTCCATTCAATATCTACGAATTTTTATTGAATTCCAATCTAACTCTCATAGAGAGTGTTATGACGATTTTCCCAAGGTCACCTCTTTTAGATGAAGTTTAGGAGCTTGCAAAAGCCCTAAGTTCCAGAGATCATATCTCCGAAAATGTTGCGAACCGTGACCTGAAATTTTTACATGAGCTTCCTCAGGAGGTTGGCTTCACGTGATAATTTTTTTTAGCTTCTTAACCTTCATAGAAAAAAAATTATAGCTAATTTTCCATGATGACCTATTTCCAGTAGCGAAATCCCTACATGAGGAGGACATGAGGATCACAATTTATATAAATGCTTAGGTTGAGAGGGTCTTCAACAAGTTAATGTGGGAGGGATTTTAGGAGCTTCAAAATTATTAATTATTTAATTTTCAATGACCAAAAATAATGATTAGTGTCATGCCACAACCCCATGGGGTTGTAGCCCACTAACTGGGGTTACTAGGTTCAAACATGAATATCTCTCAAACCGTGAAGAATTATGTGGCATGCCATTTATCAACTGAAACATATTGAAAAGTAGAAACCATAAAAAATATCCTTGACTCGGAATATAGTAATTTGGTAGGTCAAAATTCCCATGCAAGATTAGGGTAGCCCCTAGTGTTGCTTGGGTTGACATCATCGCCAACCACTGATCAACAATCTCCCCCTTTGGCATTGATGGAAACACAAGTACTTTCCCTGAAATCATGACACCTCTTCCTACAAAATTCTCTCCCCCTTTGACATCAATGGCAAAGGGTAACTCCCCGTAATACACAACCATCATGCGGACCTGTGCACACTTCCACTCCCCCTTTATTTTTTGAATAAGGAAAACTAATGAGAACTTGGGAGAATCCAAAGATTCTCATGAAGATATTCAAATGCTTCACGAGGTAAAGGTTTAGTGAAGATATCAGCGATTTGTTCTTTTGTACCAACATATTCAAGTTTGATATTATTTTTAGCGACTTGTTCTCTAACAAAATGATATTTGATCGGAATGTGTTTTGTTTTTGAATGCATGACAGGATTTTTGGAGATGCTGATGGCACTAGTGTTATCGTAGAAGATGTGAATAGGCTCACTGAATTGTACTTGAAGATCTTGCAATTATTTCATCCAAAGGACTTGAGTACAACAAGCTACTGCTGCAATGTATTCTGCTTTCGCTATAGATAACGAGATTGAGAATTTCCTTTTTCTCAACCATTATACTAGACAACCACCAAGATAGAATGCTACTCTACTAGTACTCTTACGATCATCAATGCTTCCTGCCCAATTTGTGTTTATAAAGGCTTGAATAATGAGATTGTTACCATTGGGATACCACAAGCCATATTCTATTGTGCCCTTTATATATCAAAGAATTCTTTTGACAACAATAATATGTGATTATTTTGGTGCTGCTTGGAATCTTACTACTTGTCCAACTGCTTGCACAACATCTGGCCAGGAGGCTGTTACATATAGAAGACTACCAATCATAAATCTATACAACCTCTGATCCATATCCTTAGATGAGTCATCTATGCCTAATTTGAAACCTGTTATCATCAGAGTAAGGATGCGTTTGCAATCTTCCATTTTGAATTTCTTGAGCATTTCCTTGATGTACTTGGCTTGACATATAAATATTACTTTATCTTGCTGAGATATTTGAATCCCTAAGAAGTATGTCAACTCACCAAGTAAAGATATCGTGAACTCACTTCGCATATTTGTAGCAAAGTTCTTACTTAGCCGATCATCATTTCTACAAAAGATTATACCATCCACATATACCTCAATGACTGTTAAATTATCTTGTTCCATTTGTATATAAATATCGCTATCAACAGTACCTTTCTTGAACCCTTGTTGACATAGATATCCATCAAGACGAGCATACCATGCTCTGGGAGCCTACTTGAGACCATATAGAGCCTTCTTTAACCTGTAAACATAATATTATTTTTATGATAGTATAAAACCTTCAGGTTGTTCGATGTAAACTTCTTCTTCTAATTCGCCATTCAGGAATGATGACTTAACATCCACTTGGTAGACTTTGATTTTTCTTGAACATGCATAGGCGAGAAACATCTAGATTTATTCCATTCTAGAAACTGGTGCAAATTTTTCATCAAAATCAATTCCTTCCACTTATGCATAGCCTTTGCAAACAAATATTTCTTTATTTCTAGTAACCTATCTATCTTCATTCAATTTGTTCCTAAACATCCATTTAGTCCCAATGAAATTATTATCTTTTGGTCCTGGAACTAATTCCTAGGTGTTATTCTTCTCGATTTGATCCAATTCTTCATTCATAGCTGCTACCCAATGTTCATTTTGGCTGGCTTCCTCAAAACTACTAGGCTCAAAGGTTGCTAGAAACGTAAAGTGAGCTTGTTGTGATGAACAAAGTTTTCTACTTTCATTTATGTCACCAATAATTTGATTAGATGGATGGTTATTTTGAATCTATTCTTTTGTTCGCTTTGGAGGAGCTTCTTGTTGTTGTTCTTGTATATTTTGATGATCATTATTTACTTCTTCCTGGTTGATAGTTTCTTCTTGTTCTAGAATTTTCTCTATGTCTTTTTCAGCCTCTGTCTCAAGTTTCACAGATTCTAGGTCCTCATCATTATTCGTTAGAACACTATCTTCGTCAAATGTAACATTTATGCTCTCCACTATATGTTTTTGTATTTTATTATAGAATTTATAGGCCTTTCTTTTGCATGAGTAACCAACAAAGGTACCTTCGTCAACATGTGATTCAAATTTACCCAACTTTTGATCTTCTTTTTTGATATAACATTTGCTTCTGAATATTCTAAAATATTTTACATTAGCGAGTTTTCCTTTCCATAATTCATATGGGGTCTTGTTGTAATTATTTATGAGAACACTTTGGTTGATAATGAAGATTTTCATATCAATTTCTTGAACCCAAAATTTTTCATCCAATTTTGAGTCCTTCAACATTGTTCTACCCATTTCTTGTACAGTTCTATTATTTCTTTTAGCAACTCCATTTTATGGAGGTGTTCATGTTGTTGAAAATTGTCTTTTTATTCCATTTTCATCACAGTATTGCTGAAATAATTTGGAAGTGAATTATCTTCCATGATATGATCTTAGAAACTTTATTTTGAAATCAGTTTCATTTTCTACCAACTCCTTGTAGATCTTAAATTACTCAAACGCTTCAGACTTTTTCTTTAGGAAACTAACAGCTGTCATCCTGGTATAGTCATCTATCATTAACATGAAATATAATTCTCCATATAAGACTTTTGTTCTCACATGACCACATAGATCAGTATGTATCAATTCTAATGGATGTGATTGAAAGTGTTCTTTTGTTTTAAATTCGAATTTTGTATGCTTGTCATGCCGACAAGCCTCACATAGTGTGTTGGAAGGTTTTGATATTTTCGGCATTTATCATACTGCTTCCTTTTTACTTATTCTGACAAGATTTTCAAAGTTTATGTGACCCATTCATTTGTGCCATAACTAGATTTCGTCTTCTTTATCTAGTAGACATGCTTCAATTGCTTCATCCAAAACATATAAGTCGTTTGGAGCTCGACTTGTTATAGCCACAATTTTACGATACCTGCCTTTCATAATTTCACATTTTGTGGAGTTGAATAGCATTGTGTGTCCTTGATCACAAATTTTTCAAACACTGAGCAGATTTTGATTCATGTTTTCAACCAATAGAACATTCTTGGCTATAACATCTTTTCTTCCAAGAGTGACGATACCTGATCCTATAAAATTTGAAGATCCATCATTTCTAAAGGATACGATTCCATCCTTCTTCTCTTTCAAAGATACAAATTTCTTTCTATCTCAAGTCATATGCGTTGAGAAACTGTTATCAACATACCACACATCTTTGTTGTTTTGAGCCTTCAGAGCAAGAGCACAATTATCCGTATTCTTCTTCTTCCACATTCGTTCGTTCTATGGTTCAAAGATTATTCTAGAGGATTTTCAAGTCCGCAGTCTCTCACTATGTGTCCAAAGTTTCGACATTTGTAACATTCCATATTATTTCCTAAATGTTCAAATCTATTGATGTTTCATTAAACCCTGGGAGGTTCATATTTGATAGATCTCTCACAATTGTATTGGTTCCTAGGGTACGTGCGACATTCTACAGCTTTAAGACCAAATTTTCCACGTGAATAACAATAGCCATGAAAAATATGTTGGTACGTGGATGGAAATATTCATCAGGGAATTGTCTTCCAACGCTGTTCTTGCAAATATTGTCCAATGAAGTCCACATGCATGCCAGATCTCATAGGTTCATTGTATTTTTGTTGTAGAAGGTCCTGCTTCTTCTTCTTTGTAACCAAGTCTAGTTATGCCTTTGTAAGATCGTTGATTGTTGATGAGTTCTTCCATTGCCCTTGAGTTTTTGGCATAGTTTTAGGCAACTTTTTCCTTCTTCACTTCCTTATGCAGCAAGACTATTTCAGCTTCTAATGCTTCCCTTTCTTGGTTTCTTTCTTCCAACTTATTTTGAAGTGACTTTTCAATACATTTGTGTTCTTCAACTTCAATTTTGAGACATTGAAGTTTTTCTTCAAGAGTATTGGAATGGATCTTCTCAGCCTTGAGCTCTTTTATAAGCCTGATTGCCTCAGAAAATTCTTCCACGGTCAACCTTTATTCTTCAATGTTGATACCTCTTGTTTATTGTGCTTGGCCATAAAAAATACTCTCTAATTGGCTTCTTCTTCATTGTCACTGACTTCATTGGATGATGAGCTATCTTCTTTAGAGAGAAAGTTCCTTTTGAATCCTTTCTTTTTGCCTTGCTTGTTGAATTTCTTAAAGCCTTGATTTTCTTTTGAGTTTCCATCACTTATGTTCGGACATTTTTCTATGAAATTCCCAACCACACCACAACCGAAACATATCAATGGAATTTTACCTTTGAATTTTCCATTACAAATTTTTAGTTTTCTCATAAAGTAAGCATATTCTTCATTTGAAAGACCTTCTTTGTCATCTTCCTTTTCTTCACACTTGCAGGTGCAGGTGTTTGCCTTTAACGGTTGTTTGTCCTTATTGGTTTTCTTAGATGCAGCGAACATAGTTTCTAGATGTGAAGTACCCTCTTCTTCATCAATTCTCATTTCATATGCTATGAAAACTCCATGTAATTCCTCTTTTCTGAGTTTGTCCAAATTTGCACTATATTCTAAGACCGATACCATTTGGTTGAATCTCCATGGTAACGTGCTAAGAATATTTCATATAATAGTCTTCTCATCAACAGGATCTCCCAATCCTTCTAGAGTGTTGGTTATTTCATAAACTTGTTGGAAGTATGCAGCAATGTTGCCATCTTATTTCATTCTAAGTTGCTCAAATTTTTCTCTGTAGATTTTAAGATTTTCTTCTTTGACATTTGAGTCACTTGCATATATATTCTCAACCTTGTCTCATACATTTTTGTCGGTTTTACAACTCAACACCTTATGATAAGCATATTCAATAAGTCCACTAATAATAATATTCTTTTATTTTGCATCATTTACCAAATTCTTCTTACCTTGTTCATCCGCGGTTGGTGTAAAACCATTTTGAATAGTGTCCCATACTTCGTAACCCTGCTCCAAGTGATAGACCTCCATTCTTCCTTTCCAAAGTGCATAATTATTTTCAATGAACAGAGGTACACCATTCTTGGTATGTAAAATGACCTCCTTCCTACTGTTAAACTGCTATCGAAGGAACCAAGCTCTGATACCAATTGTTGGAAATACTGAGAGGGGGGCATGAATCAATATTTCTTTCAATTAGTAATATTATTAATCTTTCAGAGCATTAGTTAATATTCAATTATTATCAGTCTTTGTAAAATGATAGCAGTAAACAAAAGGAACACAAAATGCACACAGTTTTTAAGGTGGAAACCCCCTCCGGGACAAAAACCACCTGAATGTTTTTCTAATAATTATTTAATATTCAACTCCAATTGAAAAGAAAACTCCAACTTCCTAGAATCTAGAAAATCATTCTTCTCCAACTCCGACTGGATGGACACTCCAACGTTCGAGATTCTTCAATAGTCAACTGAACAGATGCCCCAACACCTAATGAGCTACAGCTCACCCTAGCACCACCCTACCACCCTGAAGTTTTTACATGCTTGAACATGTTGGTAACTTCATGCACCAGCCTAGAACCACCCTATAGAAGAATAAAAGAAGAATGGACTTACCTACCAGGGAAAATGGCCCACTTTAAAATGATATAGAATGATGTAGAAGAAGAAGACACATGAGAACATAACCCCAACTATGACACAACCACCTAATGATGATCCTAGACCTCTAGACACTACCTATTCAATTCTTGGCAGATAGACACTTATACAAATTTTACAATGATTCTTTCATAATGACTCAGTACAATGATACCTGCCCACTTGAAGAATTCATGTGGTGAACTTCCTGTTGTTGTTCTGCACCTTGATTGTTGCTCTTGTCATGCTACCCTTTCTTTCTCTTTAGAACACTAGATCATACATTTATTCTTATCTTGATGAATATATAATACCTGCAAAAATTCTTCAAGGAAATACACATGACATGATAATAAAAAAACTTACCTCATCATACAAAGAATATGTCAGTGCTAAATAAATAAAAAAACAAATTAGAATACAAAGAACCTAATGCACTTAAGAGATGAACATGCATATACAGAATATAATTACCTAGAGCTTACCTCTGTTGCATCATTTTGTTGCACCTTTCTTTGCTTTGCTGCCCTATAAAGTCTGGTCATTTGCAGCTCTTGATAGTACATGATCTAGATTTTTTTTGCCTTCTAGGAGATCGATATTGAATATGATGTATCTATGTTATTTTAGACCCCCAATATGTGATTTTAGGTACTGTATTAGCCCTTTGATTCTGATTTCTAATTCCACGGGTCTGACTCAATTTGGATAATTCAATACATAGTTATGACGAATCTCTCACAATGACCTAATTATGGACTAGTTCAGTATAGGGAACTCTTATGGCGTGCCACATGTCATTGTTTCCTCCTTCAGATTTGAAATTGATACACATAAAACTAAAGTCTTTGTAATATCTGCCACCTTTTACAGAATTCCTATGCTCATAGAGATAGTTATGATGATTTTCCTAAGGTCACCTCTTTGAGATGAAGTTTAAGATCCTGCAACAACCCTAACTTCCAAAGATCATATCTCTGAAAATATTGCAAACCATGATGTGAAATTTTTACATGAGATTCCTTAGGATTTTTGTTTTGAGTGATAAATACTTTAGCTTATGAACCTTCTTAGAAAAAAATTTATAGTGAAAATTCCATGATGACCTGTTTCCAGTAGTGAAATCCCTACATGAGGAGGATATGAGGATCACAATTTATATAAATGCTTTGGTTGAGAGGGTCTTCAACAAGTCAATGTGGGAGGGATTTTAGGAGCTTAAAAATTATTAATTATTTATTTTTCATTGACCATAACCAATGATTTCTTTCATGCCACAACCCCATGGGGTTTTATCCCATTAACTGGGGTTACTAACTTCAAACATGAATATCTCTCAAATCATGAAGAATTATGTAGTGTGCCATATATCAATAGAAAAATATCAAGTAAAAACCATAAAAATATCTTTGACTCGAAATATAATAATTTGGTAGGTCAAAATTCTCATGCAAGATCAAGGTAGCCCCTAGTGCTACATGGGTTGACATCAATGACAACCACTAATTAACAAACTTGACCACCGAGTATGTATTATAAACTTGTGGCAAGTGTGGGGAATGCTTGTTTCATATATTGGTCACTTATTTAAGCATGTAATTTGCAAATATTGTACTACAGGTTTGCCGAGGATGTAGGTGTCGGCTCATTGCTTATGGATCTGAAGGACAAAGGTGAAGGAGAATAAAGGGTGACCTTTCAGGACACTTGTAGTGCAAACAAGGTATAAAGTATCTGTAGATTATGTTCATGATTTTCATGGACTAAAAGCCCATTGGTGGGGAGGATTAATATAGGTCGCTCCATACTCCCTCAAGAGACCAATAGGGTTGATGATAGGTCACAATTCAAAGTGGTTGGATGGCTCTCAAACTAGGTTCAGGTTGAAGTACTCGTTGCCCTGATTTGAATGGTGTGAATAAATCTCCATTTCGAGCCCGTATGGAGAAGTTAGAGCGAGTCAAAGTTTTGGTCAAAGTTGGGCAATGGGCCAGGTTTAAGTGTCCCACAAATTCACTGTCAACCAGCTGGGAACCTAGCTCCCCTAAATAAGTGAAATTGTGGCCTCTTTAATTTTCCCAATAATGCTCATTTTCGTTAAAAATCAAAATGAATTGTTATTTTAAAATAATAAAAAAAGGGTGGTGGGCTATTACCCCTGCCACCCCCCACGGATCCATATTACAATGATCATATTGAAATTACGGGGTGGCAGGCCATGACCCCCACCACACCCTCCGCCCACGGCAAGAGCATATGGTGTATTATAAAACAAAAACCAAATTGGGTTGGGTTGGGGTCACGTGGAGCAGATCTTGCCCACCCGAAACCTTTAAAAAACCAAACAATATATATTAATAAGCCACCAAAAGGCAGTAGAGGAGGGGGATTGGCGGTGGTTGAACCCGCTTGGCCCATGTGGCCGGCCCCCAAGCAGGCGATCCCAAAATACAACTATACAAGACAACGAGCATAATACGAACCAGTGGAACATTGTAAAATGTGCCACCAAAAATAATTAAATTCAAACAAACATGCAACCGCACCTATGTTGGGGAGAGGCAAGATTTGATCCCCTGACCTCTCTACCGAACCACCAAGCCATGGGTGGTGGCTTTATAAATTCTGCTACCCCACCACCTTATAAACCTGAAAACTCATTTGCACGGGGAGTATGGGTGGACCAGTGCAAGAGACCAAGTATAGGTGAGAACGCAATTCGAGGAAGTGGAATCCTGAGCCATTCAAGGAGGCAGTGGAACCATGATCTAAGCCACATTTTCAGAGTGGCAAGAATTTTGTGGTGTCCAAATTGGACAAATTTTATATGCATTTTACACCTCTCGGTGATGGGAATCTGATGACGATGCCAATTTCTACAACATAGGTCTTGATTTTTAGGCCATTTTCCATATTGGAATGATGGTGTCAGATTTTAGAGTGTGGACAATAGATTTCATGCCATTCGATGCCACAACTTCGATGGTGCATTCAGATCCAACAGCTGAGTATTCTATTCTTCAGTGAACTTCAGATTTGAGATATATGAATTTTTGTTTCCATGTACTTCATTTATTATTGTTGTGAGATGTTTTATGTCATGTCGATTCCTACTTGATGTATGATGCGGAACCCTGATGTTTATGTCATGTGATATGTATTCATCATGGATGGTTAGTTATGTTCTGAGACCCATTTTTGCCTTGATGGTGGGATACTCTTTGTCACCATGTGTGAGGTTTTCATGCTAACAGGAGGTTTGTTATGAGTGAGAGTTCCTTGTAGCGGAACGTCTCTTGGAGAGACTTTTCCACTCATTTTGAGGACACATTTCCTTGTATGACAATTAAACAGGGTCCATGTACCTCATCACCATTTTCAGCACCAAATGAAGTGGCCAACACCATCGATACACCGAGGCCCAGAGACGTAGTCCACACTAGACGAACTCTGTTATTAAACATCTTGCACTCTGTTGTGTGATTTTTGACATGTTTTCCTCTTAATTATATCTGCATATGTGTCCATTAATGCTTTGATAAAATGAAATTCTAACACATCACAAAAGTAAAATATCATGGGTAAATCCAATAACTGACAAACCCGGATCATTCCTAAAACCATTATCCATATCACAGTGACAAAATACACATTCTTCATCAGATGATAAAAGTCTTATTTTTATTAAATCTACTTATTTATGCATTCATTGGGTATCTCAGTATTCTTTTACATTTATTAAGACACGAGAAGAATTGATAAATAACTAAGGGATTAAAGGAGGAAAATAAATTCCATTTCCTCTCGAAGCGTGCTGATGACTACTTTAGGGTAAATAAGAGAAATTTTGATGGGGTCAGGAAAATATATTTGTGTATCTTACTAGTCTACTCTCAGAGGAAGAGATTGAGTCTCTTTATGTATAACTTGTTAGAGAGTTTGAGGCTTGCATGCTTAGATATATTTCCTTTATTTGGGACCATTATTCAACTATTATTAATTAGGTAAATAATTTTTACCTTATTTGTCTCAAGAACAATAGTCATCACCCTTTATAACATGAAATTGTGATAAATAGGATAAAGATTCATATTCTCTAAACTTACAAATATCTATTATCGAATAATATATTCCATATGGTACATCACTTCATATGTAACTAGATAGTTAATTTGTAATGGATATTGATATTTACAGAGTTCTTGTGATTTTACTCTTAGGTTCTACAAGGAAGTCCTCAACCAAGGAAGAAACTCATAAATTTTGTACTCTTTGCTACAAGGTGAATTTTGTTATTAGAAAACATGCACTTATCAAGTTGTATGAATATATTTTATCATGATATAAATCTTGAAATTCAATTCCTAATATACAACATATGAAATTTACCTCATCTTGGAACAAGAAACACCATATTGAAAGAGAAATGAATACTTTGAGGACAAAGAATGTTTTTTCAAGTCTAATGGAATAACTGAAGGCCATTGGTAGCTATCCAACCCCTCATGATCCAAACAACATAATCGTCCCAGCTAATGCCAATATTGGAAGTCTAGTGCTGCTTCTTGTGGGAGGTGAAATGGGGGATGGAAAGGGTTGTGGTGTCAAAGAAATATGAAATAGTGAAGTTCCTACATGCATTATATATTGTTTGTATGCTGAAAGAAGTATCCCTAGATGAAACATTCACATTAGAGAATAGTGTGTTCTACACAAAAAAATCTTGTTCACAATGTGAGTTATCATCAATGTCATTTGTATCTCAGAAGCGAGCCTAGATTCCCAAATCCCTAAATCAAATAATATCTAGTGATTATTCCTATATTTTACTACACTATGACACTTCGAAATTTATAATTTTTCTATTTTCCCCGTAAAAGTCACTTGGTAACAAAAATGAATTTTTTTACAGTCTATTTTGGTCTCGTGCATAAAAAAGGCAATGCTAGTGAGTCGAGGCATTGTCTTTTCCATACAATGACACGTGGGGTTTGTTGGTGATCAACCAACCTGTCGAACAAAAAAACTAGCTTCAGGTTATTGGGAAAGACCCTCCCTCTCGTACCTTTTTTATTAAAATATTTTTGGATAAATATGTTACATTACTCATCCCATAAGAATCTTACTAGGTAGCTTTATTTACATTGCAGCATATTTTTATCCTTTAACAAGCTATGTTGTGAATAAGTGCCTTATTGTTGGCCCCAAAATTTCCCCAACACCCATTATTTTCACTTATTTGCAGGGAATTATCAAGGAAACACAACGTATAATGTTATCAATATAAATCCTGCAAGTTGTAGTTGAATTAGAAACTTATGTCTTAGCGCTCAAGGCTAATTCTCCTACTATATCCTTTATTTTGTTTTTTTTCACTCTGTTATGCTCCGTTGTTCCAGAGGTAGCATTGAGAAGAACCGGCTATGAGACAATTGGTCTTTATTTTTCAATTTGTGCGGTCATCTTCTTCGCTTCCAAAATATATCGATTCACCTATTGATCTACCAATAGAACAGAAACCTAGTTATTACCTTCTATACACAAGAAAGAAGGAGCCTCAAGATCTATTCTACAAGTGATCAATTTGACGACTATAACAAATAGAGGGAGAGGGTTTGAACTTGTGTGAAAGACCCTTCTAGTAGGGACTTGTTGTTCTGCAACCCCTTGTTTGAACTAAAACTCTCAAAAGCATTGCTATTATTGTCATATTTCCATCACATGCATTTTTTTTAATGAATAATTTTCCATGTTTCCACTGCATGTGTTTTGTTTTAATGAATGTTTTGTGATGTTTGTTTTATCTAGCTATTTTAATGATTTTTTTTTTGATACGTGACTTTTTTTTTTAAACCCACTTCAATTTTGTTTTAATTAGTCAATTTTGTTTTATTTTGTAATTTTTTATTTAATTTGTGGCTTTTATTTTGATATGTTCTTTCATTTGAATCTTTCTTTTTTATTTTTTTAGATTATTGGCATATTGTTGTAATATCATGTAATTTAATCATTTGATTATTGCATTATTATGTGATTATTATTTTAGGTTTTTAGTAATTTTTTTGAAGGTTGTGGTTGTAGTTAGAATCATGTGAGGTGTCACACAAATGATAAAAACTTTAGCT
Source organism: Pinus albicaulis (assembly GCA_034641835.2). Lineage (NCBI taxonomy): Eukaryota > Viridiplantae > Streptophyta > Pinopsida > Pinales > Pinaceae > Pinus > Pinus albicaulis. The sequence goes on along the minus strand of CM076578.1, from coordinate 1,570,190,397 downwards.
AGGAAATAGGTAGAAGGGTGAATACATGGAAACTTTTATGTGGCTCACCTCTCGAATCCTAAGATTTATAAATGAAGAAAATCCAAAATCAGCAGGTGTTACAGATAAATTATGTGGCATCTCTTGGTGAAGGTCTCTTCTGAATGGAAGGTGGGTGGAAAATAGGAGGTTCAGTCGGTATTTTTTATTAAGTGGTCATGGAAGTGCTTAACGGGTTGATTAAGCAGTAGGATGGAGGAATAATTGGACTATTCTAAGGACCTTGGTGACATGGAGCCTATTTGTTCATAATATCCTTAAGTGTCAGCATGGGATGCAAATGGCAGGTTGAGGAATGATAATCCAGTGATGCAACAGCTTCAAGAGGTAGTTTCGATGGAGGTGGAAAATGAGATTTACGTAGGGTTTCCACTTGGAGGAATATTGGTTGCCTAAAATTTCCTAGTGAGACTAATTATTTTAGAGGAAAATGTTTGGAAAAGAAGGTCATGGTCTTACTATACTTTGGTTCTTCTCATGCAAACTTACTTGTAGGTGATCCATCACTGGGTTTTCTAGACTCAATGATAGTTGAAGCTAAGGAATCACCAGTTTTTTCACCTCACATCTAATTGTGGGTGGTCAATGGAAAGGAAGGAGGCAGGGAAATATTAAAGGGTCTCGATAAGGAAGTTCCTGTTGGCCAATCTGGAGGCTCAAATATGTGTTTCTCTCAGCACACTCTCATGGCTCCTCTTGGCGGGTGTGTTTTTCCCTTATACTCTTTTGAGCCTTATAAAAAAGTGAAAATAAATTCTTATGGTTCAAATGATCTCAGGAAAACCCCAGACTCATATTTTGACCCTGTAGATCCTTGGAGTTCAAGGCACAAATGAAATAAATGAAAAGGATCAATGTTTAAGGATGTGGACAAGAATATGGTTCTTGGAGAGGATGTGTCACTAGAGGAGGTAACAGACAAATTTGAAAAGGTTATGGTTGGTAGAGAAAGAGGGAGACACTTCTCATCTAGTTTCTAGAAAAATGGTGCGAAAGAGAGTGGGGAGGGTATATAGTAGTGACCCCGTTGGATAGAATTCTCTCCCATAGTTTGTATATGTTCAAATTTTCATCTACAGTGGTGGTAAACTTAAAATTCTTGGTAGAAATTGGAGTATCAATTATCTCCCTATGGTATTGAAGAAATGGAATCCCCTATTTGATGCAAATAGAGAAAAGGTCGATGTAATTCTAGTGTGGGTTTTAATGTCATATTTGTTGCCTCAGGTGTGGGCCTTGGATGTCATCCAAAGGATAGGAAACAAGTTTGAAAATTTCTTAGAAGAAGACATGAATTTTCATGTGAATCACAAGAAAACTTTGGCAAGGGTTTTGGTAAATTTGAACAGTCACAAATAATTTTTGGATGAATTGAACATAACTTATATGGTGCTACACCCACTATTAGTTCCTAGATTATCATGTCTTTATTTTTCATTGTAAAATATGCCACAAGCTTTGGCATGTATTAAAGGACTATCCTATTCATTACACTAGAAAAATGGCTGACGAGGGTTAAGGAAGGGGGCTTATCATGGTGTCTCTTATGATGATAAGGGATGAAAAATCGAGGAGAGTATCCCATCTCAATTGATGCAATCAAGAGAGTCTTTGTAGGCTTAGGATGATGATGGAGCATGGCCTGTATCTCCGGCAATGCAAGGGCCTCAAGTACCACAAGAAGGTGCATCATTTTCTCTTAGTGTCTCCCCGTTGGGTAATATATCCTCTTCCCATCTTGTTAAAAACTTGATTAATTCATTCAGTTATCTAGATGTATGTAATAAAAATATGGCTTATATTATTGAGTGTCATAGTCCCCTTCTTCCTCTCTCTTTTACCATGACTACTTTCCCTATCATCTCTTCCTTTCCTCATTGTACGTCATAGATCCCTACTTCTTAAAAGTTTTAAACTAAGTCTTTGAATCCATATAATATTTGTTCTTACCTTACTAAGGGAGACACTTTGGGTGGTATTGGGGAATTGGGGAAAATCTCCTTGGTAAAGGAAGGTGGTTGAATACATGGTAGGAATCCCTTCATGTCTATAGCTAAGCATGAAGTTAGCCAGGACATTATTGCTATAAATAAAAGGTAAATTTTTGGGGCCCTAGAGCAGTGCAAGCCCCAAAGATTGTTTCCCCACCATTTTTCTTTATTTTAGTTGTATGGGCTAGACAAGCCCATCCAAAAAAATTTCCCTTAGGAGGTTGGTGACTTTTGCAAACATTGATGCCATTTTCCTACAAGATACTTTTGGTGATGAGGTATTGATTCAGTGGGCATTGGAATATATTTTACATCGATGGATTTTCATAGCCTTTGATGTAAAATTTATGTCAGGGGGCCTTTCCATTGGCTTACACCAAAAATATAGAAAAAACTTAGGACTTTGGGTTATGATTTTGTGTTAGGAGCTTATATCTTTTTGGTTGATATGGACCTAAAATTTAAGGTAGTCAATACTTATGGCCCATGTCAGGATAAATATTTTTTTTTGGATGGGTTGGTGAGGAAGTCATATATGAATTCAGATAACCTATTTTTTAGAGGTGATTTGTAGTTTTTGTTGGGGGGCTCTGAAATTTGGGGTCTCCATGCACATGTGGACTCGCATGAGAAATACTTTTAACATATTTGGAAAGATCATAAAATATATGATGTAGATTTGATTAAAAACAAGCCTACCTAGACAAATAGGCACACGAGGGAATATATGGTCGCAAGGAGAATTGATATATTTCATATTATTTGAATCCCTAACTAAAACAATTTCCTTTTTTCATTGGTTGGTCAGGTCTAGGGGAGAATCTTATCATCATCCTATATTTCTGGAGTTAATGGGGTGCCAACACAAGCATCATAGACCCTTTAAATTTGATCTGTCATGGTTAAATGAATAGTGTTTATGCAGATTGGTGATTGAGAAATCATAGCTTTATAATTCAAAGATGGGGATTCTTGCAGTTGAAAAAAATGTTGCAAAATTGAAAAAGGTAATAAAAGAAGTAGTGGGATGGAACTTAAAAAAAAATGTGATGAAAATATGAGAGTAATAGAGAAGGAATTGAATTGGATGGAAGAGCCTTGTGGTGTGGGGTACAATTATTAGGACATGAAACAAATGATTATTTTTCTTCAAGAAAAAAAATGAAGAATTTTGGGTGAGAGACAGGAGATGTAGAGATTGAAGAGAAAACTGATTTGGTTTCATAATAGAGATGTCAATACTAATTTTTTTTCAGAATCATGCAAAAGGGAGAAAAGCTCAAAACATGATATGGGGGATGCATTCTCTGGGAGGGGAAAGGGCCTCCTTTTCATATATGTACAAGCTTAGAATAAATTACTTTAACAATATTTTCAATCCCCCACACCCGAAGAAGCATCCATTTCTAAAATAATTCAACTCGATCATGTTTTCCCTCATTTTGTTGAGAAAAAGGATAATTGAGTTCTTATGGAGCCCATTACAAAATTTTAACTTCAAACAATTTTCAAAAGGTAAGAGTTTTGGTTGTCATGGGTGGATGGTGGAGCTTTTCTTGGGATTTTATGAACTTCTTTGTAATGATCTCCTTAGGGTCATTGAGGACTCTCGCAAACTAGGTTGATCTATCAAGCTTTCAATTCTACTTCTATAGCACTCATCCCAAAAGTTAATCATCCTTATTATTTTGATTATTTTGGACCAATCTCTTTATGAAATTGTATTTATAGAATTAGTGAAAATATTATTACAAAAAAAATGAAGCCAATTATTTCCAAAAAAATTTCAAAAGAGGAATTTTTCTTTATGGACGATTGCCATATACACAAAACTATAGAGGTTTCTCAGGAATGGATTCATAGTATTAAGTCCTAAAGGAAAAGAAATTGGTAATGAATCTTGATTCATCAAGGAAATATGATTGGGTCAGTTGGTGTTACATTATACTATTACTTATGCACCTAGGCTTCAAATTTTCATTCATCAACTGGGTGATCAACTTCCTAAATTCAATGTATTTTGTTGTGATAATTAATGGTTCTACATTTACATTATTTAATACACGGAGGGTATTAAGGAAAGGATGTCCCTTATCCTTCATTTTTTTATGTTGATTTTAAAATGTCTAGGAAAATTGATCAAGGAAGCTAAAACAAGGGGTGATATCGGTGGGGCATGGGTGGAAAAATATTTTTCCATTACTCACTTATTGTTCATGGATGATGTTTTTCTTTTTGGTAATGGTTTCAAAATATACCTTGCTACTTTGAAGGAAGTACTGAGGAATTTTCAAAAAGCCACATGTATGTTGGTAACCATCCTAAAATCCTCTTTTTCCTCCACTAAGTTGTCAAAGGACGAAGAGTTTAATGCCTAATTGCTATTCTCTTTCCAATCAATTAACTTTTATGATGGTATGAAATATTTGGGGTTTGATTTGAAGCTTAATGAATGCAAGAAAAATGATTGGCTCTAGCTTATAGATAATACCTAAAAGAGAATAAATCACAAGTGCTTCAAATGGTCATCCAGTGCACATAAACTTGTTCCTATTAAGTCTGTGTCAAACGCATTTCTAGTATTTCGGATGTCTATCATGTAGATCCCTATAGGATTTTTGCATTATATCGAAAAAGTATGTAGTCATTTTTTATGGATGGGGAAGAAAGAAGGAAGGGTATCTCTACGGTTCAGATGGGACATAATTACTTTTTGTAAGGGCCAGGGGGGTTGGGCGTTAAATAATATTCACTCATTTTCTAAAGCATTAGCATACAACGTTGGGTGGATGCTTCTTTCTACAAATAGTGTTTGGACTACCATGTCCCAAATGAAATATATTTTTCCTAACTCTGTTGAGGATTAGCTCAGGTCTCTTGAAAAGAAGTTCTCAAATATTTCAATAATATGGAAAACGATATAATCCTTTTTCTTAGTGTTTGAAGATGGCCTTTCTTGAAATGTAGGGAATGGTGAAGTCTAAGAACTCAGATGGATTCATGGGTAGGTTGTAGAGAAAATGATCTTCTACCTCAGGATTTGGTGCTCTTTCTAAATGAAAATGGAAGAATCACTTTAAATCATGTTTTTTATCCACAAAACGCATTTATATGGGCTCATTGATGGTCATTTCGCCTCAGCTTAATCGGCACTAGAGTTCCATGATATTTGACACATTTTTACTACAAATTTAATTTCTACCCATGCGCGTATAAGGGAGGAAAGTGACTCTCTGTGCTTGGTTCATTCTCCCTCTAGTGTATATACAACAAAATCTCATTACCTATTTATTTGCAACAATAGAATTTCAGATTCTCTAGCTTGGTGGTGGAAGAAGATTTGGAAACTAAAATGCCATTGAAAAACTCAATTATTTCTATGCTCTCTATTGGAGAATAAGGTTACAACATGGGACAAGTTTCAAATTTGAAGCATGAATGGGCCTAGCTGGTGCTTTCTCTATACGCATACAACTTAATTAGTTATGCATATTTTCATTTCCCTCCATTTCTCAGTGTTTGTCTAGAAATCCATCTGATATAATATTAGACACACACATATCTAGCAAGATGACTCTTTTAAGGATATCTAGAAAGAGTGGTGGTAAAAGAAATCTCCAAACTAGTACAGGAACCCCCCTCCCCCCCCCCATATGCTTGGGCATACAGAATGTAAAAAAAATGTTATATTCCAAGAAAAAGTGTCCATTATTGAACAAGTGGCCACAAGAGTTATTGTTGATTTTGTTATGCTCCCTTTGGAGGAGTCTTCTCATGATATCCTAGAATATTATTGAGGAATAAAGTGAAAAAACAAAACCTTGGCCATACTTTCATGGGGCATCAACTAAGGGAGATGATTTTGGAAGGGGTACAATATTTTATCTTAACGAAAACTATTTTTCCAAGTTACATAGTGGATTGGGAGGAGGAACAAATAACAATGCCAAAATCCTTAATCTTAAGATTCTTATTTTTGTTGTTGAAAAATAGTGTCACACTCTACAAATATTTGGGGACTCGATAATCATTATTAACTGGTTTAATGAGATTCAATGATGCCACATGCACACACTAAATCATTCTTTTGACCACATTTCTTGCCGGCATATTTACAAGGAGAGGAACTGTCAAAACAACACGGAATTTGTAGTTTCTAATGAATTCATATTTAAAACAATAGACACAAATTTATTCTACTCAATATGTGGATGGGAAAACATACAATAGAAAGTTACAGATGCAATCATTCAATCAAAATGAACATGGTTTTTACTTGGGAACCCAACTGGGAAAAACCCCTCTATTTGTGTTATATAAAATGAGAACAATGATCTATTATAATGACAGTTTAAATGCTTGAAGATCAACCTGCACTACAATATTGATCTCTGTTATGTTCCTATATTACTAGTGTATTCCCTTATTGTTGTTAGTGTAGCCCGCTCATTTTTAGTTTCGTACCCCTGTAATCCCCATATTGTTATTATTGTGCCCCATAAAATCCTACTATTGTTATTATTGTTCCGTTACATTATTATTGTTAGGTCTACTAGGATTATATTGTGACCCCATGGACTCCTATACATAGAAAGGAGGTTTTTTCATTTGAATCATGCAATAATTGTTTATTTTATGTAATGTAAATGAGGTTTCCCCCTCAAAGCAGTTGATTTATAAGGCATTGATCTCTCTTTTCTTCTATTTTGGAGTTGGTTTCATAACATCTGGTATTAGAGCTTTGGATTCTATGGTTTTTCTGCTTCAAACAAGTCATTGTGGAATTTTCGCTATAACTTTTTTTCTACGAAGGTTCAGAAGCTAAAAATAACCCATTTGCATAGAAATCTTGAGGAATGTCGTGTAAAATTTTTAGATCTTGGTTCAAAATATTTTCGGAGATATGATCTGTGGAAGTTAGGGTTTTTGCAGGCTCCTAAATTTCATCTCAAAGAGGTGACCTTAGGAAAATAATCATAACTCTCTCTCTGAGCATCAGATTCAAATTCTGTAGAAAGTGGCCGAAATCACACGGATTGTGGTTTCCTGTGTATCAATTTCAGAGTCGGGGGAAGAAACAGTGACACGTGGTGTTATCACCTTGTAATTTGTAATATATTATGTTATGACCCGTAATTTGTAATATTGGAAAGAACAAACAACAGAGGACAACATCAAACCACTTTGGAGTCTAGGACCCAGCCTTCCTAGAACTAGAGAGGGCTCTCTCTATTTTGTGATTTAACTTGACAATTATTAGTGATGATACTAGGCTATTTATAGTGATGGGGGTTGTTTATTTGATTGACTGGGTGGTTGGATAGACAGAGCTGTAAAACTTAATCCATTGGGCTATGGAGTCATAAAAGGAAAATTTTTGCATCAAATTTTCAAGGGCATTCATAGGGCAAGCTAACTATACAGACTGGACCTTACCAATAGTGTGAATATGAGATGGGAGAAGGAGATTAAGGTTCAACTTAAATGCAAATCAAACCGTCTTTGAATTATGCATTCAATTCTCAGAGGAAAACATTAAGATAACAAACACAGACATAATTTACGTGCCTTTTAGCAAATCTTAATCTAAATTTTATGTTTTGAAATTAGATAAATTGATGCACATCATAAAAATATAGAGGAAAACATTAATACAGAGGAAAATCATCATCATTAACATAGCTCAAGGATCCTGTAAACGGTCTCTTATTATTGATGCCCAGCTTAAACAATTATAGAGTTCCAATACTTACTACAATGCAAGATTCAACAGGGTCCAATTTTCCAACTTCCAACCCCTGATACTGCTAAGGTATGAAGTATTTATCTAAAGACTAAGGTATGAAGTATTCATTGATTATAACTTAGAAGAAATGGATAAGTGTGGCCATGCAAGGCCTGATTCAGACATTAATGACAACAACCACCTTTGGAATTAATTATGGACAAATCTTCCTAGATCCAAATGCTTTAATGGCTCCTCAGAAGATCAAACAGTATGATTTGGAGGTAGTTGTGATAGTTAATGGAGGCTCTAAGATATAGATTTGTTTTAAAGAAAGCATGTGTTGGGTAACAAAATTTGTGCACTGCTAGCTATTTTCATTTATTGATGCTGTTGTTGATGTGTTTTGTTGCCCCTTCAGCATCTGCTGTTATAACCATAACAAGTCTACATGAAATGCCTTTTGCTACCCAACTCAATCTGTGGTGTATTTTTTCTACCAGAGCCCTTATAGCCGTTTTTCACCTTATTTCTTCATAGAATGAGTTTCAAACCTTATATGCCCAGTTGTGGAGGGATGGTGGTTGGTAAACGGGGACGTATGATGGAGGATGTGGCGTGGCAGCTTTGGCAACAATCATACAGTGGCAACGGTTTGGGAGGATGGTGGAAATAGCTTTTTGGAGGGGGTGAGGGTGGTAAGTGGTATTGGATAGGGGGTGTGGAGTAATATTGGGCACAACATGTATCCAGATGGGAGGTATGGGATACCACCCATTCCAGATCCCCCCCCCCCCCTCCCCCCCTCTGTAATAAAGTTCAAATGCTGCGAGGAGGCCGAAACTTGGTAAGGGTCGTCAGATGTATGGAGAGGAGTGGAGAGGGAGGAAAGGTGGAGGGTGATTAGAGGTGTAACAACATAGCACACTTGTGATTAGAGGTGCAACTCTTCATAGGTACAAACACTTCAATGGCTCCTCAGAAGATCAAACAGTAAGCTTCGGAGGTGGCTGTGATAGTTTCGAAGAGGCAACCAATGGAGGCTCTAACATCTGGCTTTGTTTTATAGAAATCATGCATTGGGTAATCAAATTTGTGTGGTGCTGGCTACTTTCATTTATTGATGCTCATGCTGAAATATTTTTCTGCCCCTTCAGACTCTATTGTTATAACCATAACAATTTTTCATGAAATGCTTTTTGCTTCCCAAATTAATATATGGTGTCCTTTTGCTACCAAAGCCCTTCTGACCGTGTTTCACCTTATTTCTTCATAGAATGAGTTTCAAACCTTATATGTCTGGTTGTGGAGGGATGGTGGTTGGTAGAAGGGGATGTATAAGGGAGGACGGGGCGTGGTGGCATTGGAAACGGTCATACAATGGTAACAGTTTGGGAGGATGGTGGAAATAAATTTTCATAGCGGGGTGAGGATGGTAAGCGGTATTGGATAGGGGGGTTCGGATTAATCTTGGGTGCGACACATAGCGGGACATGTGGTATGGGATACAACCCATTCTGGACACTGCCCCCCCCCCCCCCTCCCCCCTTGTGATAATGTTCGAATGTTGTGAGAAGGCCGAAACTGGATAAGGGTTGTCAGTTGTATGGAGAGGAGTGGAGAGGGAGGAAAGGTGGAGGTAAATTAGAGGTGTAATAACATAGCACACCGGTGGGACCCAAGTTGACCCTTTGATACCAAAGTGCTTTATTTTTTCATTTAACCCGTCTTTCAAAGAAAAACATTGTAAAACTCATTTACCCAAATTTAAAATCCTTCAGATTTCATCTTTGAACCATCGCTCTTCTATGTCACAGTTTCTAAACTTTACCTTTGTGCTTATTCATTAAACTCCTGATTTGTGATGGGATTCCAATGCATCACACATTGCACTACGACAATTATATAATTTACCTCCCGTAGTTATTTATTAAAACTTGCAATTTGCAATTGCAATCGGGCCCCACCACATCGCACATCGCAGTTCGCTAATTATAACATTTACTTCCGTGAGAACTTGCAATGTAAGCTATGCGGGCCAGGGCCATGTCATCTACCACGTCACCTGCCATGTCATCTGCCACATCACCTTCCATATCATCTACCAAGTCACCTTGCCATGTCACTCCATTTGCATATCAGAAAATTTAACATTTGTCCTTACATTTGTTTTCTAAAATCTACAATCTGCAATTGAGCCCCACCGTGGCATCGCATATCACAGTTCGCGGTTTTAAAATTTTATGTTTGCAACTTGTCTTTTATGTTTCACAATTTGCGATGCAATCAAGTGAGGGGCCCCACCATATAACTTTCCAAGTGGACAAGTGAAGTTTAGTTAAGTGATGGAGAAAGCCACCCGACCCATAATGTGAATGATTTCAAAGCCTTCAAGGTGTATGTGATGAAAATAGGGGTCTCGCTGGTCCCACACATTTCACTTCGGTGAATATAACATTTACCACTGGGCGCTTACCTTTTGAATCTTGCAATGTGCGCTTACGAAGAGGGGTAGAGGTTCGAACTTAGGATATAAAGGAAGTGCTTGTGTTTACTGCGATTTATGTATATATATATATATATATATATATATATATATATATATATATATATATATATTGCTTATCAAATGTGAGGGGCGGAACTGAGGTTTAAAGCAAGCTTAAGATAGAGAATGATATGGTTGCTAGTGGGAGGGAATAGCTATAACCATGGAATTTCAGACTTTAAAATAAATGGGTTTATAAAGCAATAATTCCCAAAGGTTATGCTTGTTGGTTTTGGGCTTTGAATGGAATTGAGATAATTTCATAATATGGGGGAAATGAGGGGGAAAAGAGGGTGAATGAAATGAATGAGGGTAGTATGGATTTTTCTCACCATCACACTTAATTACAGACACTTTCCTCTTTCCACTGAATTAAGAGGGAGGTAGATTCATTTGATGCTCTTGCTAGTCAGGATCTCCCTTTCTTTCTCTGAAAATAAATGATAGTTACATAATATTATTTTCAGTATGAAAAATCTAATCAATAATCAGTCACCTTGTGATACTATGAAATACAAGAATTTAACACGTGGCATGCCATACAAGTTCACTCTACTGAACTAGTCCATAACTAGGTCATTGTGGGAGATTGGGCATAACTTTCTCTTGAAGAATCCAAATTAGGTCTGACCTTTGGAATTCAGAATAATATTCAGAGGGCTACTAAAGGACCAAAGACAAAATCTTTCAGATTCAAAATTACAGACATACGTTGGTTTCAATATCGAGCTCCTCAAAAGCAAGAAAAAGGTGTGTATGTTTTTTTTTTAATTGCATAAGTTTTGTTTGAAAAACTAGTTTGAAGTGATTCCAAGAGCATATTAAAGCATAGATATCAGTAATGAGTTCTAAAATGGCCCCTAAAAATAATTCAACACCCATTAAGCCCTTTGAAGGAACTACTATGACTCATGAAGAGGAGGAAGTGCAACATGATATAGAAAAATTACAAGAGCAAGTGCATCAAATTTCTGTCTCGTAAAGAGTAACAAAAAATGAAATGGAAGCTAAGATGGATGGTTTGAATAAAGGCATGGAAGCTAAGATGGATGGTTTGAAGAAAGGCTTGGAAGCTAATATGGATGGTTTAAATAATGGCATGTATGGCATGGAAGCTAAGATGGATGGCATTGATGAAAAAATGAAAGGCAACATGGAAGACGTGAAGAATGATATAAAAGAAGACATGGAAGGTTTGACAAAGTTGATACAATAAATGCTTCCTAATAACAAAAAGGTAGTAGATGAAGCTCATGATGAGAATAAAGTAAATGTTAATCATGATATCATGAACTCTAATGTTGGATTAAAGACCCACCATATTCCAAAGATTTATATAAGGAAGTTTTATGGCAAGGATCCCATAACATGGATACTACAAATGGGGAAATATTTTGATCTTCCTAATGTGAAAAACACACAAAAGCTATGCATTGCAACTTCATATTTAGAATAAAATACATTTGTATGGTATCAATGGCTTTCCTCTCATAAAACAATTTTCACTTGGTAAAGTTTTATGGAGGAAATGATAGCACATTATGAGGATACAAAGAGTGACACCTTCTTTAGCCAATTGATAAATATAAAACAAAAGGGTTCAATGGTGGAGAACATCGAGGAATTCCAAAAATTGAATATAAGGGTAATTGATATCCCATAGGAACATAGGATTGATGTATTCATAGGGACTTCAAAGGATAACATCCAACGTGAGGTTCGCCTCTGGGAACCTGATTCATTGGAGAAGGCATTCAAGTTGGCAAGAAAAATTGAAAGTAAAATTATGGCAACAAAGAAGCCTACCACTCACATCTACAAAGATGGAAGTGTTGCTACTCCTAGAATTCCATAACCTACAAGGTTGACACCATAATAATTGGAAGAAAAAAGAGCAAAAGGGCTTTGCTACAGCTATCATAGAAAATACACTAAAGGTCATAAGTGCGTTGAGAAGAAATGGTTTTACATAGATTGTGAAGAGGAGGAAGAAAATGAACAAAAAAAATCAAAAGAAGAGGATATACACAAGGAAACAACCCTATACAAAGAAGAAATGTGTCTAGCCATATCCTGTAATGCATTGGCAGGAATTATCACTCCTAAAACTCTATAAAGAATAAAAATGTAATAGTGTTGATTGATTTGGGTAGTACCCATAATTTTTGGTCATTGTAATGTAGCCTAGGAATTGAATTTATTCCTATACCTAGCACCAGACTATCAAGTTATGGTTGCAAATGGAGAAAATATAAATTTCTCTATAAAGTGCCATAATATCAAGCTAACCATGGGGGAATATGTATTGAATATTCCAATGCTTTCCATTCCAATGGGAGGTGTTGATGTTGTACTAGAAGTACAATCGTTACAATATTTGGGGACGGTAGCTTTTAATTTTCAAGAAATTTTCTTGAATGTTTTTTCGAAAGGAAAGGAATTTGAATTAAGGGGTATCATAGGGAAGTCAAGAAAGATAATAAGCTCTAATTTCATGAAAAATCTGCTGAAGAAAGAACAACGAGGTGTAATTGCACAATTATTCTCACTAGAAGTTCCAACATCAAAATCATCTATTTCTAGAGATCTCCAAAAAGTCTTGGACGATCATTCCAAGGTGTTTGAAACTCACAAAGGACTCCCACATGTTCGTGATCATGATCATGCTATTCATTTGACTCCAGGAATTGTTCCTCCAAACATCATGCCTTACAGATATCCTTATGTCCAAAGGAGCAAAATTGAACGTATGATTGCAGAAATGTTAGAGGAAGGTATAATTCAACCTAGTCAAAGTACTTTCTCTACTCCAGTAGCATTGGTGCACAAGAAGGATGGATCATGGCACATGTGTCCATATTTTAGGGAGCTCAATAAGCTCACTATTAAAGACATTAGGGGAATTTTGAGGTCTAAAATGGGCCTTCTAAGAAAAATGTACAACAAAAATAAACTTTATAACAACCAATAGGATTCAAGATGATGATGTCAACCATGGGGGATGATTTACCAGTTTTTAAATAAAAGGGTAAAAATATTAAAAAATAATAAAATAATAAAACTACTTTTTCAACTTCAGATTAACTCATTCAAAATTTTCATCAAATTTCGCTGGAGCATCGTTGACGCAATTTAATTCCTCATCCAAGGAGTGTCTACGTTGCATACTTTCGGCGAACCCTACTATACGAAAATGTAAAATACATTAAAAAAAAAAAAAAAAAAAAAAAAAAAAAACGTGATTACAATCACGTTTTTATTGTATTTCTCATTTTTCCTGTAGTAGGACCGATCGAAAGTATGCAACATGGGTACTCCTTGGATGAGGAATTAAATTTTTCATCCAACGAATACTCCCACTCGAAATTTGAGTAAAAACATTGGGAGATAAGTTGAAAATATGAGTTGAAAAAATAGTTTTTTCATTTTTCGCTTTAAAATTTGATGATGTCATCAAATCTTATTTGATTTTTTCCACTATTATTTTATAATTTCCTTATGAGGCCCATTTTAGACCTCAAAATTCCCCTAATGTAAATTTCCCATTCCTGTGATTGATGAATTATTGGATGAATTAAATGGAGAAATTTATTTACCAAGTTGGATCTTCGTTTAGGATATAATCAAATTAGAATGAATACTGAAGATATTTCAAAAATATCATTTCGAACTCATGAGGGTCATTATGAATTTTTGGTGATGGCTTTTGGCCTTACCAATGCACCTTCTACATTTCAATGGTTGATTAATTCCATTTTCAAAACCTTCCTTAGAAATTTGTGTTAGTATTTTTTGATGATATACTAATCTACAACATGTCTTGGAGGATCATGTTTAACATGTTCATAGGGTGCTAAAACTATTGGAGGAGAAACAATTATATGAAAAAACCTCCAAATTCTTCTTTGATGTACAGGAGGTGGAATATCTCGGTCATATTGTATCTGAGGAGGGTGTGAAGGTAGACCCTAACAAAATTAAATCCATTAAGGAATGGAAAGTCCCCACAACCATAAAGTAGTTGCGATGATTTCTCATGTTAACAGGGTATTATCACAAGTTTGCTAATAATTATGGGAGAATAACAGCACCTCTAACAACATTATTGAATAAAGATGCATTTTCATGGACTCATGAAGCAACTAAGTCCTTTTAACATCTTAAAGAGGCAATGTGCCAAGCACTAGTCTTAGCCATGCTAGACTTCACAAAAAATGGAATGTGATGCCTAAGGAAATGGAATTGTTGTTTTTTAAAGCAAGAAGGAAGTCCCATTGCTTTTGAAAGTCATCCAATCAAAGGAAGGTATTTACAGAAAGCTATTTATGAGAATGAAATGTTGGCAACACTACATGCTCTAAAGAAATGGTGGTCTTACCTAATGGGAAAGCACTTGAAGGTAAAAATTGATCATGATAGTCTTAAATACTTTTTCGAACAAATACTATCTTCAGAAGAGTAGAAAAAATGGGTCACAAGTATGTTGGCTTATGACTTTGAATTCATTTACAAAAAAGGGAAGCTAAATTTTGTGGCAGATGCACTCTCAAGAAAGGATGAGGAGGTGGAAGTATTTCTTTGTGCCATTTCTATTATCTAACCAGATTGGATAACCAAAGCAAGGGAGTAATGGTAGAATGATGAAGAAGTGTGGACACTCATTCAAATGTTGTAGCAAGATACTAGTGCATCTGATACATTTAGTTGGAAAAGTGATTCATTATGGTAGAAAGGTCACTTATATAATGTAATAATTCCCAATTAAACAAAATATTATTTTGGAATTGCACACCTCTCCCCTAGAAGGACACTCAGGATATTTAAAAACTTACCACGGGGTGAAGAAAGATTTTTTTTGGGATGGCCTTAAATATGATATTCAAAAGTTCATGGTGGAATGTTTGGTTTTCTAGCAAAATAAAGTTGATAAAATTAAGACCTCGGGTCTACTAGTGCCTTTATCCATTCCAAGTCAATGTTGGGAGTATGTTTCAATGAATTTTATCATAGGTTTACCTAAGTCCAAAGGAAAGAGTTTCATCATAGTGGTAGTTGATAGACTTACCAAGTATGCACACTTTTGTGCATTATCTCATCCATTTAAAGCAAGTACAGTTCCTACTGCATTTATGGAAATAATTCAAAATCTACATGGAAACCCAAAGATTATTGTAGGCAACATAGATTCCATTTTCACTGGAAATGTTTGGACGAAATTATTTTCATGTTTGGGGACTCAACTAGCTCATAGCCCATCTTATCATCCTCAATGTGATGGGAAAACTGAGATAGCGAACAAATGTTTGGAAGGATATCTCTGTTGTTTTGTATCTGATAAAAAAACACAATGGGTCAAGTGGTTACCTCTGGTTGAATGGTGGTATAGGAATTCCTTCCATATTACAGCAAAAATGACCCTATTTATGGCACTTTATGGATATCATCCATCATCCATCACGTCATCTTTAAGAGAAAATTCTAAGGTTCGGGCAGTGGAATATGACATCGAGCATCAACAACAAGTTCTCCAACTCTTAAAGGATATCTTAAACTTGGCACAAAATCGAATGATACAAGAGGCAGATCAACATCATAGCAAGAAAATTTTTTATGTAGGAAACTGGGTATTTTTACGGCTACAACCATATAAACAAATGTCCCTCAAGCACAATAAGAAGGATAATGAATTATTTCAAAGTTACTATGGTCCTTAAAAGGTGTTGTAAAATATTGGTACTATGACATACAAATTGGATCTTCCTGCTTCTTCCTGAGTACACCCAGTTTTCCATGTTTCATTCTTAAAGAACGTTATAGGTGACAAACTTCTAATTCAAAAAATATTTCCAGAACTTGATGAGAAAGGAAAAATCATATTGGAACCTGAAGTTTTCATGGAAGCAAGAAATCAACAGCTCTGAAATCAATCAATTTCAAAGTATAACATCAAGTGGAAGAACATACACACTAAAGATTCCACATGGGAGGATGAGAATTTTATAGAGAAGCATCCAGAACTACTCAAGCATTGAGGACAACACTTTTTGAAGGATAGGAGCATGCTAGGTCCCTATAGTACTAATGTATTCCCTTATTTTTGTTAGTGTATCTCCCTTATTTTTATTTTTGTATGCTTGTAGTCCCCATATTGTTATTGTTGTGCCCTTACATTATTATTGTTAGGTTGGATAGGATTATATTGTGACCCCATGTACTTCTATATATAGAGAGGAGGTTTTGTCATTTGAATCATCCAAGAATTTCTCATTTATGTAATGTAAAGGAGGTTTCTCCCTTGAGCTGGTTGATTTCTAAGGCGTTGATCTCTCTTTTCTTCTATTTTGGAGTTGGTTTCATAAAAATCTCATCCTGAATCTTCTTTTTCCAATACTTAGCTAAAATAGGTCTCCTACTTCCTCCTATTGCCTTGTGAAATTCTTGCTCCTAATGAATAGTGAAGGTCCTATTTTCGTTTTTGAATACTAAGAGAAATGGCTCACCTTCTACATGCAAACTATGTACACTCAGTAGTATACAATAATGATTACAATTATGAATTTTTCTTCCATTCAACTAGGAAATTCGAATTGCATGCATGAATAGGGATATTTTTAGTAAATTGACTCATTAACTAAGATATCAGTGAGTTAACAACAGTGGCAACTACTCAATTGAACTCATATTGACTCTATTCTAGACTAGAGCTCAAATAATTGAATTTCACTAAATATAGCTCCACTATAAAGCTATATCTTAGCAATAAACTCATGCACAACTCTACTTCTTGCCCACAAACTAGAATTGACTCACTTAATTGAATGACTTGGCCATGTCACTCTTGCTGAAGTGAAAATTTGAATTTCCTCGTTTGACTTAGGCACAAGTAAAATGAACACTTTTCTTTCTACGATTTAACACTCCTTCTTAGCAAGAAAATGGTTTTTAATAACCCCAATATTTCTCCCATGGAAATCGAACTTGGATCTTGACAAATCCTTTGTAAAAATGTCTTCATCCTTCTCCTTTGTAGGAATGTACTATTACATAAAAATCCTCCTCTACACATAATATCTTAGATGATGTTACCTGATGTCTATATGTTTGGACCTATCATGAAACACTAGATTTTCAAAGAGTTTTATACAACTCTGATTGACACAATGGGCCAATGTAGGCTCCATCCCCTAATTGAAGAGACTAACCAAGATCTTTCTCATCCAAATAGCCTCGCATGTTGCTTGACTAGAATCCATATAATCGGTCTCTGTTGAGCTGAGTGTTTCAGATATTTTTTTCATGTTGTACCAAGAAACTATCATTGACCCAATACTGAAGACTGCTCCCATTGTGCTCTTCCTATCTGAGGGACTCCCTACCCAATATGCATGTGTGAAGCCTTGGAGTTTCAATCCACAAGTTTTTATCTAACATAAACTAAATTCTAATGTGCCTTTGAGGTATCTAAAAATTAACTCCATATTTTTGGGGAGGGGGTTTATATCATCATCCTTGATTAATATTTGTGCCCATTTCTCTATTATCATAATCTGAATCATTGTTATTTATTGTATTAGGTTTATTTCTCATAGTTAAGAGAATTGTTATTAACCTTTTGAAAAAAATTATTTTACCTCAAGTTTTTTTGGGTTGGCCATGCTACTTGGATCCTTTCTTATTAGTCCATGTCGTCGGGTAGTAGGACCATATTAATCGGAAATGATTTGATAGCATCGGTATTTATGGTATCTAACCTAAATTTTTTACCCGCCAAGAATATTAGAGCCTATAAAATTTTTGTATTAATTTTATGATGAACATTAAAATTAAAATTTATGGTTATGGCCTCTTCACCAGGTAAGGAGGCCAAAAACATATGTTATATCTATTTATTTTCTTCACATTTTCATTTATTTCACTATCATTTTCAATTTTCGAACTAATGTTAGCATTAGTTCAAGGCATTAAATATGTCGTGGGAATAAGCTAGGCAAAGTAACCGAGGAATATCTGCATCTACTCACACTGACACCGCTTCACCACCTGTCAAGATGAAATTGTGGCTATCTAGATGTATTATCACCACATCACTTGACACCCATTAAAACAAGTTGAGTCTGGAAAGAATGGGAAATTGGAGGTAGGGATAGCCATGATTTTGTGGGCGAAAACCCGGTGGAAGATACAAGTGATGTGGAAATTTTTCCTCAGTTTAGATTCTAAGACTCCCCATCTCTATTTTGTAATTGATTTCTTGGTTCAGTCATGATTATGAGGAGATGACCCCGAACCTTTGAAAGTTGAATCATAATCTCAGCGTGAAAATGAATAAAATATATGCAACACAGAATGAATAAAGATACCATGAATATATGGAACATATGAAGATTCATTTTGGTAGGCATGGCACATATATGCTTGAGAAATACTTGCCCATCCTATCAGGGGTTATGGTATTGCTGCAAACACTTTTTGTCCTTCTTTAAAAAACTGTCAAAGAAATTGTATCATTTTTTTCAAAGAAAAATATTTCCTAGTTAACAATTTCTCGTCAGAGATATCGAGTAAATTTTAAACCCATCTATGCTTAAAGTTGAGTTTTATTTTAAGAGAAATTTAATTGTTCTATTACTTTTGAACAACAAAATTTTCATAGACATTTTATCATATTTACTGTTATTGTAGTTCATAAAATGTTGTAACTATAACCAACACTATATGTTGATAAAATGACATGATATCTTGATAAAATGGAAAGCTAGATCTTCGAACTCCTCCGATTGATACCACTCATAGAAGGCATCGCTAGTCTCTGTTTTCGTCTGCATATAAGGTACAAAATCATGGCTTATAATTTTTCCGCCAGTAGACACTATCAACTATGGGTACCTTAACCTTATTCTTGTACTCGTAAAGGTAAATATAAAAAAAATAGATCGAATATAATTCCATTGTTCAACATATAATCTTCCACAAAAATAAAATTCCAATGGCTTGATAATGGATGGTACAAAATTCTTCTTGTTACTTTCTAATGGTATGAGATTCATGGCATATGCTCATTACCAAATACTCCACCCTTTTTCTTGACCATAGTCACAAAGATTAATGCCCTCCATGTTATTTGAACCCTTGAACTCCTCATCTTGCAATGATTGTTGCTCCTTTAATATGTTGGAAATACTACCAACCACTGCCATGATTAAAACTCATAACAACCCACACTTACATTCAATTTTTGTTGCAGGGAAGGACAGAGCACAAGATCCAAATCCGTGGGAATTTTTACGCAATATCAGAAACAAAGTACCTGAGCCTTTACTCTGTGTTAATTCCTTACCCACCACATTCACTTACCTTTTTCTCACATGTCACAACCCACACGTTTTAAGAATTTCCCCTTAAGACTTCAACAAAACTTATATTTCTGGTGATGTGATTTGGTGGGACCCATCTTACCTTACCACATTACCAAATCCGCCCACAAGACTTTTTTATTGCCTTATTCCTTACCTTTTTGCATTTCACAATTTCCATTGTTTAAGTGCCTGCATACCACACTTCTCACATCTTAAAATTTACCATTTAAGCCCCACACCAAAACTTATGATGTTGCGATGTGACATCGCCATCGCACATCGCAAATCTTAAATATCACACTTCACACTTTTTATGATTTAGCTTTTTTCCACCCGCATTTCACACTTTGCATTTCTTATGACTTACTTTTAAGTGCTCACAATTTATTTCATTTAAGTTTTGATGCGATCACAATCGCCTGTCGCAAGCTTAGGAGGATAGCACCGACAAAGTAAATGTTATAAGTTGCGATGCGATTGAAATCACATATCTCAAAGATGAACAGATAGTGCCCCCAAGTTGAAATATTTAATTTTTGATGTGATCGTGCCATTGCACATTGCAATTGCAAGATTTTAAGTTTTCTCGTATCGCACCAAATTAAAAATTATAATCGCCAAAATTCTATTTGCGATAAGGGAATCTATGCGATGTGGTTTCGTAGTTGAAACCTATAACATTTCAAGTTTGGCATTATGATTTCTATGTGTTGTTTTGTGAAGAATCGGGCTTTCGCAGCAGAAGGACGATTCTGTGGTTATTCGTCCCATCTAGCATTGAATAGCATTAGATCTTTAGGCTCCAACCATTTTGTATTAAAAGAATGTAATATCATTTGTTTATAGATTTGAATAGAAGAAGAATTCCTCTGTTGTGTTCTTGCTCTGTCTGTGTGGATTTTTTTTTCCACATATTTCATTTCTCTATGTTGAAAGGGGGAAAAACATCCCTCTATTGTTTATTTCCATCTTCCAACATGGTGTCAGAGCAACTTTAATATCTCAGTGAAGGAAAGTGTTCTTTACTAAAGAGTTGAAAGGTTGTTTTGAGAAGTGGATTCTCCAGCAGTGAGAAGGTTTTTGTTTACACAGTGAAAATGGCAGCAACATGCACGAGCTTGAGTAATCCAGAAATACCATAGTTCAATGGGAAGAATTATGATTATTGGGCTATTATAATGAAGGCCCTATTCTCTTCACAAGATATCTAGGAGATGGTGGAAAATGGTTTCATATAACGAGCAAATGCAATAGCATAAAATGCTTTGACACAAGCAGAAAGAGATTTGTTGAGGGACAATAAGAAGAAGGACTCCAAAGCCCTCTTCTATATTTTCCATGAAATACGTGAGAGTATTTTCCAAAGGGTTGTAGTACCAACGAAGTACAAAGAGGCATGGGATACCCTCTAGATAGCCTACCAAGGCATGGTAAAGGTGAAGACAACAAAACTTCAAATGTTGAGAAGATATTTTGAAAGTCTTTGTATGAAAGAGCCTGATAATATAGACTCATTCTTTACACATGTGATTGGGCTGGTTACCCAAATAAGGTCTCATGGAGAGACACTTGAAGGAATGAGAATAGTTGAGAAGGTCCTAAGAATTCTACCATCAAGGTTTGATGCCATCGTTGTGGCCATAGAAGAGACAAAGGATCTCTCATAGTTTTCAGTGGATGAGCTTCATGCATCACTGATGTCTCATGAGCACAGACTGAACAGAGCAACAAACTCCTCAATGTAGCATGCATTTAAGACACATATGTTTTTTGGTCAAGGTAGAGGTCTAAGAAGATCAAACTATCAAGGAAGAGAAAGAAGCCCACACAGAGGTGGAAGAATAAGCCCTACAAGCACAAGTGGAAGGGGCAGCAATCAGAATCCAAGCCAAGGCCAAAATCCATAACCAAGAACAGGGACAAATGTATGATAAATATAATGTCCAATGTCATTATTTCAAAAAGTATGGTCATTATGCAAATGAATGTAGAAAGAAGCAAAATGACATGGGTAGTAAACCAAGTGCAAATATTACAAAATAAAATCAGAACCATGAAGATTTGTTTTTAGCTTGTAATGTAGCACAAGAAAAACAAGAAGATATATGATTCATAGATTCAGTGTCTAGTAATCATATGACTGGAAACATGGCAATGTTTTCCAATCTAGATGAAAGTGTAAAATATGAAGTGACATTGGGGACTGATAGCGAAATCTTCGTCATGGGAAAAGGGAGAGTAAATGTTTTGACAAATAAGGGAGAGAAGAAGTCCAAGCCTGATGTATATTATGTCTCTGGCTTGAAATGTAACCTTATAAGCATTGGAAAACTCGTGCAAAAGGGCTACAATGTGTTTTCTAAAAATGATGTGTGCATAATCATGGATAAGCCTCCAAGTAGACAACTCATTACAAAAGTGCATATGACAAGCAATAGAATGTTTCCTCTCAAGATGAGATTATACTTGAAGGAATAAGGTGTTGTAGCAGCTGTCACACAAAAAATCTTTCAAGAAGAAGTGAAATATGAGAACTGGTTATGGAATTTGAGATTTGGTCATCTCAATTTCGGAGGTTTGAATTTGTTGCATAGAAAAGACATGGTAAAGTGATTACCACTCATATAGAAACCAGACAACCTATGTGAAGGTTGCATCTTGGGGAAACAACATAGAGAATCATTTCTAGGAGGAAAGAGTATAAGGGAAAAGGCACATTTGGAGATTTTCCACTCAAATTTATGTGGGCCAATGCAAACACCATCATTAGGTGGTAGTCATTATATTTTGACATTTATAAATATATGATTACACAAGGAAGACATGGGTTTATTTCCTAAAACGGAAAATTGAAGTGTTTGAACAGTTCTACCACTACAAAGCTCTTGTTAAGAAGCAAAGTGGACACTACATAAAAGTGTTGAGAACTAATAGAGGTGGAGAATATATCTCCAAAGATTTCCTACGTTTCTGTAGGGAGCATGGAATACACAAGAAATTTACCACAAGATTTACACCTCAACAAAACAGTGTAGTAGAAAGAAAGAATAGGACCATCATGGACATGGAAAGAAGTATGTTTGTTAGGTCTTTGTTAGGTCCCTATATCACTAGTATAGTCCCTTATTATTGTTAGTGTAACCCTTTATTTTTATTATCGTACCCTTGTAACCCCCATTTTGTTATTATTGTGCCCTTAAATTATTATTGTTAGGTCGGCTAGGATTAACAGGCCCCATGGACTCCTATATATAGAAAGGAGGTTTTGTAAATTGTATCATCCAAGAATTGTGCATTTATGTAATGTATTGGAGGTTTCCCCCTCGAAGTGGCTTATTTCTAAGGCGTTGATATCTCTTTTCTTCTATTTTTGGAGCCGGTTACACAACATTTGGTATCAGAGGTTTGGATTCTAGGGTTTCGCTGCTCCAAACAAGTCATCGTGGAATTTTCACTATAACTTTTTTTCTACAAAGTTTCAGAAGCTGAAATTTTTAGGGTGCGAAGCCGAAATCCTGAGGAAGATTTCCTAAAAATTTTAGAGCTTGGTTCACAATATTTTTTGAGATATCATCTGTGGAAGTTAGGTCTTTTTTCATGCTCCTAAACAGGTCATCATGGAATTTTCGCTATAACTTGTTTTCTATGAAGGTTCATAATATGAAATTCATATGGTGTGAAGCTAAAGTCCTGAGGAAATTCGTCAAAAAATTTCAGAGCTTGGTTCGCAATATTTTTGGAAATATGATCTGTGGAAGGTAGTGCTTTTTCAGGCTCTTGAATTTCATCTCAAAGAGGTGATCGTGGGAAAAGTTCAATAACTCTCTCTCTGGGAATTGGATTGGAGTGTCGTAAAAAGTGGTCACAAGTACACAGACTTTAGTTTCTTGTCTATCAATTTCAGATACAAAGGACCAAACAGTGACACGTGGCAAGTCCTACAAGTTCGCTCTACTGAACTATTCCAGAATTAGGTAATTGTGGGAGATTGGACACAACTTTGTATTGGAGAATCCAAATTAGGTCATACCTATGGCATTCAAAAGATAATTTAGAGGGCTACTACAGAGCTGAATTTCAGATATAAAATATTTTCAATTACGTATATAATACAATTTCAATATCGAGCACCTCAAAGCAAGTAAAAGGTGTGTATTTTTTTTCCGAATTGCATAAGTCTTGTTTGAAGAATCAAGTTGAATTGATTGCAAGGGCCTATTGTAGAATAGATATCAATATTGGAGTCTAAAATGGCCCCTAAAAATAATTCAACACCCATTAATCATTTAGAAGCCTCTACTATGACTCATGAAGACGAAGAATGGCAACATGACATATCAAAATTACAAGAGCAAGTGCAACAAATTTCGCTCTCGCAAAGAACAACAAAAAATGAAATGGAAGTTTTGAAGAAAGGCATGGAAACTAAGATGGATGGTTTGAAGAAAGGCATGGAAGCTAAGATGAATGGTTTAGAATCTAAGATGGATGGAATGGAAGTGGGCATGGAAGCTAAGATTGATGACATGGAAGCTAAGATCGATGAAAACATGAAAGACAACATGGAAAACATGAAGAATGATCTAAAAGCATACATGGAAGGCTTGATGACAAGCTTAAAACAAGAAACGATTCCTAATGGCGTAAATATAGTAGAAGAACCTCATGATGAGAACAAAATAAATGTTAATCGTGATTTCATAACCTCTAATGTTGGCGGGAAGAACCACCATATTCCAAAAATGGATATGAGGAAGTTTGATGGAAAGGATCCTGTAACATGGATACTACAGATGGAGCAATATTTGATCTCCATAATGTGCAAAACACACAAAAGGTACGCATTGCAACTTTACATTTAGAACAAAATACATTTGTATGGTATCGATGGCTTTGCTCCCGTAAAAAAATTGTCACTTGGTCAATTTTTATTGAGGAAATGATAGCACATTATGAGGATACAAAGAGCAACACCTTCTTTAGCCAATTGATAAATCTCAAACAAAAGGGTTTAGTGGGGCAGCACATTGAGGACTTCCAAAAATTGAATATAAGGGTAACTAATATTCCAGAGGAACATAGGATTGATCTCTTCTTAGGTACTCTAAAGGATAACATCAAACATGAAGTTCGTGTTTTGGAACCTGATTCATTGGAGAAGGCATTCAGTTTGGCAAGAAAAGTTGAATGTAAAATTATGGCGACAAGGAAGCCTACCACTCAATTCTATAAAGAAGGAAGTGTTTCTACGCCTAGATTTCCACAACCTATAAGGTTGACACCACAACAATTGGAAGAAAAAGAGCAAAAGGGCTTTGCTACAGTTGTGATAGCAAATACACTAAAGGTCATAAGTGTGCTGAAAAGAAATTATTTTACATAGATTGTGAAGAAGAAGAAGAAAATGAAAAAGAAGAGGATATACACCAGGAACCAGCCATAGAAGAGGAAGAAATGAATCCGACCATATCATGTAATGCACTGGCTAGAATTACCACTCCTCAAACTCTCAAGATAGTAGGACAGATCAAGAAGAAAAGGGTAATAGTGTTGATTGATTCAGGTAGCACCCATAATTTTATTCATTGTAAGGTAGCCAAGGAATTAAATTGTTTCCTATACCCACCACCAGAATGTCAAGTGATGGTTGCAAATGGAGGAACTATAAATTGCTCTGGAAAATGCCATAATATCAAGCTAACCATGGGGGAATATGTATTGACTAGTCCAATGCTTTCCATTCCTATGGGAGGTGCTGATGTCGTACTAGGAGTACAATGGTTACAATCTTTGGGGATGGTAGCTTTTAATTTTCAAGAACTTTTCTTGAAATTTTTTTCAGAAGGAAAGGAAGTCGAATTACGGGGTATTGCGGGGAAGACAGGAAGGATAATAAGCTCTAATGTCATGACAAAGCTTCTAAAGAAAGAACAACAAGGTGTAATTGCACAATTATGCTCACTAGAAGTTCCAACATCAAAATCATCTATTTCTGCAGATCTCCAAAAAGTCTTGGACAATCATTCCAAGGTGTTTGAAACTCCCAAAGCACTCCCACCTATTCATGATCATGATCATGCTATTCATTTGATTCCAGGAAGTGTTCCTCCAAACATCAGGCCTTATAGATATCCTTACTTCCAAAAGAGTGAAATTGAACGTATGATTGCAGAAATGTTAGAGGAGGGTATAATTCAACCTAGTCAAAGTTCTTTCTCTGCTCCTGTAGTATTGGTACACAAGAAGGATGGATCATGGTGAATGTGTCCGGATTATAGGGAGCTCAATAAGCTCACCATTAAAGATAAATTTCCCATTCCTGTGATTGATGAATTATTGGATGAATTACATGGAGCAATTTATTTACCAAGTTGGATCTTCGTTCAGGATATCATCAAATTAGAATGAAGACTGAAGATATTCCAAAAACAACATTTCGAACTCATGAGGGTCATTATGAATTTTTGGTCATGCCTTTGGCCTTACCAATGCACCTTCTACATTTCAAGGGTTGATGAATTCCATTTTCAAACCCTTCCTTAGAAAATTTGTGCTAGTATTTTTTGATGATATACTAATCTACAGCAGGTCCTGGAAGGATCATGTTGAACATGTTGACAGGGTGCTCAAACTATTGCAGGAGAAACAATTATATGCAAAAAATCCAAATGTTTCTTTGGAGTACAAGAGGTGGAATATCTCGGTCATATTGTATCTCACGAGGGTGTTAAAGTATACCCTAACAAAATTAAAGCTATTAAGGAATGGAAAGTCCCCACAACCATAAAGCAGTTGCGAGGATTTCTCGGGTTAACAGGGTATTATCGCAAGTTTGTTAAGAATTATGGGAGAATAGCAGCACCTCTAACAACATTATTGAAGAAAGATGTATTTTCATGGACTCTTGAAGCAACTAAGGCCTTTGAACATCTTAAAGAGGCAATGTGCCTAGCACCGGTCTTAGCTACGCCAGACTTCACAAAAACCTTTATTGTGGAATGTGATGCCTCAGGAAATGGAATTGGTGCAGTTTTAATGCAGGAAGGAAGACCCATTGCTTTTGAAAGTCGTCCAATCAAACGAAAGTATTTACAGAAACCTATTTATGAGAAGGAAATGTTAGCAATACTGCATGCACTAAAGAAATGGCGAACTTACCTAATGGGAAGACACTTCAATGTAAAAACTGATCATGATAGTCTTAAACACTTTTTGGAACAAAGACTATCTTCAGAAGAGCAGCAAAAATGGGTCACAAAGATGTTGGGTTATGACTTTGAAATAATCTACAAAAAAGGAAAGCCTAATGTTGTTGCAGATGCACTCTCAAGAAAGAATGAAGAGGTGGAAGCATTGCTTTGTGCCATTTCTATTATCCAACCAGATTGGATAACCGAAGCAAGAGATGAATGGAAGAAGGACAAAGATGTATGGACACTCATTCAAAAGTTGCAGCAAGATCCTAGTACATCCGATACATTTAGTTGGAAAAATGATTATTTATGGTACAAAGATCGCTTATATCTTTGTAAGAATTCCCAACTAAAACAAAATATTCTTCTGGAATTGCACACTTCTCCTTTAGGAGGACACTCAGGATTTTTAAAAACTTACCACAGGGTGAAGAAAGAATTTTTTTGGGATGGCCTTAAATCTGATATTCAAAAGTTTGTGGAGGAATGTTTGGTTTTCCAGCAGAATAAAGTGGAAACAATTAAGACCCCAGGACTTCTACAACCTTTATCCATTCCAAGTCAACGTTGGGAGGAGATTTCAATGGATTTTATCCTAGGTTTACCTAAGTCCGAAGGAAAGAGTGTCATCATGGTGGTAGTTGATAGACTTACCAAGTATGCACACTTTTGTGCATTATCTCATCCATTTAAAGCAAGTACAGTTGCTACTACATTTATGGATAAAATTCAAAAGCTACATGGAAGCCCAAGGGTTATTGTGAGCGACAGAGATCCCATTTTTACTGGAAATTTTTGGACGGAGTTATTTTCTTGTTTGGGTACTCAGTTAGCTCATAGCTCATCTTATCATCCTCCATCTGATGGTCAAACTGAGATAGTAAATAAATGTTTGGAAGGATATCTTCGTTGTTTTGTATCTGATAAACAAACACAATGGGTCAAGTGGTTACCTCTCGCTGAATGGTGGTATAACATTTCCTTCCATACTGCAGCAAAAATGACCCCATTTATGGCACTTTATGGATATCATCCACCATCGATTACATCATCTTTAAGGGAAAATTCGAAGGTTCAAGTAGTCGAAGATCACATCGAGCATCAGCAAGAGGTTCTCCAACTCTTAAAGGATAACCTTAATTTGGCACAAAATCGAATGAAACAACAGGCAGATCAACATCGCAGCGAGAGAAGTTTTGATGTAGGAGATTGAGTATTTTTACGGCTACAACCATATAAACAAATGTCCCTCAAGCAAGCTAAGAAGGATAATAAATTATCGCCAAAGTACTATGGTCCTTACAAGGTGTTGCAAAAGATTGGTACTATGGCATACAAATTGGAGCTTCCCGCTTCTTCACAAGTGCATCCAGTTTTCCATGTTTCATGCTTAAAGAAGGTTATAGGTGAAAATATTTCAATTCAAACAATATTTCCAGAATTTGATGAGGAAGGAAAAATCATATTGGAACCTGAAGCGGTCACGGAAACAAGAACTCGACAGCTACGGAATCGATCAATTTCAGAGTATCTCATCAAGTGGAAGAACTTACCCACTGAAGATTCTACATGGGAGGATGAGAATTTTATACAGAAGCACCCGAGCTACTCAAGCGTTGAGGACAACTCTTTTTTGAAGGAGAGGGGCATGTTAGGTCCCTATATCACTATTATAGTCCCTTATTGTTGTTAGTGTAACCCCCTTATTGTTATTATTGTACCCTTGTAACCCCCATATTGTTATTATTGTGCCCTTAAATTATTGTTGTTAGGTCGGCTAGGATTACATTGTGGCCCCACTAGGATTACATTATGGCCCCATGGACTCCTATATATAGAAAGGAGGTTTTGTAAATTGTATCATCCAAGAATTGTTCATTTATGTAATGTATTGGACGTTGCCCCCTTGAAGTGGCTTATTTCTAAGGCGTTGATATCTATTTTATTCTATTTTTGGAGTTGGTTACACAACAATGTTGAGCAAGCATTTGCCAATTGATTATTGGGTAGAATCTATCTCTTGTGCAGCATATATCATAAATATATGTCCAACCAAAAGTGTTATGAATAGAGTTACAGAAGAAGCATGGAGTGGAACAAAGCAATTTTTCACTCACATGAGAGTGTCTGGATGTGTGGAATATGCACATGTCCCAGATCAGTTAAGGAAGAAGTTGGACAACAAGGGGGAGAAATGTATATTTCTTGGGTACAGTGATGAATCCAAGGCTTACAAGCTCTATAATCATCAACCAATAAAGTAATAATCTACAGATATGTTCAGTTCATAGAAGAAGAAGCATGGGATGGAAGTGTAGAGAAGACAGTAAATGTGAAGACATGTATGTCTCATGAAGAGAAAGAGGAATTGACTGCAGCAAGTAACTCCCATTAGGGGAATTTTGAGGTCTAAAATGGGCATCCCAAGGAAAATGTACAATCAAAATTCAATTTATGAAAACCAATCACATTTTATGGGATGACATCATCCCTAATGGTTGAGGTGGCATTGCTTGAGTTAAAGGTACTTACTTGTCACATTCTCAATGGTGGATAAAAATTCATGGTTAACCATGGTAGTGCTCTAAGTACTTTTAAAGTCAAAGTAAAGTACTCATAATAAATGTCATTTCACACTTTTTGAATAAAAATATATTATTGTCATTTCATATTTCTTCAAAGAAACAATGCATATCCCTATACATTTATTATATTATACTATATGATATTATTTTTATATAGTATATTAATTACATGTTATTATACAATTTAAATAATATAAGTTTTAATTAATAGTATATAATATAATTAAGAATTTATAAATTTATATTTATATTTTATTTTAAGTTATTTAAGTAGAAAAGACAAATGCATTAGTTGCTCAATGATAATGAATTTTTTTTTAAAATCTCATTCTTATTTATAGTCACATCAATACAATTTTTTTATTAATTTTATTTTGGTACAACTTTTGAATTGAATTTAACTATGGTTACATGGATTGTGGTGCAAAAAGTGAATTGAAAATTAATAAATATTATTTTTTTTGGTTTAGCTATTATTTTATTATTTCCTTAGGAGGCCCATTTTAGACCTCAAAATTCCCCTAATGTCAACGGTGGCTCCTCCTCCACCTACAGAAGCTCAACAGAGCACACCACAAGCAAGAAATAGAACATCATTGAGAAACCAAGAAAGTGTTTCTCCAAGCACACCACAGGGATCAGCAACTCCCTCGAGTTTAAGTGAAACTCCAAGCACATCTTCAGCAAATATAAGAAGACCAAGATTCAGAAATTTAAGCAAAATTTATGAGAAAGAAGTTGATAGTAGTGTTGGTGTGAATTCTTTATTTTCATTATTTTTTCATGTAGATGACCCAATCCATTTTGAAGATGCAGTCAAAGAAGAGATGTGGATTGAAGCAATGAATGAAGAAATAGGAGCAATAGAAAGAAATGACACATGGGAATGAGTGGACCTCGCATAAGGAAAATAAGTTATTGGAGTGAAATGGGTCTATGAGACCAGGAGCAACATTGAAGCCAAGATAGAAAGGCAAAAATCAAGGGTAGTTGTCAAAGGCTACAAGCATCAGCAAGGAAGAGACTATGAGGAAAAATTTGCACAAGTTGCAAGGATGGAGACAGTGCAGACAATGTTATCTATAACAGCACAACAAAAATGGAAAGTTTGTCAAATGGATGTGAAGTCAGCATTATTGAATGGAATGTTGAAAGAGGAGGTTAATGTTGAAAAACCTACTAGCTATGAAATAGAAGGCTAAGAACAAAAGGTGTGTAAGTTTCAAAAATCTCTTTACGGTTTGAAGCAAGCACCACGTTCATGGTATAATAGGATTGATGCTTACCTTATGGAAAATGGGTTTGACAAGTGTGATGGTGAACCCACAATCTACATCAAATAAAATTATGGTAAAATTTGTATTGTTGTTTTGTATGTAGATGATTTGATATTTACAAGGAGTGATGTTTCTCTCATTGCTGAATGCAAAGAAGTCATGAAAAGTGAGTTTGAAATGAATGAATTGGGTTATCAAGATATTTTTTGGGAATAGAAGTAAACGTTATGAAACCAACTCCAAAAATAGAAGAAAAGAG
Organism: Pinus albicaulis; assembly: GCA_034641835.2. NCBI lineage: Eukaryota > Viridiplantae > Streptophyta > Pinopsida > Pinales > Pinaceae > Pinus > Pinus albicaulis. Next base: position 1,570,159,424 of record CM076578.1, on the reverse strand, counting down.
AGATCAATGCCTTAGAAATAGCCACTTCGAGGTGGAAACCTCCAATACATTACATAAAAGAATGACACTTGGATGATACAAATGACCAAAACCTCCTTCTATATATAGGAGTCCATGGGTTCACAATATATTCCTAGCCAACCTAATAATAATAATTTAAGGGCACAATAATAAAAATATTGGGATTACATGGGTACAACAATAACAATAAGGGGGTTACACTAATAACAATAAGGGACTATACTATTAATATAGGGACCTAACATGCCCCTCTCCTTCGAAAAAGTTTTGTCCTCAATGCTTGAGTAGCTTTGGATGCTTCTATATAAAATTATCATCCTCCCATGTAGAATATTCAGTAGGTAAGTTCTTCCAATTGATGAGATACTATGAAATTGATCGATTTCATAGCTGTCAATTTCTTGTTTCCATGACTACTTCAGGTTCCAATATGATTTTTCCTTCCTCATCAAGTTATATCAATATTGTTTGGACTGGAATTTTGTCCCCTATAACCTTCTTTAAGCATGAAACATGGAAAACTGAATGCATCCACGAAGAAGTAGGAAGCTCCAATTTGTATCCCATAGTACAAATATTTTACAACACCTTATAAGGACCATAGTACTTTGGAAATAATTTATTATCCTTCTTAGATTGCTTGAGGGACATTTTTTTGTATGGTTGTAAATTTGTAAAAATACCCAATCTCCTCTTCCCTTTCTTCAAAACTTCAATTTCATTTTTTGTTGTTCTTTGCGAGAGAAAAATTTAGTGCACTTGCTCTTGTAATTTTGATATGTCATGTTGCACTTCTTCCTCTTCATGAGTCATAGTAGAGCCTTTTGAAGGCTTTATGGGTGTTGAATTCTTTTTGGTGGCATTTTAAAACCCAATACTCATATCTTTGCTTCAATATGCCCTTGGAAGCACTTCAACATAATTTTTCACACAAGACTCATGCAATTCAAAGAAAAATACACACATTTTTCTTGATCTTGAGGAGCTCAATATTGAAACTGAATTATCTCTGTGATTTCAGATCTTCAATATCTAAAATTTGGCCCTATAGTAGCCCTATGAAACTTCTTTCGAATGCCATAGGTCTGACCTGATTTGGATTCTTCAAGTCAAAGTTATGCCCAATCTCCCACAATGACCAAATTATTGACTCGTTCAACAGAGAAAATTTGTACGACATGCCACGTGTCACTGTTTCTCACTTCGGCTCTAAAATTGATACACAAGAAACTAAAGTCTGTGTACTTGCAGCCACGTTTTACAAAATTCCAATCCGACCCTCAGAGAGAGAGATATGATGATTTTCCCACAGTCACCTCTTTGAGATGAAATTTGGGAGCCTAAAAAATACCTAACTTCCATAGATCATATCTCTGAAAATATTGCGAACCAATATCTGAAATTTTTAGACAACATTCTTCAGGATTTCGGCTTCGCTCTATAAAAAATTTAGCTTCTGCACCTTCCTAGAATTTTTTTATAGATAAACTGCCATAATGACCTGTTTGGAGAAGTGAAACCCTAGAATCCAAATATCTGATACCAAATGTTATGAAACCAACTCCAAAAATAGAAGAAAAGAGAGATCAATGCCTTAGAAATAGCCACTTCGAGGGGGAAACCTCCAATACATTACATAAATGAATAATTCTTTGATGATACAAATGACCAAAACCTCCTTCTATATATAAGAGTCCATGGGGTCACAATATAATCCTAACCAACCTAACAATAATAATGTAAGGGCACAATAATAATAATATTGGGGTTACAGGGGTACAACAATAACAATAAGGGGGTTACAATAGCAACAATAAGGGACTATACTATTAATATACGGACCTAATAGTAAAGCAAACAGAAAAATGAATTTTTATCTCCCAAGCAAAGTATGTTGCAGAGATTTTAAAAAGGTTCAATATACAGAACAACAAGCCATCATCAACTCCAAATGTCATGGGGTTGAAGTTAAGTAAGGAATATTGTAGCAAGAATGTCAATCCAACATTTTACAAAAGCATGGTTAGCAATCTAATGTAGTTGACTGCAGCTAGGCCTGATATAATGTATGCAGTAAGTTTGATATCCAGATTCATGGAGACACCCAAGGAGACACATTGGCAAGAAGCCAAGAGAATATTAAGATATGTAAATGGAACTAAGGATTATGGTGTTATATACTCCGCAACTGATGATTTTAAGTTGATTGGTTACAATGAAAGTGATTGCGCTAGAAGTGTTAATGACAGAAAGAGCACATCAAGGTATGTTTTTCATTTGGGATCGGGAGCCATTTCATGGGCTTACAAGAAGCAACCAATAGTTTCATCATCAGTAGCAGAAGTTGAATGTGTAGCAGCAACATGTCAAGCAGTTTGGATGAGAAGGATGCTAAGGGATTTATGTCATGAAGAAGACAAAGGAACCACATTTTTTTGTGATAATAGTTTAGCAATTGCATTGTCAAATAATTATGTTTTCCACAAGAGAAAAAAGCATATTGATGCCAAATACCATTTCATAGTGGAATTAGTTAACAATGGTGAAATTGTGTTGCAACATTGCAGATTAGAGGAATAATTGGCAGATATCCTCACAAAGCCATTGGGACAGAAAAGTTTTGTTTACCTCAGAAAATGTTTATGAATGGTTTATCGTAGCAATTGTGATTAAGGGGGAGTGTTGGAAATAATCCCAACCACCACCATGAATAAAATTGACAGCAGCCCACACTTACATTGAATTTCTGTTGCAGGGAAGGACATAGCACAGGATCCAAATCAGTAGGAGTTTTTACGCAATATCAGAAATAGAGTACGCGATCCTTTACTCTGCATTAATTCCTTACCCACTGCATTCACTTACCTTCTTCCCGCATATCGCAGCCTGCAAGTTTTAAGCCTTTCCCCTTAAGACTTCGCTAAAACTTATATTTCCACTGATGCAATTTGGTGGGAGACATCATACCTTACCGCATTACCAAATCCACCCACAAACACTTGTTATCGCCTTATTCCTTACCTTTTCACATTTCGCACTTCCTGCCATTTAAGTGCCTGCATACCACACTTCGCACATCTTAACATTTACTGTTTAAGCCCCACACCAAAAATTGTGATGTTGCGATGCGAAATCGTCATCGCACATCGCAAATATTAAATATCGCACTTCGTACTTTTTATGATTTACCTTTTTTCTACCCACATTTTTCACTTTGCATTTCTTATGACTTACCTTTAAGTTCCCACAAGTTATTTCATTTAAGTTGCAATGCGATCACAATTTCACGTCACAAGCTCAGGATGATAGAGCCCACAAATTAAATGTTATAAGTTACGATGCAATCGCAATTGCATATCGCAAAGCTCAATGGATGCCACCTACAAGTTAAAAGATTTAAGCTGTGATATGATCGTTCCATTGCACATTGCAACCATAAGATTTTAAGTTTTCCCGTATTAGGCCCAGTTGAAAGTTATAATCGTCGAAATGTGATTTGCGATAAGGGCATGGATGTGATGTGGTTTTGTAGTTGAAACCTATAACATATCAAGTCCAACATTATGTGTTATGTGTGATGTTTTGTGAAGAATCAGGCTTTCATAGCATAAGGACGATTTTGCGGTTATCCATCCCATCTAGCATTGAATAACATTAAATATTCAGGCTCCGACCATTTTTTATTAAAAGAATGTAATTTCATTTGTTTACAGAGTTGAATAGAAAAAGAATTCCTCTCCTGTCTTCTTGCTATGTCTATGTTGATTTTTTTTTAATTTCTGCATATTTCATTTCTCTTTGTTAAAAGAGGGAAACACATCCCTCTATTGTTCATTTCCATTTTCTAACATAATTGAGAGGGTGAGCAATAAACATTATTGTTTCCTGATTTATTATCACTTTCTATCAGGGAGACGGGGTATACACAACTACGGTCATGGAGGTAGTATGCTGGAAAACACAATTAGAATCTGATTCCTATACACTGTGTCCACTTGGTGGAGCCCTTGGTATATTATGATGCCATGAATTGAAGTAGCGTGGATTGGTAGTAACGAATAAAAAATCTCCCCTTGTTACCATTAATGCTTACAGAGTTTGAACAATGCTAAGACTACCCAAGGTAAACTAATATGATAGTGGATGAAAGCCATTGCGAAAGAGGAATACCGAGAAAAACTCCTCCTTCCCACCCCAAACAATCTCGACTTTTGCAACCTCTTTATGCTCGCAGAATTCGAAATCTCAAATCCATTAATAGAAGACCCCTATGGCAGTAGGTTCCTGTTTCGATTCCTTTAAAGAATCACTATGATTTCTTTTCCTCTTCTTGAAAAAAACAAAGGACCATATCGTGGATTGATTATTTTGGATGGTTGTTCATGGTGGGGTAGTAGTACTGTGAGTCTTGGGATTGAATCATGTTTTTCTAAAAGCTGCATATTTTCTTCTCCTAAGCGAGACGATGATTGCAGCTACCTTGGCAAAGTCCATGTCAAGCCTATCACTCTCTATCAGAAATGAAATCGTCCCCATGCTTCCCACTTTCACCAATCCTCCTCCTTTTCTATTGCTCTTATTATTCTTCGCAATACAGTAGATAGAGGATGGAGGAAGAAGCTTTGAAGCAAGAACAAGAAGAATTAGAATCCCTTTGTTGCTTCTTACCATAGTCCGAGCAGAAAATCTTGTTGAGGCACTCTCTCAGGCACTAAGGGAAAATCCACATTATGATCTGGGAAGGATGGCATCTACAGCAGGTTTCAAACATGCCCATGATTCTATTGAATCTACTAGAGGTTTCCTTCTATATCTCCTCGTAGATTGCAAGAATTCAATGGAAAAATAGAAAATTGAGTAAAACCAGCAACACAAATTCAAACCCACAGATCCCTTTGTTCCATGGGAGTCTTCAAGTAAGTCACAAAACGCAATTTATTGTTTCACCAATGTGGGTTGCATGCAAACACAGCATCGACCTGTGCCATGTTTCCTCACCTTTCCCCAATGTGGGTTGCATGCAAGCATAGCATGGACCTCCACCAGCATTGGGACTAGTCTTTCTCATCCTTATGCTACGTACCACAACTTGAATAGCAAAACAAAAGAAGGCATGTATATATGTTTATTGCTAAAAAATTCATAAAACTTGTTATGAATTTAAACTGCCACGTCATGTGCTTAGGTGACTTGTGTTTTCTATATTTTCCAACCGAATTCTACGCTATCCATATTTTAACACAAGTTTGTTACATATTACATCAATGTGGAACACATACATTTCATATTTGGTAAAGATAGATTACGTGGTGTTAAAGTCCGTGGAACCTTAACATACATATACATGTAGAACACAACAAAAAACAACTTTTCTTGTATAATAAACAATTCCTTTTAAGTTGGCGATATCAAAGGACCAAACATGTTTACAATAGTTGTCTTTAGTGAATTTATTTTAATAAATAGGCCAAGGACTAAGTTTCTTCCATGGAGATCGTTGCACCACTGCCTCTTGTTCTATTGGAAAGGATTTGCAACTCCACAACCATTCTTGTTTTAATTTCAAATATCTTTTATATAAGTTGAAGTGATATTTTTGACTTGCTATACTAATAAGACACTATCATAATTTTTTTTATAGCAAGAAAAGTGAGTGTTATAGGCATATTTTTAATTTCTTGATTAAGTAGCAATTGTATACACTATGTTATTGGACTTTGTTTTATGAACATTTTATATGATGTTGGTGGTTTCTCCATAGCGTAATTGTGTGGTTATCGAGGTGGTTCCATCTATCTTATGCTTCACATGACGGAGGCCACATGGTCTGGAAAATTTGAGGCAACCCATCCCTGGTCATGTGGGAAAAAATGTGGAAGGTGTAGATTTAATTTTTGAATCTGAAATCAAGTATTTATTAATGGATGGTTAGAGTAACTACTCTCCTCTCTTTCCTCCATAATTTGCACACCAGGTTCCTGAGAGCAAAGCTGGAAAAATCTAACGAATTGAGATTATAACCAAAGCTTTTCTCTCAACACGAACATGCTACTATGGTAAATTTATGTCAAAAATGAAGTTTCCTCTCTGATTGCTATGCCTATGAATACCAACAATGACAAGATAGGATCCTCTTGCATTCAAGGTTATAATTAAAATTCTTGGTCCTTTGGTTATTTTCTTGCATCATTTGTTTTTATTATTATCAAACAACTTCTTCTCAGGTGACTAATCACCTTGCTCAATTGACTTACAAGGCCCAAATATAACTAATTTATTCTCTAGTTCTTTGATTTTGTAGGTTTTTTCTTTCCTTCTCTCTATCGCAACACTCATATACAAGCTTTCATGGCTACAAGTCCACTCCCTCTCAAACTTTAAGGTAAATATTTTTTTTCTCAAATAGTGTTAGGCTTATTGTCATCCTTTACTATTTCTTATTCATTATTTGATGAAGTTTCTTCTTTTTCCAAAAAAAGGGTTAGTATTTCTTATTAATTATTCGATGAAGTTTCTTCTTTTCCCAAAAAGGCTTATTAAGGAAACCCCTTGTCGTGTTGTGATAAGAGCGAGGATTTTTTCATCTCTACTTCTCGATAACCTCGTGTTCATACCCTGTAATATTTTCCATAATACTATTTTTGGAATTCTTTTTTTCTGAGTTATTATTAAGCCTAGAGATTCATTGAGCCTAGAGGCTTATTCTATAATTTAGTATGAGGGACATGTGTAAGTATGTCATGTTTTGATTAAAAAAAAAAAAAAAAAATCTATTAACAAAACAATTAGCTCAATTGTTGATATTTCACTTTCACTCTTCAAGCAATAAATACAATATTTCGATGTCTATCTTAAATAGTATAATTACATAGATAAAACATCCAATATGCTTTATAAATGAAATATTTTAACATGAATTAATATAAAATGGCTCAATACACATGTTATGTAATATTTATAATATTCAAAAATGTAATTTAAATAGTAAAAAATTACACATTGTTTTTTTCACCCTAAAATAAGTTTGCAAGAAATTTGATCCCTCTAAACTCATATTAAATCCACGCTTTAGATAAATTTATGTTGGTTTCTAATAACAATGATGTTGCAGTTTTATTATATCCTGACGTTGGGAAGCTCAACGGAAATGAAATTTATCATAGGTTTTCTTCTTTTACCCACCGATAGCTTCCAAGTATTTAATTTCTTGCACAATGACACTATCGCAAGTTCTATTTCGGAAGATTAGATCGATTGGCTAAGCTTAACCCTCTATCATGTTTAGCAATAGCCAACTTGGTATGGGCGGGGAAAATGAGGAATGAGGCCTTAGTGGCGAAAAACATTTATTTCAATATTAACCTATTTGTCATTCTTTAGTTCACCTCTTTTGGGTTTGAGAAATTCTGGCATAGGAAAATTCCAACTAAAATTCTTCTTTTTGGAAGGCTGGTATGGAAGAGGAAGATTCTAATGTGGGAGGGTCTCATTAGGATGGGACTATACAGTCCAGGTAGGTGTGTTTTCTGCCTACACAATGATGAAACGATGGATCATTTTTTTTTACATGTCCCTGGGTTGCTCATACCTAGAACTTGTTCGGTAAGTTTCATCTCAAGCCATCATGGTCCCCAGTGAACTTCATGGATGTGGCTCTTAGATGGGATCAAGTGAAGGGACGATTTCAATCATTGCCTTTCTTTTTCATTTGGGAAATATGGCTTGCCAGGAACATGTCAATATTTGAAGGAAAACCTATTATCATTCCTCACATCTATAATGCTATTATGAGATGGATCAATGTTAGGGAGCCTACTAAGGATTCAATATGTGATGGGTCTAGAAGGATTCGGCCCCACCCCATCTCCCTTTTGGAAATTTTCTTTGATGGAGCATGTCTGGATGGGGTGATGGGATGTGGTGCTTGGTTCAAGTTATCTCAATCAGAAAGCATCCATATTTGATGGAATGGGGGTTTGGGCACAAACAACTTGGTGGAATTGATGGCTCTTTGGTGTGGTTTACTGGCTGCGTGCGATTTGGGTTTGGATTGGACCTACTTCTATGGAAACTCCAAAATTATTATTGATGCCATCTTGGGACATTCATCCCTATCCTCTCTAAGATCTCATTGGTGGTTCAAGAGAACAAAATATTTGTGGACAAAGATGAATTTCCCTCCTCTGCAACACATTTATAGGGAAAACAATACCAGGGCTGATGGTTTATCCAAAAAAGGTATAGGTATGGTATATGGTATAATCCAGGTGACTCACTATAAAGACAGAAAGCTCATATGCGCCAATAACATCCCCATTCCATGAAATATCTTGCTCATATCTCAAACCTATTCGGTAAGTTTCATCTCAAGCCATCATGGTCCCCAGTGAACTTCATGGATGCGACTCTTAGATGGGATCAAGTGAAGGGACAATTTCAATTATTTCCTTTCTTTTTCATTTCGGAAATATGGCTTGCCAGGAACCTGTCCATATTTGAAGGAAAACCTATTATCATTCCTCACATCTATAATGCTATTATGAGATGGATCAATGTCAAGGAGCCTGCTAATGATTCGATATGTGATGGGTCTAGAAGGATTCGGCCCCACCCCATCTCCCTTTCGGTAATTTTCTTTGATGGAGCATATCTGGATGGGGTGATGGGATGTGGTGCTTGGGTCAAGTTATCTCAATCAGAAAGGATCCATATTTGTTGGAATGGAGGTTTGGGCACAAACAACTTGGCGGAATTGATGGCTCTTTGGTGTGGTTTACTGGCTGCGCGCAATTTGGGTTTGGATCGGGCCTACATCTATGGAGACTCCAAAATTATTATTGATGCCATCTTGGGACATTCATCCATATCCTCTCTGAGATCTCATGGGTGGTTCAAGAGAACAAAATATTTGTGGAAAAAGATGAATTTCCCTCCTCTGTAACACATTTATAGGGAAAAAAATACCAGCACTGATGGTTTATCCAAAAAAGGTATAGGTATGGTATATGGTATAATGCAGGTGACTCACTATAAAGACAAAAAGCTCATATGGGCCAATAACATCCCCATTTCATGAAATATTTGCGTTTTCGGTCTAATGGAACATACTTCAAGCAAGCCTATTTTTTTTTCTCTGCAGCAAGCGACCCTGTTTTATTTGATGACAGATGTTGCAAAGGGGCCTCATCAACAAGCGCACCAGTTTTCAACCTTATTTTTCTGGGGGAACTTCCCTCTCTACTGCTTTCGGTCTATTTTTCTATATAAATCTTTATGCTCAGATAAACATCACTTTCAGCTGTAAAGTGATGTATAAGCATTTTTTACTCTTGACCTTCATGTCTTTTTATCTCTTCATGGCTACATAATTGGTTTTATTTCTTTTAATTTTGATGATAATATGTAGCTGGGCTTTATTTTGTCTAATTATGATGGGAATATGATGCTGGATATTATACATATCTTCTCATATTGGCCAATGATGAACTATATTTAGAGATATGCTTTTCACAACACTTCTCTACGTTGTATGATATACTGTTTGTATATTTCAATATAAAAATAACATTTTTTTCCTTAAAAAAAAAAGCAATAGCCAAATTGAATAATTTTTGTGAAATATTCCATGTAGCCAAAACGGTTACTACCATTAGTTTTTTTATATATTTTCATATAAGAATAAGGTTAAGCTTGAAGAGATGATTCAAACTCATTTATTAGCGATTTCTTTTAAACTGTGTAGTGTCTCTTTCGGGAAAACATATTCAAGACATATTAAATTTATAGACTTGGAAACTTTAAATATTAAATTTATGTTCTAATTGGCTTTTTCTCGTAAATATGAATTTATTAAAATTCTCTCTTAAACATTGTAGTATTTCTTTGGATTTGGTATTTGGTGCGTCAATAAGGAAAAAATATTAATTTAGATTGAGAATACAATAAAGATTTTTTTCTTTAGAATGATTTGAAAATATTATTTTCTTCTTTACATTTATACATAGCTGTGTTGAAAATTATTTATGATGATTTTTACAAATATATCATGTGGTTGTGTGAGAAAATTATTTATGATGATTTTTACAAGCATATCATGTGGTTCTGTGAGTAAGACTTTTGTGATTGTCAAATAGATCTACATGCATTTCACATTTTATTTCTACATAGCCATTGTTAAATAGACCTATATGCATTTTTTTTTGTGGCCAACTTATATGCATGTTAACTTTGTCTCCGTTTTCTATTCATACGTCATTTATATATTATTTTTACACTTTTTTTTAGGATTAATATACTTTATTATGGCTTTATGGTAACTTTCTATGTTATGCATGTAGATGTTTTTAGATTTCTTAGCTTATTAATCATAAAATAATTAGAACCATAATTCATTCATATACAATAATATATTAATCATAAAATAATTAGAATCATAATTCATTCATATACAATAAATTCACCCACGTACTTATTGAATTTTTAAAAATACAATTAGAGTATAGGAGTTACCACCTTCTTTCCCAACCAGCTAGCAATTCCCCGTTATTAAACTCTCATAACCCTAAGTTCTCATAATTTTCACAAGTTTGCCTCCTCCTTTCCCAATAACCCTAAGCTCTCATAATTTTCACAGTTTTACCTTCTCAGCCTCTTCCCAAAAATAGTTGAAATTTATTTCTATACAATGTTATCTTGATAATTCTTGTGGTACAAAAATGTCCCTTTTTTTTGGACCATAACTGATTTTAACTATTTCTTGACAATTGAGAACATAACTATTTATAGAGTAGCTCATATATTTTCAAAAATAACAATAAATAAAACAACATTATTTTATTAATAATAATATTTTTTTTACAATTTCATAAAAATGTTCACTTTACTTTTCAACTTTAAAACTTTTTAAAATCATAAAAGTTTAAATAAAAATCGATTTCACCAAATTACTACATGATCTAGCCATTTATTTACAAAAAAATTACAAAATTATAAATTTTTAATATTTTTTTAATTTATAAATAAATTCAACACTCTCAAAAACTTTAGAAAAACTCAAATTATATAAATTACAAAATTCAAATTTATGATTCAAAAAATTTCACCAAATTTTAAATAAAATTTAAAGAAAAATATTACTTCTAAAATCATCCAAAAATATATAAGAGTTACTACTCCAACTACCTGCTTTGGCTGTATTTTAACTTCTATTTCTAATAATAACTTACTTTTAAATGAAAACCCAGTTATACTTAGAACAACTATACACAATAAATTCAGCAACTTTAGCTTTATGAAACATAGTGTGCCCAGATTTAAAGGCATATACAATAAATTTAGCAACATCAGTTTTATGTGCCACAGTGAATATTAGCCTGCGCTTAAATGTACAGGGGAAGTTTGAAGTACTGTCTAAAAGGCAAGACCTTAATTAGATAAAAACTAATAAAATTAGCACAGTCATATTTATCAATATATTTGATATACACCGATAGGACTATATAAAATAGATTTACCGCCATATTCATTGATATACGCCAATAGACCTACATACACCTAGTCCTATCGTATACAAGAGGGTACTGCCGTTGTATACAAAACAAAATACGAAGGTAACGCCAAAAAGTTGCCTAGCCTGATTTTCATCTGGGCTCCAGATTGCCTGATGAAGGATCAGCAGCAGCGGAGTATATTTCGGAAGGCGTCCTAGAAAAAGAGGCTGCTTTAGAAGACCGATTACTGCTTGATGTTTTGTCAGGGTCAATAACCCTAGGAGGTTTAACCTGGTCAGGTGTGCCGACATTATCCAGATCCATGAAAGGAGGCCTGGTGGGCGAGGGAAGATATTCTCTCTCACTTGTCAGCATCGATACTACCCGGGACATTGAAGGCCGCGACGCTGCAGCCGCTTGTGTGCACAGAAGACCAACTTTAATCACTCTAATCCCTTCCTCCCACGGATAACTGCCCTCCAATATGGGATCCATAATTTCTAAAGCTTTATCTGCTTTATACAATCTCCATGTCTGGTTGCCCAACATCAACAATCACAAAATTTTAGTTAGCAAACTTTCATAAATGCAATCGACATTTTAATAAATTTCCACCAGAAAGATGAGTTCAATAGCGCCCATACTCCTTCGATGAGAAACTCCATGCCTTGGGCCGAACTGTGATTCTTTCTTCCGCTGATAATCTCAAGTACAAGGACTCCAAAGCTGAATACATCTGCTTTCTCTGTTAGCTGTCCGCGTAAGGCGTACTCAGGCGCCATGTAACCTCTGCACACAATGCCATCATGTACAATGAAATCTCCATTTCTTAACCCTCTTAAAATTAAAAAAATTAAAAAAAAAACCCGTTTTCAGATATATGATTTTTATTTATTAAATGAAATAGGGTCAGATGGGATGATAGAGAGAATTCTTACATAGTCCCTGCAATTCCAGTGCTAACGTGAGTGTGATCTTCTGCGAATAATTTGGCTAGCCCGAAGTCTGCTATTTTGGGTTTAAGTTTATTATCAAGTAAAATATTGCTTGCTTTGATATCTCTATGGATGATCCGAATCTCCGACTCCTCGTGAAGATATACCAACCCACGGGCAGTTCCAACTATAATTTCATACCTTTGCTGCCAGTTAAGTAGATGGCGTCTTGTTGGATCTACAATAAATACATCAGAGACAAAATCACACAAGCAAGCAACAAATACTAGAACTCAAACAAACCCGGGATTCATATAACAAATCAGAAGTTAAAAGAAAGAGAAAAACCAAATAGGATCTTGTCAAGACTACTGTTCTGAAGATATTCGTAAACTAGTAGCCTCTCTGAGTTTTCAAAGGAGCAGCCAAGCAATTTCACTAGATTTCTGTGCTGAATACAACTAATGAGATTTGCTTCATTCAGAAACTCAGCATCTCCTTGACTTGAACCTCTATTGAGTCGTTTAACAGCAATCACTCTACCATCTCGTAAATTCCCCTGCAAATCGGAAAATTGTTTATAATCTCTATATGGTTTCGTACATATCGAATTTGCTTGAATGTAATGTTGAACACACCTTAAAGACGGATCCAAAACCCCCGTGACCAAGTTTATTCTCTTCATTAAAATTGGACGTAGCCTCTCTTAGAATATCGTACTTGAAAATTAATTCCAGATTCGCAATAGTCGGACATAAGCTTATTTCTCCTTCCTCGCCTGCGTAAACAAATTCAAGGCATCAATTTATCTCAGGTGGGAAAACAACTACAAGGCGTCCATTTATTGTTTATCTAAAGAAATAGGTGAACAGTTTACATGACAACATAATCAAGCGCACACTAATTGAAACGAGCTACCATTTTCAGGGCCAGTGCGTCGATCAACCAGTTCCCAACGTTTCTGTCTACAATCAAAATTCCATTTCCACAGGCCTATGACTGCAATCAATCCAACCACAGTGGCTACAACGGCCAGTGTTGTCCGAAGCACGTTAGATCTTTTACCTTCTGCAAATTTGCACAAGAATTATCAGTGAATTCCGAATTTTCAATCTCAAAACTTTCAGCACAGAAATCTCCAAATTATCAGCTATCAGTTTATGACTGGATAGTCTAGGAAATAAGTTTTGCCTATTTATTTGGCGAAGCTTATTTCTCAGGCTATCCTGCCATAAATGCTTGGGGCATATATGCCTACTCTTGGATGGTGTACCTGCTTTAATCCTAGGGTGAGCATATCCTTCCCCTGCTCATTTATGATTAGATAGCCTGGGTAATAACCTTTGCCTGCCTAGTATATCTCCACCGGTGGATCATTATTACCTGCTTTACTATCCCAACGGTGAGCATTTACTGCCTCGCTCCTTTATTGAATAATCTGGGAAATAAGTTTAGCCTATTTATTTAAGGATGCTTATTTCCCCAGCTATCCAGCCATCAATTCACAGAGATAGTATGTGCCCACAACTGGATGGTATACTTGCTTTAATCTTACGAGTGTGGACATTTACGTACCATGCTGATACCATCCATGCTTTAATCTTACAGTGAACATTTACTGCCATGATGGATAGTGTGAGAAATCAACTTTGCCTATTTATTTAACTAAATTTAGATCTCTACAAGACCATGGTATTCCTCTCAACCGCTATATTACTTATTATGGTAAACTATGTGAAAATAAAATACCAGTGTATTGCTTATTACGGTAAACTATGTGAAAATAAAATACCGGATGATCGTGGAGGAGGCGACCACAATGGCGAAACAATTCTCCCATTTTTCCCTATTGCGAATTTCCAAATCAATTTTTAGTAAATCGAAATTAAATCATTACATAACCGGTAAATTGTGGTAAGCTGTGTGAAAGAAGATACCTGGCGGTGGCGGTGGCGGTGGCGGTGGCGGTGGTGAAAGGATAGAAACATTGAAAAAGGGAAAAGTTTCGAAACGCAATTGGCAACCTGAAGCGAAGAATCTGGCTCCAAGTTGTCCCGGGTTACTGCACCAAGTCACGAATATCCCGTTCAAGCCCTCAGCTAAGCACGCGTTGCAGCTGTCTCGGGACATATCTCGAATACACTGCGCTATGCTGTAGATATTATACGAAGGCGAAATAGCATCCTTGAATATATCTGCAGCAAAGCGTTTGGGACTCTCCGCAGCTTTATTGGAAGTATTTGCGAGCCTGCCCTTAGCATCATTTGTGAACTGAACTCGAGAATCGGCCCTTCCTTCGCTGCAGATATAAGTTCTCAGGTCACGGTAACTATCGTCGTTGTAAAAATTAAAACTGTCGTAACGCATGAAGCAGCCGTCTAGTTGAATGAATCCAGAAGTGTTGTAACAATCCTGGAGAAGCTTTGCTTTCGCAGTTGCTGCACACCGTTTGCAGTCGGAAGAACCTAAATCTCCCCTGCACTGAACAAGCCCATAAACGGTACTATTGCTGTTTTTACCCTTATCAACACTACACTTACTGAATCCGCTCAAAGAAACGTTCCCCACCAATGAATCCAAAACGTGGTTCAGATTACGTTGGAAGACACTGCCGTTCCTAAATTCATTCTTGCCGCTATTCCCACAATCACCCCAAAGCCCACTAGTATAATCGTCAATGTTACCAGCCACTGAGAAGTGCGGAAGCGTCCATACACTAACGATCAGTAGCATACTGTTGATTAATTGCTTAATCTTCATCGCCATCTCGTCTTTTTAGTTTCGTGAATGGAGGCTCATCGTTGCAGATTCCAGTTTATAGCTTTGAGGTATAGGGTTTGAGGTGTAATTGTGGTTTGTTTTAGAGCTTTGGTAAAACTATTTTGATTAAATTATATATGAGTGAGTTTTATGGTTAAGAGTATGTGTTTTTTTTCTATAAAGTTTTTTCTATAAAGTTATAGATTAAAAACTAGAAGGATAAAGTATGTATGTCTTAGTAAACATAGGTGTCAAATAGCTACACCAAGGTGAATCTGTTGTCTCACAAACAAAAAATCTCATACACCAATTTATTTTCTGGATTAACAATGATCATAAAATTAAATAATAATATTTTTATTTTAGATATATATTTTAATTAAATTGTATTTATTTTATTACAATTTACTTTTAACTTTAGAAATAAATAATTTTAATAAGAAATTCTCACCCTAACAAAATGTCTGTGAACTTAAATAAATATATACTGCATTTTAAATTTGACCCAAAAAAACCTAAAAACCTAGCAGGCTTTGAATAATTAGAATATGGCGAGTCAGCTCCAGGTGACGGTCGCATGCGGTTTCTGGGATTTGCAGTGGAAGGGACTGAGAACGGTTTTTGAGTTTAAAGATTTATTTATTAGGTTGAAATAACCAGGTCAAGTAATTAAACAGTAATTTAATAGTAGATATAACATCTTTTTAATTGGAAATTAAGGTATGAATGTAGAGTGTTTTTACAGTAGTTGAGAATTTTAAGATTTTTTTGTAAAATATTGAATAGCTCGATGTTTTAGTTGAATACTTCATCTAAGGAGCGAAAAAAGTTTAGCTACAAATAAGAAAAGAGCAGATCTTGAAGACTTAAATAAAATAGATTCTAAACTTTCAAGTTTTCAATGTCTTCAAAGTCTACTCTCTTCCTATCTGTCATTAAACTTCCTCTTTCTTATAATAAATAAAATGTTCACCCCAAAAATCAAACTCTTCAATCATTCTTATTGACTAATTTATAAAAGAAAACTGAACCAGATAAAGTTAAACCTGATAAAGTTATTTTACCTGCAGCTTGCAGATATTATGCATCAAGTTTTGCTTGATAGTGACATTAATTGTCTTTGATTAGACATATGTCTTGAATTTTTGTATAGTTTGATTATAGTTAAGTTTTAATAATTTTTTAATTTATTTTTCTTGCATCTGATTGGTGGATAGTTTTAACTTGTTACTGCAATCGTGTACGATGCCGGTGTAATTTATCGATCAAATAGGCCGCTGCTGTCATAATCATATCTGCCTTCGCTTGTATTGAATGCATGGTTCATGCACCAAATAGGCCTTCTTGATATTGGAAACCCTTCAACTACTTTCGAATATGCTCTTTATTCATGAATTACTATAGTTGGGTTGATAATAATCAACGCACAATTAAAACCGTGCCAGACATGCAGTTATGGCATCAGCGTCTCCCGACAATAGCGCTCTGCCACGTGAGCTATGGTCTCTGCCACATGAGCTATGGTCACATGGGTGTCATGTGCCTGTTGAGCTCGATAATAATAATAATAGTTCATTGATGTGACGGATATCTTAAAACACAGAAATATCTACTGATTTCAGTCTGTATATCCAGAGGGTTAAAAATTGACGTCTACAATGTCAACTCATTTCTTTCTTCTACTGTTTCCACTGTGTACCTCATATCTTTATTTCTCCATTTATGATCAGATTTATTCACTGTTTTCACCAAGTATATATACTTATTACTCACAGTGTTAATAACTAAACAGATTCCTTAACAACAATATTCCACCATTATTAGACTATGCAAATGTTTTGTGGTTTTTTACTCTGGTTTTCCATTTCTCCATCCGCGTATGACACCAGATTCATCTACCGATTCCACTGTGTATATACCTACTGTATTCATAATTGATGTGTATAATATAAAATTGAATGAAATTAGGATAGATGATTTCTATATTTTCAGTATAATTTCGTTTAGCTGTAAGATTTTGCTGATATAGAAAACAATAATACTTATTAATCAAACATTTAATTGAAATTTTTTACAATTCTTTTGCAAATTTTTGAGAAAAACAAATTAATAAGAGAAAAATTTGAATCATAAAAAAAAAATTATAATCACATTTAAAAATATAAATCTTTTTATCAGATTAGAAAAAATAAATCAAAAAATTTATTTGAGCGAAGGATAACTTCTATCTATTTAGAATCTTTAAATGTTTGCTTACTGCGTTTACGATATTTAAATGCTTTCGGTCACGAGATATTTGACTAAAGATGCTGAAAAACATTCTTTAAAACTGAGTAAAAAGAGAAGTTTGATTGCACTAACTTTGCACAATCGAAGTGCCTTAGAGGTTTTTGAGGGCGCTGAATCGATATATAGAGTAAAAAAAACTAGTTTGAATAACAAAAACCAAGATTTTACCTCAAAAATTTTCACCAAATTCCAGCACCTGAAACTTCAAAAAGTCACACTAAGAATGACTCCCTTTAAAACTATACCTTTCTTTCACTTGGGAAAAATTTCAATTTCCTAACTAAAATTCAGGAACACGGTTAACTAAATTATATTATTAAATTTTAGAATATATATTGTACATATCAAATATATAACTATACATAATATTAAATAATTTTAATTGCTTTATATTATGTAATGTAATTATATTATCTATAAAAAATATTAGAAATTGAAAAATGTAATTAAAAAAACACATATTTAATGAACACAATATTAAATATTTCCAATATCTAAAAACTCAAATTGGTTAACTAAATTACATTATTAAATTTCAAAATATACATTAAATATATCAAATATATAACTATATAAAATATTTTTGTTGTATTACAAATTCTTATAATAATATTTTTATTTTTATCATTATAAATTTTCAAAAAATATTACTTATTCATAAATTATATTTTTGACAACATGTCTAACAAGAAGAATTACCCTTTAATATATATATATATATATATATTAGAAAAATGTAAAAGCTTTTAGATGACTTTCTCAACAAAAACATTATCAAGACAATATGACATTGTTATTGTGGTTAGGTGGAATTGGATTAACAAAATACCTCAAATTACCATTTACTAAAAACCTAAATTGATTAGATTGTAAACCTTAACACTAATATAAATTCTTGATTTTTACTTTAATTTAATTATATTTAAACTAAACGAAGCAACAACTTTATTAGAAAGCAAATCCTCATAAACATGTTGAAACTCAAATTGCAACATTTCTATATTTACATTAAGCAGCAGGTAGTAAGCATATGTAGCGATTTCTGGTACACATCAAATGCATATGCTCATGGGTCGTCCTAGTAATTATCAATTGGTTACCATCATCAACACAAAAGTTGTTTCTTATAATTTAGATAGATTTAAATTACTACTATATAGTGCATAAATTTTTTATTTTTACTTTAATTTAATTATATTTAAGAAACTAAATTAGCTGACAACTTTTATTACAAAGCAAATCTTCCAAGACATGCTCAAAGTCAAATTGTAACAATTATTTCTAATTTAATTTAACTATACTTTATTACAAAAAAAATCTTCATAAACATCGCGAACTCAAATTGCAACATTTCTATAATTACATTAAGCGGCATGTAATAGCTACCCATAAACATTTTCAAAATCACATTGCAACAATACTATATTTAAATTAAACGACAAATGGTAACTACCTTGTAGCCTTGTTTTAAACATGATTTTAGTCTCTTGCCACGATGTAAACATTAAAGTATCTAAACTTTTAATATAAACTGATTCATTTTTTAAACTGATACAAGATTCTTGTTAAGAGTCTTATAATGAACTTAAATAACAAGATTGAGCACTGACAAAAATTATCAAGTAACTATACTACGATTTATATCAGAATACGGTAATGCCTAGGGGCAGCACTGACGATGGTTAAAAGAGGTTCGCTGTTAACCTTTACTGTCTTTTTTTTCTAATCATTTGGTACATTAATTCTCCATAGATTTTATGGTCCCAAAATAAAGTGTCTATCAACCTTTTTCTCTCGTGCTTGTATTTGGCGTATTTGGCCCGAAGAGAATTTCTCTAGCGAGATGAAATCTGGGACTCTTATTATCACATCCTCATCCTTTTTAGGAATCAACTTTACATCTTTTCAGCGTCCCAACATTATAACTAGCAATTGCACCAGGGTGCAAAGGAATCTTTGGAAGGAGAAGATGTGAATCATCTCATTTGTACTATATGAGAGTTTGATAGGTAAATATCTTGGAAATGTGAATCCTTTTGTGTTATATGAGGGGTAAAATGTGTAATAACTGAAGGAGCTGAATATTTTGTTCGTTTGTGACGATATGGAATATTGGATTTTATTTTTAATAAAAATAATAATTATTAATTTAATATTATTAAATTTTAATTTATTTAATTTTAATTTTAATTAATTTTATTTATTTATTTGTTTATTTATTTATTTATTTAATCTTTATTTTATTTTATTTCTATTTATTTCTTTATTTTATTTTTATGTTTTAATTAAAAATTTTATTTATCTATTTTATTTGTATTTTTAATTTTATCTTTATTTTATTTTGTTTCTATTTATTTAATTTATTTATTCATTTATTTTATCGAAATAGTGTTGAGTATTATTGAGGGATTTTAACTAAAATTCCAAAAGGAAAAGGCAAGTATGGAACCCCTAACCGAAAGCAGGTAAACAGTGTTTGAGGTGCAGGGTATATGATGGGAGTAAAAACCCACAATCCCCATAAGTTCTGTGTGAATATAAATGCAGCCCAATTTTTTTTTTTATCCACTATACATTTCAACCTATGCAGTTCAACATTCTATCTCCGAGCTGGCATTTAAATACATAATTCTGGAATCCTTAATAACTCAAATCTGGGATTTGAGTTATTAAATTAAAACTCTTTTTTGCATCTGCAATGGATCGGCCTAATTAACCAAGATTCCAACATCACCTATATGGTGGGTCTACACTTAAATTCCCATTCATTAAAAGGGCTGACTTGGCATTCAATTTCGCAGCGTTTCCTTTAAGCCACACTATAGTTAGTATTTCTGAAATCGATTGTGTTATGTTCATTAAAATAATGGTTCCCAACCTTTGTTCAATTCGGCCCACGCCTCCTAGTATTCCTTCTCGCCTCATGGTGTTTCGAATAAACATTGAATTATAATAGAAGGCTCTTAACGCTTGTCATATGCAATTGCGATTAGGAATGAAACCAATTACAATGCCATCACAATGCTTGGCCCACACATTGAACATTCAACATACCTTTGTATCGAGCCTATGGCAAAGCCTTTCATGCGTTAAACCCAACTATAATCACGATGTTCTTGGCCACACCTCAATGCACACCCCATCCATATACCAGCACCTTTCGTTATCAATTGTGATGTATTAACACACGTCACATTATAATATCCATTCAATTTTCTCGGACCATTGTAATAACGCCTTGACCTTGTCGAAGGCATCATCAACATAAATGCTCCAATACCCTTCACTTTATAACCTGGGACTTTATATAAATAAACGTATGCCAGTGCGAACAACGCAGGACATACCTTTTTTAAACCTGAAAATCTCAATTAGAACAAAAACAGTCAGTATATATTAGAGTTGGAGCCCAGCGTTAATGCACACATGTAAGGGTTGGTTGGTTTTCCCTTTGCTTCAGATGATCCGACGCCCCCAATCGAATATCACGTGAATTAGTTGCCAGAACATTATTTCACAAATGTTGCGCAATGTAAGCGGTTTCTCCAACCCGCTTAAAGCCACGTGTCAACCTATAGCATATACCGCGTTTGCATTTCAAATACAACTTACCACCTTCTAACTAATGCAAACCCGTTGGTATTCTCCCCAGAAACCACCTTAACTGTTTGTCCTCACGGTTCCGATTTAGGGTTCCGCCTCCGCACGCTATCACCATTTCATTCTTTGTTTGTAACTTCGCGTTCTCACTTCATTATAACTACGCCATCGCCATTTTAGTGTGAGATGTGAAATGAGTCTTTCTTGCAGGATTGCAACGAGGGCAACCAAACCCACAGATTCAAATTATGTCGATTTCAGTAATTGAAATAAGACTCGATGACACGGCTTTCCTTCTATGCAAGGTTTGGTATGGTTATACAACGCAAGACTCGCTATGATCACACCCAACCAAAGGCCAACTGTTCGACCTTCCTCAGAATTTCACACAGACCAAACCCCTTCAAATTATACACAGAGGGCATAATTTCCCATACATTCGTCTATCAAGTCCTTAATGCGGATTTTTTTTAATGAAACCCTCAATCATTTACATAGCCAACCATGGATCGAATCATTCTGATTCGATGAGATTCATTTCACTGCTTTTTAGCTTCAATTTCAGATATTGACTACTGAGACGGTCATAGGAAGAAGATTGTGCCATGGAGATTCACAAATTCGAAGGGGAGCACCCTTCTCTACCCTATAACTTAAAAAATAGGATTAATATCAGTACCTTCTCACTAGAGGGCGGCTTCGATCCCTTCAGGCTTTATGGGCAGGAATTAAACACGATTGTATAACAGAGGTTATTACAATTCCACATAAGTAAAAGAAACTTTCTTCATAGAGACGGGTGCTTCCGATCACCATCCAGAACTTCTAATGTGAGCCACTATCACAGGGTTTATTCAAACTGAACTCTATCTAAATCCCTATCACAGGGCTTTAATTTCAACCCTGCAAAATAGGATCATGATACGTCGCTCATAGTTCTGTCTTTTCACAATTTTTCCCGCTTCAACTTCCTCAATATGTTGTTCCTCGATAGCTCTCTTGCAATTCCGGATTCAATTCCGCCTCCCTCACTTGCTCATAGTTCACTGCAATTTACCACGATTTCTCTACATTTCAATTTACCCACAGTTTTGTTCTTTTGTGTGTTAACTCTATTCCGCCTTTGTCTTCGGACAACCCAAATTCGAATGCGACTTGTCCACTGTTCTTGTATAGTACTTCACCTTGCCAATTTCTGAAGGCACCTCGCTCTCCTCACAGAGAATCACAACTAACCCAATTACCCAGAGCTAATATGCCTTGTATACACAGAACACGACCATGCTCGCTCTCCCAACAGAGCCTCACCGATTCCCACAGTGATTCATACCAACTTCAGAGAGGGTTTCTGACATGATAGGCGTCTCCATAGTAGACAATCATACATTCAATACATTCACATAATGCATACATCTACAGGCATTCTGGAGTATAAGCACTCACATAGGGATTCAAATCATGCATTACTCAAACAATTGTGTATTGAATTTAATCCATACATTAATAGTGGCCCTCAACACGGGGTTTCACGTGAGTGTTGACGGAATATATGTCGATCCCCAGCAAGATCCCGCTTCCCTCTTGTCATTTTTCCTTCCCAGCCATCACCGTTTGCCATTCTATTTACGAATCTAGAGGTGAAAATTTTCAAATTTTTATTTGACTAAAGGGCGATAAGAAAATTATTTCATTGGGTGGGATGAACGATGTTTGCTGAAGCCCACTCGATAAAGGAAATGCCTCAAGTGGTGATGAACTTGGTACACCTTGACTTGCTTTTAAAATAACCAATGAAGTTGGTCCAGCTGTTTGCATTTACCCTTTCCACATGAGCATTATCACAAAAGAATCAAACTTCTTTATTTGACGTTTACTTACAATGCACTATTAAGATGGCAGGTTAGACTTTTGATATAATTTATTATTTTAATTTTAATTTTAATTTGCACATTTTTAATAGTTGATAATTTAGTGATATAAAAATAAAATCTTACTATCTTTTTATAAAGAAAAAGAAACCAACTATATTAAGAATATTGCAAAGTTTTTCACTTTTTTAAAATTATTTTTGATAGAGCTATCACATAAATATCTCTAGGTTATGAAAAATGTCTGGCTATGGCAATATATAGATTACAAATAAAAGCTTTGTATAGAAAATAGACCACACTTGTCCAACATAGAAAAATGTAAAATGAAATTTAAAAGGCATAAGCATAAAATTATAAGTACCTTGTGCTATCATTATTTCTCAAAAGAAGTTGTAGAAGTAGGATCATGTTTGCTCAATCCTAGTGAGATTTGTATCATATAATAAAGATGAATCTCTATACACACTAAATAAGGGTTTAAGTTGACTAAACAAGAGCACAAATGCCTCAGGACCTGTTGGATATTGTTGAGATGGACATTGATTTCATTACGGTCTTTTTGCTTCTCCTGGATGACATGGCCCAATATTGTTTCAATCTTCCAATACAAAGTGATGGTGTGGATGTATTGATTCTGGAAACCCCTGGTGTATCTAGGGTTGAATCCTAATCAACAACATCGACCTTAATCTCATACTCAAAGTGGATATTCCTATCAAGATTTTCCCGAGCTCGAGTTACTAGATTTCATCCTAAATTTCTTTTGGTGGGGTAGTGGATGCATGGTAGAGATAAGCAATAGATTGAGCTTGAGTGTAATAGCCCTAGTGAAAATTTCATGTAATAAAGTTAAAATCATAACCACGGTTGATGGGACACGTATTCGAAGCTGAATGTTGGGAAAAACATTGTATTGCGGGTGTTCCTATGGTTTAGGTTTGATGTGAGGGCGAAAATGAAGAAAATAGAGGCCTCATCAATAAAAATGCTTCTAAGGATCACTTGGTACCTTTTGTCAGTTCATTTTGGAGCTCTCTCATTATTCTCTCTCTCTCTCTCATACTGTTGGATACTTAGAGTTTTCTTGGATTTTTCGTAGAGAGTGTGGCATACTTGGTGATTTGGAGCAAGAAGGCAAAGGAAGAGAAGGAAAGTGCAAGAGGACATCGAGATCAACAACGAAAACAAGTTTATAGCAGGTACTAAGTTGCATGTATGTTTCCTCACAAGTTTTAGCCTACATGGTGTATGCATGTGGTTTCTTGATCATGATTTGTCATTGGCATGGAGAATTGCTTGGATTGACAATGGATTTTCCTAGCCTTAAAATTTCTTAGATAGCCATGGTGTTGTGGGTCTATTTTCATTGTTTTTTTTTTGTTTTCGCTAGTTGGTTCTCATATTCCTTTAGTTGTGTGATTTGAAATGGGTGTATGAGTTTTTTGTGTTAAGTGTTCTTTCAATAATAAAAACATGTACAATTTGTCTCCATTTGTTTCCTTAAGGAATGAGTATTTTAACCATGAAACATAGATGAATTTGTAGGTTTTAAGCATGAAAATAAGCCTAAATAACACTATACAATAGTGTATAACGGAGAAATAACATCACACATAAGTTTTACATAGCAGGCATGATGAAGCAGTTCCCCTCTCTTGGGCTACATGTCCCTCTTTTTCATTATGCTAAAAATTGCAAATACATGTGTTTACAAGCATCTAATGGCTATTTTATCTACACCAGTGCCGCCAAAAGGCTCAAATTAGTCTAGGTAGACTCTTCTTTCACCCAAATTGGTTGAAAATTGACCTCTCTAATCTTTTTCCCAATATCAGCTAGAAAACCTCCACTAATTGTAGAGAATTACAGTTAACTGCAGTTAGTTTGGCAAAAATCCCTAAAAATTAGCCGGTGTTAAGGCCTCCACAAGTATAAACCATTTGCATTGAAGTCTGGTGGTTACGGCGGGGTGGTCACAAGCTGACCCCCCACCTTAAACCCAAGGATTATGGTTTTAAAACTCCGCATAACAATGGAGCAGAACCACGCTTGGAGGTAGAGTTTTGAAACCGCATTCTGAAATTTTTGCATGACATGCCACCTAACCACGCATGTGACAACGCTTTCCACAGGAACTTGTGGTAACAAACTGTCGCATATAATATTTATTAAACCGCACATGTGAACATGTTTAAAGCCACTAGAGTATGCTTTGGAATTATTGCCAATCAAGTTTTATGTCGCAGTTTAAATTTCATATGTGACCACATACAATGGGGCCACCAGCGGGTTGGGACCGTTGGCAGTCCCCCCCCAACCTTGAACCTTCGCAAACTTTAAATGTGTTTCGTGCCCTATAGGGGTAAGAACTAATGGATAGGCAACTTGGTCATAGTGGTCGAGGGTGCCATGGAGGTCAGAGGGTCGAACGCCCCTGGAATCCAACCAAAATTTTGGCCAATGATCCTGGGGACATGTGGTAGCCTTCAGGCTTGCCACGTGTCACCCATCCAACGGTGCACAATAAAACTTCGTACAAACAAAATCTTTGGCCCTAAATGCACCACGTGGAGAAATATGATTGGATTTGAGAAAATAGAATATTCCCATAATATGCCACCCATGGTGACTATACCTGCATGCTGACTAGGCATCCTAGTCACTCTTATCACAAAAATTTCATTGTTTAGGAAAATGATCAAAATGCGATATCTTCCTCAGACGACATCAGTTTTTCGAACTATTCATGGCACCAAAATCATAACGAAAATACCTATCCAGTCACTTAAGTTTGGTATAGTTTCAAGAACTTTAAATTTTGAGAGAAATACATGATCTCCTGGTCACACGTCCCTATTGGGAAGATTTTTGACCCCAGAAGGCTTTAATTACATGTTCAGAAGATGAGGGTACAACTCCCTAACCTTTTCAACTTCCATCCACCTTGCCTTACTTGGTTTGTTGCCCTTGCGCCCAATTCGAAGATAATTGACACTTCCCCTCTTAGAAGTGTGTGTCCTCCTATCAAGGATGGTATCCTCCTTGAGCTCATCCAAAAATTTTGGCGAGAAATCTTCTATAGATGGCAGTTGAATATCACTCCCTTGATCATCAATCAAAGGAGGCTCATACAAATGTAAATTTTCCACATTGACAACGGAATACATTTTCATATATGAAGGCAAGTCAAGTTGAAATGCATTATTACCAGCTTTTTTGATGATCTTGAATGGACCATAGTGAATGGGCTTGAGTTTTTTACCTTCTCCTTTCATCCTTTATTTGCTTATGTTCAGCCATACCTCATCTCCTTCTTGAAACTTGTGATTAAATGTATGTTTTTAATGCCTCTCCTTGTATTTTCTTTGACTATTCTCAAGTTATTCTTGAAATTGTTGATGAATAATCCAAATTTTCTCAATGAAATTTTGATACTTGTCAATATAACTATGCCCCTCAATTGCAACATCCTTCTCAAAGATGAATTCTAATGGAGATTTCGGAAAATACCCAAAGGAGGCTTCAACAGGTGAAGTATTTGTAGAAGAGTTCTTGACCCGGTTGTAAGCATATTGAATCTAATGCAGTTGTTCATCCCACAGCTTGGGATGTTTGCTACAATATCCTCTCAATAGATGCACAACAGTTATGTTCACCACCTCGGTTTGGCCATCCGTTTGCGGATGAAAAGAAGTACTCTTTTTCAGCTTTGTGTCCATCGTCTTCCAAATATTGGACCAAAAATTCCTAATGAACCTAGAATCCGTGTCACTAACAATAGAAGTTGGCAATCCATAATAAACCCATACATGTTGAAAATAAAGTTCAGCAGTTTGTTCAACAGTAATGGTTTTCTTACATGGCATAAGTATACACATTTTATTGAATCTATCCACAACTACATAAAGATAACCATGATGTTTTCTTGACATAGGTAGACCTCCAACAAATTCCATGGAGACACTCTGCCATGCCCTTGATGGTACCGGTAGTGGCGTGTAAAACCCAAGCTTCCTATTGCTATGCTTTCTTGTTGCACACAAGAACAACCTCTTATAAAACATGACACACTATCTATCATGCGAGGCCAATAGCAATACCTCTGTAGATGTGCCATTGTTTTTCTTACCCCAAAGTGTCCAGCAATAAGAGATGAATGAGCCTCTCCCATGTCGCTAAGCCTCTCTCCTTGTGGTATACACATCTTGCCCAAATGAAACATCAAATTGTTATGCATGTGATAATCATTTTCATCAACTTGATTCCCTTCACTCAAACTAGCATACACATCTTGAAAATCAGAATCAGATGCATACTGTTCTATGTAACTCTCATGTAAAATAGAATCATTTTAAGTAAAGTAGAAGTAATTATAATTGGCCGTGAAAGCATATCAACAAATTTGTTGAAAATACCTTTCTTGTACCTTATAACCAAGTGAATTTGTTGAAGAAATCCCATCCACCTGAAATGTCGTGATTGCTGCAATTTGTTTGCAACTGCAAGTACTGTAATGGTTGGTGATTGGTATGTATAATTGTCTCTTTACCCATCAAGTAATTTTTCCACTTCTTGACACTTTGTACCAATGCATACAACTCTCTGTCATATGTATGATAATTATTTATAACACCATTGAATGTTTCAGAATGAAAAGCGATAGGATTACCATGCTGCAAAAGTAATGCGCTCATGGCATAATCACTAGCATCAGTTTTTATCTCAAATGGCTGTCTCAAATTTGGTAATGCAAGGACTGGAGCTACACTGATCTTCTATTTTAAATATTCAAAATATTTTTGTTGTTTTCCTCCCCATTGGAAGCCTTTCTTCACACTTATCACTTCATGCATTGGAGTTACTATGGCAGAAAAGTTAGCAATAAACTTTCTCCAATACTGGGCTGTGCCTAAGAAACTTGTTACCTTAGTTACTGTTTTGGGAGTGGGCAAATTCACAATAGCTTCCACTTTATAAGGATAAATTCTCAACTTGCCTCCTCCTACAATGTGTCCCAAATAAACCAGAGAAGTCTTTCCGAACTAACACTTTGACATCTTAATAAATCATTGCTCTTTCTTCAAAACATCAAGCACCCTTTTCACCTGTTTCTCTTGTTTTGTTGAAAATGAGTATATAATCTAAATACACAGTCACAAATTCATCAAGAAATGGATGCAAAAAATTATCCATAACACGCATGAAAATCACCGGTGCATTACACGAACCAAACGACATAACCAACCACTCCAAGAGTCCTTTCTTAGTTTTGAATGCAGTCTTCCATATATCACTTTCTGCAATTCTTACTTGATGATATCCACTTTGTAAATCTAACTTAGTGAAAAGAAATTCTTCTTTTAACTGATCTAGCAAATCATCTATCCTTGGGAGTGGGTATCAATTCTTTACCGTTATCTTGTTCAAAGCTCTGAAGTCTACACACATGCGCAAAGTCCCATCTTTCTTTGGAATAGAGATTATGGGTGAACCACATGGTGAAGTGCTTGGCGTTATGAGTCCCTTGTCCAACATGTCCTTCATTTTCCTCTTTATTTCATCATTCTCCATTATTTTCATGCAATACATGGCGATGTTTGGAAGAGGAAAATCTTGTTGCAACTGAATCTCATGTAGAATCTCCCTTTTTGGAGGAAATCTTGTTGGCTCCTGAAACATCTCATGATGTGCATCAACTACATCATATTAATCTGATTTCAACTTAGGATCAAAATCTTCAAATGATTCATGATTGAAATCATCTTTAGGCTTAATCATTAGAATAACAAAATTCTTCCTTGAATTCACCAGCCTCTTTACCTATCCAACATTTACCATTGCAATATTTGTGTTCTTGTGATGTGCTCTAATAATGTATTGCTTGCCATATTTGAATAAATGGTATTCGTTCTCATGGTGATGGAAGATCGTTTTCTTGTCATACAAGTAAGGACTGCCCAACACAATACCTGTAATATCAATTGGAACCACATCTAATTCAACTGTGTCAACAAAATGTGTAGTTATTGCAAGGCGTAATATGCACTTCTTTGAAACCTGTAAATTTGCATTATTACAA
This sequence comes from Pinus albicaulis, assembly GCA_034641835.2. Lineage (NCBI taxonomy): Eukaryota > Viridiplantae > Streptophyta > Pinopsida > Pinales > Pinaceae > Pinus > Pinus albicaulis. The sequence goes on along the minus strand of CM076578.1, from coordinate 1,570,130,380 downwards.
ATCTGCCCAAGTGGATATGGTTTTGGATGTGGAATGGTCTCAAGATTAAGTTTCTTGATCAAGTCTTCAGATATTAAGTTTTCTTGTGACCCACTGTCAAAAAATGTGTCAATCTTGGTATTTTTGATATGACCCTCACATGAAATAGTTCAATTCTCTCTTCTTCATTTAGAGCTTGTATGTGATAGTTTGATGTACTAGTACTGGGTTTTGTTTCAATTTCTTTCCACTTCATCTTGTTCAATCCCATGGTTGTAATTTTAGATTCATCACATGAATCCTCTCCTAAGTCATGTTGAGTTGTAGCTGTAGTTTTCTGCTTCCCTTTGTTATTGTTATACTTGGGTCTCTTTTTAGGATCTAATTTCCAACAATTTTTCTGTTCATGGCCTTCTCTTGAACAATGTTTACAAACCACCTTCTCTCCCTCTTTCTTGAAATATGTATTATTTTTTTCCTTACCTTTTGAGGTCTTCTCTTTCTTTTTACCTTTAAAAGGTTTTTTCGTACTCTCATCAGTAATGTTTTTCCCTCTAGCTTCTAGATGTGTGGGTTGAACACATACCTCATCTAGACTTGTAGGGTTAAAAATTATAATAGTATGTTTTAGGTAGCTGTGTAAGCCTCCCATGTACTTGATCAAAGTATCTTTTCTTTGAAAATCTACCCCTAATAAGAGAGCTCTTCTCCTAAATTCTTGGGTGTATTCTTTCACATTCTGTCCTTTCAATTGTCTAAAATTTTGCGAGTTCATTATGGGTTTCTGCATGTGAGCTAATGGATAAAAATATTGTTTTATTGCAGTCAGGAAATCAGTCCATGATAGAATAATCTTGCCATTTTTCTTTATCTCCTCCTTTGTCTTGGCTTCCCACCAAACAAGTGTTGCACCTTCCATTCTCAATGAAGCTAGTTGGATTTTGGTATCATCATCATGAAGGTTATGAGTTCTTGAATAGACCTCCTATTGCCTAATCCAATTATCAATATTTTCTGCACTGACTTCACCATTAAACATTGGCAATTCAAACTTAACATCAAGTTTTAGAAAAGTAATTTTACCACTGTTCTCTGACTTGTGTGGCTGATGTATTGAAAATGAAGTAGAGGATGATGAGAATGAAGATGAGGGTGATGATGATGACTTTCCATTGTCTCCATTTCCTCCATTTCCCTTCTTTGATTTATCTTCATCATTGTGACCTCCTGATGATCCCTCAACTTCCTTGTGAATTTTGGATCCTTGTCCTTCTAGTCTCTCATTCATTTCTTAATAAAGGACTCACCATTTCAGTCATGTCAAGGAATGCTTCCTACACACTCTTTCTTATTCTTTGGGATCCACCTCTTCATGGATTTATCCTTCTCCTGGAGGCATTCTTAATGCTACTTATGTGTCTTTTGGAGGTGAACTAGATGGTGGATAATGTGGCAATCTTGCTCTCCTTTTTTGTGGCTCCCTTTCAAAACCTCTTGCTTCCACCAATTTACCTTCCCCTCTATTAAGATTGAGCCTAGTAAGCATGTAAACCCTTGCAAACAATTAAACGAATATTGCACACAACAACACTAGAGAATAAAATCTATCTCTTATATCAATCTGATCTAGAAGGGGTGTATTAGTTTGTTGTGTTAAGTGTCCTTTTAGTAATAAAAACATGTACAATTTGTCTCCATTTTTTTCTTAAGGAATGAGTATTTTAACCATGAAACATAGATGAATTTGTGGGTTTCAAGCAGGAAAATAACCCTAAATAACAGTGCACATCAGTTTATAATAGAGAAATAACATCACACATAAGTTTTACACAATAGGCATGATGAAGCATTTCACCCCTCCTGGGCTACATTTGCTGGTCCAACTCCCAATGGAATGCCCCTCTTTGTCATTATTCTCAAAATTTCAAATACATGTGTTTACAAGTCTCTAATGGCTATTTTCTTTGCACCAGTGGCTCCAGAATGCTCAAATCTGTCTAGGTAGACTCTTCTTTCACCTAAATTGGTCAAAAATTGACCTCTCCAAGCTTTTTCCCAATATTAGCTAGAAAACTTCCACTGATTGTGGAGAACAATAGTTAACTGCAATTAGTTTGGAAAAAATCCCTAAAATTTAGTTGACACTAAAGCCTCCACAAGTATAAACCATTTGCATTGACGTCTTGTGGTTAGGTCGGGGAGGTCTCAAGCCGACCCCCCATCTTAAACCCCACGATTATGGTTTTAAAACTCTGCATAATAATGGAGCAGAATCGTGATTGGAGGTATAGTTCAGAAACCGTGTTCTGAAACCATCACATGACATGCCACCTAACCGCGCATGTGATACCACATTTCGCGGGCAGCTATGGTCACAAACCATCCCATGTAATATTTATTAAACTGCACATGTGAACATGTTTAAAGCCGCCAGAGTATGGTTTGGAATTGCTGCCAGTCAAGTTTTATGTCGTTGTTTAAATTTCATATGTGACCACAAACAATGGGGCTACCAACGGGCCCCAACGTTGAACCTTTGCAAACTTTAAATGTGTTTCGTGCCCTATAGGGGCATGAACTAATGCATAGGCGAGTTGGTTCGAGTGGTCGGCGGCACCATGGAGGTCACAGGGACGAACCCCCCCAGACTCCAACCAAAATTTTGGCCAATGATCTTGGGGACACGTTGCAGCCTCTAGGTTTTCCACATGTCACCCATCCAACAGTGCATAATAAAACTTCATACAAAGCAAACCTTCGACCCTAAATTGACCACACGGTGAAATATGATTAGATTTGAGAAAAGGGAATATTTCCAGAATATGCCACCCATGCTAACTGTACCTACATGATGACTGGGCATCCCAGTCACTCCTCTCACAAAAATTTAGCTATTTAGAAAATCGACCAGAACGTGATATCTTCCTCATATGACATCGGTTTTTCAAACCATTCATGGTACCAGAATCACAACGATGAGACTTATCTGATCGCTCAGGTTTAGTACAGTTTTGACCACTTTCAATTTTGAGAAAAACACATGATCTCCTGATCATTATGGGTTGAGTTATTAGTTACTGGAAGCCTTGGTTGAACAAATGCTTTGGAAGCCTGATGGAGAAATGTGGGTTGAATTACTAGTCTTAGAAGCCTTGGTTGGAGAAACACTCTAGAAGCCCTAGGTGGGTTGAGTTACTGGTCCTTGAAGCCTTAGTTGGACAAATGCTTTGGAAGCCCTGTAACAGTTTGGTTTGAGTTCCTAGTCTTCGAAGCCTTGGTTGGAACAAACACTCTCGCGCCCTAGAACAACCTGGTTAGAGACCAATCCATGATGGTTGTGATGTCAGACTTCGAGGTGGAATCACTGGTTGAGGGTTGAGGTAGTTTGGCCTTTTGAAGCCCTTGATTGGTTTTTATTGATGTTTTTGATGAGATCCCACATTCATGCTTGGAATATTTCATTGAGGTGATTAAATGAATTGAGATTTGGCTCAGCCAATCTATGGGCAGGTGGAATGTGGAAGTCGCATCTCTGGTTGGTTTTCACATTCATTAATGAGAAGCTCATTCCCTTGGTATTTTATGTATAAATTTATTGGTTTATATGTGGGTTCTATTTTTTTTATATCCATGATATTTTTGTTTTTATTAGTTTTGTTATAAGCATTCATTTTGATAGTAGTGATGTATGGCTCTCTCCTATTTTTACATGTAAATCAATGCACAATGTATCTATGGTAAAATTTATGGTATTGAAACTAATCATGTAGGGAAGAAATGCTTCTCAGTGATTCTCAGATAAGTATGAGACCCCTATGCTCCATTATTTTGTTTATACATGTAGCTTTAATATTTGTGACATGTTTGACGAAATGTATATCATGGCTAGGAGGGGTCCATATGGTTTATTATTGATGTGATTAATTTTGTATCATTGTCCTATTTTTATTTATCATCTCCGAACTTTTCATGAAGTTCTAGGTAGTGACTTTGGTTATGGTCCTGAAAAGGTGGCTCAAATCCTAGGGGCGCTGGCACAACACTTGGGAATTTTTTCCCTAGACACTAGCATGTAGTGTTATGCCTGCAGCCAGAGCATCCTAAACAATGGCTTGCAAGCCTGTGTCTATGTCCATAGCTCAGAGATGTGAAAAGGTCATTTGACCCAAGGGTAAGAGGCTTGAATGGTTGGGTTAACTCCTGGTGGTGTTATTGTTGCTAAACAAGGGATGTGTCAAGAGTTTCCTTCTATTCCACTTCCTTAAGGTGACATAGGAGGTTGATTCTGATCATAGTAGCCTCTCGTCACATGTTTACCCATGTTGGTCAGTTACTTGGGTAGATGTGGGAAGAGGGTGTTACGGAGTGGTATTAGAGTTTTGTTCAACCCTCAGACTGGATGAGCAGTGTGTTTGTCATGCTTTTCTATTGGTTGCATATGCGTTTATCATACATAGGGTGTATGTGCTTGTTGCATCCATGATGTGTTGGCCATGGTGGTGGTGGTGTCACCATGGAAGTGTTGATGGTGTGGTTTTCAACATGTTGTCATGAGTACATGACTGGTTATGTGTTGTTCACGCTTATGTATTTTCTGTGCACACTTGATTACATGTTGCTACATGTTGTATATGCATTGCTATTTTATGATAGGTTACATATTGGTCATGCTTTTGTAGTCTTAGTATATGCTTTCTTATGTGATGTTATGTGTTGAACATGAATTGATCGTTCATGTTTGGTTATACATGGAAAGTTGATACATGTGGTTGATTTTGCATTGGTATGGTTGAGGTTGTTATGCATTAGGTCACATAGTGTACGTGGTATGGTGTATGATAGGTCATGGATTTTATTTGGTTTGGTCATGCATTGATATTTGGACTCCAACTAGAATGATGCTTATGCATTTATATACCATATGTTACGAGTTTATATGTTGTTATGATTATGTATATACATGTATTACGTTCAATGGTTGATCTTTTAGGATGTATCACTCCACAAATTACATTCACATACGTTGGGTTCTTATGATTTGGTTTAGGTGACATATTTCACCTTATAGGAAGAAATCAAAGATTAATGGCAAGATGGTAGGGGAATTTTGAGGGTCTAAAATGGGCCTCCTAAGAAAGTGTGTACAAAAAAAATAAACTTTATAAGAACCAATAGGATTCAAGATGATGATTTCAACCATGGGGGATGATTCACCATTTTTTAAGTAAAATATTAAAAATATTAAAAAATAGTAAAATAATAAAACTACTTTTTCAACTCGTATTTTCAACTTATCCTCCAAATTTTTTGCTCAAATTTCGAGTAGCAGTACTCGTTGGATGAAAAAATTAATTCATCATCCAAGGAGTACCCATTTTGCATACTTTCGATGGACCCCTACCACACGAAAAATGAGAAATACATGAAAACGTGATTGTAATCACGTTTTTTTATGTATTTCTCATTTTTCGTGTAGTAGGACCCATCGAAAGTATGCAACATGGGTACTCCTTGGATGGGGAATTAAATTCCGCATCCAATGAGTACTCCTGCTCGAAATTTGAGTAAAAAATTTGGTAGATAAGTTGAAAATATGAATTGAAAAAGTAGTTTTTTCATTTTTCCCTCTAAAATTTGATGATGTCATCAAATCTTATTAGATTTTTTCCACTATTATTTTATAATCTCCTTAGGAGGCCCATTTTAGACCTCAAAATTCCCCTAATGACTATAGATATACTCCCTATGAGTCCCTTGAGGCGCACATTGTTGGACATTGGTTTGACGGTAAGCGTTTTACTAAGAAGTTTAAAGGAAGAAATAAGGAGTTAAGGCGGATATTGGCAAACTCATGCGAGGCACGGGAAAAACAAGCAGAGGTTAATTCAACCATCCCTTCAAAATTTGTTAAGATTACACTTGTGAGAAACTTCGGACCAAATATGGAAAGCGAGGATCGACCAATGGATTATATGGAAGTAGGTCTCCCGGTGGTCATAGGTCAATATGGATGACATGGTTGGTGGCAATTTTGGACACTCTAGATAGAAGGGGTATAGACACAAGTATCATTGATTCTACAGTTATGATAGGCATCAAGATCATGATCATCATCATTCCTATAGAAGGAGTGGCATGGGTTATTTTTGGGATGAGTTTAAGAAGGAAAAACCACCTACATTTGACAGAGAGATGAAGAAACCACACGATGCAGAGGCATGGTTGCTTGGCATGAAAAACAAAATCAAATTGCATGATTACTCAGAAAATATGAAAGCCACAATAGATATATTCATTCTCAAAGGCGAGCAGATATTTTGTGGGAAGATGTAAAGAACTTCATAGATATTTATGATGAGGATTTGACTTGGAATGAGTTCGAGAGGCTATTTTGGAAGAAGTATCTATCGGAAAGATACTACGATGACAAGCAAAAGGAGTTTTATGAGCTGAATATGAGTTCCATGATAGATGATGAGTATACTAGCAGGTTCTTGGAGTTACTCATATATGTGCCTTACCTCAAGGAGGAGAAGGCCAATATTCAAATATTTATTAGTGGGTTCCCGATAGCATTCAGAGATAGAGGCTATCCGGAAACTCAAGCATTGTTATAAGCAATCGAAGTGCAGATCTAAGGGAAATCCAGACTAGAAAGGTGAAAATAGGACAAGAAGTGAGCAATGTCTTAGGATACATGTAACAAGGAGAATTTTTCCCAGCCTAACTTCAATGCATCTAGCATAGGAGAGGGATTTTGATATGAGTATAATTAGGATGAAGGTTGGAAGCCTATACAGTGTTTTAATTGTAGAAAAGATCATCATCGGAGAGATTTTCCACAACATTAGGGTGGTATGCCACATATCTACAGTGTGCAGGAGGCACAAATAGTGGGATATGTGGGACATAGTATTCCCAGGATCTATGCAGCGCTAGACAACAGGCAGGCAGACCATCAGAATTCTACCATTGAGATGGACTGTAATATTTGTGATCAAGTTATTTCTATTTTGATTTACCCTGAATCTAATTATAGCTATGTTAGTCCCAACCTAGTGGATAAGTGGTTTGAATAGATAATTGCATGCAGAGTCTTGGTTAGTGCATTTGGCTATAGGTACTAAGAAGAGAATCCATCACTAGGTAAGAGCTTGTGAATTTGAGTTAAATGGCATGTATACAATAGAACACTTGAACATATTACCATTAGGATCATACATTATGCTATTGGGTATGGACTGGCTATATCTTCATAGGACCAAGGTATATTGTTATGACAAGGCCATTGAGTGCTTGGATGAAAATGGGGAACCAAGTCTCCTACAAGGTAAGAATAAATCAACATCAGTTAGGATGGTTACAATTATGCAAACCAGGTGTAGTAATAGGAAAGAGTGCTTGTTGTTTGCAGTGCATATTTCTAGTGACAAAAGTAAGAAAGTTGAGGAGGTAAATGTTTTGATCAAGTAACCAATCCTACAACAGTTTCAGGATGTATTTCCCATAGATATTTTAGAGTTCCCACCTCACAAGGAGGTACACTTTTCTATTGATTTGGTACCAAGGGAAACTCCAACATCAAAATCACCTTACAGAATGAGCACACCCAAGTTGGTAGAGTTAAAGTTTCAACTAAAGGAGAGGCTCAGGTCAAGTGTATCACCATGGGGCTCACCAGTATTGTTTTTGAAGAAGAAGGATAGTACTCTCATATTGTGCATTGATTAAAGGAAGTTGAACAAAGTGACCATCAAGAATAGGTACCCACTAATGAGTATTAATGCTTTTTTTTATCAGTTAAAAGGCGCAACAATGTTCTCAAAGATAGACATGAGATTGGGATACCATCAGGTAGGCATCAAAGAGAAGGAAATATACAAGAATTCATTCAGGACTAGGTATGGACATTATGAGTTTGTTGTAGTTCCATTTAGTTTGACTAGATCCCCATCTACATTTATGTGTTTGTTGAATAGTGTGTTGCGTCCTTATCTCGACAAGTTTTTTATGGTGTTTATTAATGACATATTGGTGTATTCTAAAAATGAGAAAGAGCATGTTGAGCATTGGGCAGCAATGTTGGGATTGTTGAGAGAGAATCAGTTGTATGCCAAGTGTTACACAGCAATTTGTCATCGTCCCTACAATCCCCATCCCACACATTGGAGGGCTCATTCCGTGACCTGTGAGCAGAGACAAGACTTGAAAATACTTTCATTGCATCCCTCTGAAGATGAGCTTTCATTGCCCTGAAGACATCTCCCTGCAAAAAACCCTAAAAATAGCTCTTTTTCCATTGGCGCGGTTCCATAGTTCAGCCCTCGCGCCAAGAGGGAAAATCCTCCAAAGAGGGCGCGCCAATTGGCGCTCTGTCATAGAGCCACACCCGCGCCAACCATATTAAGAGGTGTTTTAAAAAAATAAGAGGCAGAAGTTCCATCCTAACAAATTCCTGGACTGATATCTATCTTGAGTTGGGTGGTTTGGGTACGGATTTCCATAGAGAGGAAGTGGTTTGCCACCTCTCATGGAAGCTTCCTTGATGATAGGGCCAATCCCATAATTATAGGGATCCCAACTCCCCTTCCTCCTTCTATAAAAGCTTGTCCATTTCCATTGCAAGCTAGTTCCAAAGAGTGGCAGAATTTCTAAGTTCCCAAGAGCTTTCATGCTGCAAAAGCCTTCTTGATTCCCTAAGGCCAAATCCAAGCAAGGAGACTATTGCCAAGTATCTGGAGAGAGAGGCTTGTCCCATCCCTGACAGGATTTATCGAGACATGTTGTGCTGACGACCCGCTAAAGGAGAGTGCTGCGTCGAAGCTATGGTTGTATTCTTCTTTTGACTCTTTAATGATAAGCGACTATCGGTTATGGTTCCACTCTTGTTCTTGATCATGTTCATGAGTTATGTCCTCTTCGACTGACATATAGTTGTATGTACTAGATTTTATGCTTTCGTTTGTGTTGTTTCTTGCATGTGCAGGTGTCCGATCACGGAGATCGTGAGGATTGTGATCTGCCAGGGCAAAGGAACGGGAGCACCACCTCTTCTACAAATGACAACGTTGGATTCCAGGTAAGCCTTCCTCGCAAGTCGGTTTATTTGCAATTAGGAACCTGCGCTGTAGCGTGTTTGATTGTTGCTAGACCCGATCTGGGCTAGTAGGGATCGCCTCTGTCCGCAGAGGGGATTTACCTCCTCAACAATTTGGCGACTCCGCTGGGGACTCAGCTTGTTGTTTGATTGGTAAGCTATAGACGGGGCCTGAAGTGCAACCAGATAGCCTTCGAAATGCTTTTTCTCTGCATTAGCGGAGTAGATCAACGTTGCTTCAATCAATCTCAGATTTATTTTACGGATTGAACAACTTGGAGTATTGTCTTCTCTTTCCGGTCAATTTCTTGGCCTTTCTTGCTGGGTCAGCTCTTTTGGGCTGGTTCTTTTTGTGAATTTGGCTTTTGGATAGCTTGATTATCACTGGTCTGCTTGTTGGATTGCTCTTTTTTATTTTTTACTGGTAAACTCGACTAGCGCGCTTTTCAGCTTGACAGTCGCGCCCATTAGCGCAGGTTGCTAGTGTATTACCCGTGCCAATTCTATTCTGGTGCTAGTTTCAGCCTTACAGTCGCGCCAATCCTGTAAGGTACTAGGGTATACTCTTTTTTGAGCTTTCTGAGCTTGATCTGTGTCTGTCTCGCTTTGAGCCTAGATCACATGGTTTATTTGAGTCTTGGAGATTCTGCTTGAAGTGGTGAAGTCTGGTCTTGGTTGGGAGAAATTCTTTGTTTTTTCATTTTCAGGCGTTAGCGCTTGTTTTCAGTTAGCAACCTGCGCCAATTGGCCATTGGCGCTAGTTGTCAATGTGCAAGTCGCGCCAGTTGGCGCTAGTTGTCAATGTACAAGTCGAGCCAATTTCAGGGTGTATGAAAATTGAGATTTTTTCCCTAAATCCTTCACCAGTGTGTCTTTCCCTTCCGGTCTTTTCCTTGTATGAGCATAGATTACATTGCTCATTGTTTGGGATGTCTTCTTGCTATGATTGCTTGATGTAAAAGGGAATGAATTCCTTGTTTTGATCTCTTGCTTTGGAAGTCCTCTTTGTGTTTGACCTCATATGTCTTGTCGCCTTTTGAGGGATTTCGTTACAAAGTGTTTGAAACAACGATTGCATTCTTAGTGTTTGTTTACATCTCTTTTGCATTCATCTTTCATTAAGAAGATTTGCGTTCATTTAGTTTTCGTCTCAAGGTGTTCTTTTTGTTAAAATGCATTAGATCACATTGCATTGAAGAGTATTTTGAGATTTATCATTGAACTTAGATCACATTGTTTAATGTTTGAAAGCTAAAAATCGCTTTGAGTGCATTCTCTTTCATTGAAAGCATGCATTAAGTAGATTCTCATTTCATCGAAAAATGCATTGAGTGCATTCTTATCATTTGAAAAGAAAAAGGAAATTGTGCATAGATTACAATTGCATAGTTTTCGAAAAAGAGGATTTTGCATAGATTACATTGCATTATTTGCATCGTTGAATGTTTGAAATTACTTTTGGATAGTGAAAGTCATCTAGTTTGGAAAATATTTCGTTTGCAGTGTTGTTTTATGTCGCATCATTGTTTGAAGCTCTTCCCTTAACTAGATAGCATTCATCGAATTGAAAAGTTTTCTTTTCTCATATAGATGCATACAGGAGATTGTCATATGACATATGGTAGGGCCTTGAAACCGAAACATAATTGAAGATCAACCATAAAATTTACTCAATTTACCTAAGGAAGCATTGAAAAATTAACGAAACATTTAGAGGTCTAGGTTAGAGACGTGTTCCTGCGTCGTTAAACCTAGTAGCTGTCGTTCGCCTCTTGGATTTAGACAGCACTAGTACGGACTTGTGCTCCCCGTACCATCGCGTATATAAAGGGAGACCCCACTAGGTTGCTATCCTTTATCCGTAGGAAGCCGAATCTGCCGCCTTATACCCGTGATAGACCGGACACAGCATTCGGGGAGATTGCCTGCACGTACGTTAAGTCCTTGGTTGATTTCTCTTTCATTTTGAAACCAAGGTGTATATTGCAGTTCACAGTTATTTGGTACACCCTTTGCCTAGCATTCCTGAGAAGTCATTTTGATCTTATCTGACTCCTTAAATTTGAAAAGATCATCAAGCGCTTGTCCTTTCACACTTGTTTCCAATCTGAAAGCGATAGAGTCACCTTTTGCCTGTTTCTCGACTCTTAAAATATGAAATGGTAGAGTTTTGTTTCAATGTTTTAAAAATTAACTGCCCACGAAATATTCCTGGTTAAAGTTAGTTTCCTTAGGGTGTTGTTCTGAAGATCATTTTTGATGGCAACTTTTCTGGAGTTCACCAACCAAGGAATCCCCTCTGATGGGAATCCTGGTCCTTTTCCTCCTTTTGGAAATGTTGGTGCTCCTTATATGGCAACGTTGTCCCTTCCTGGGTTAACTGTTGGGTTGCCTGTTTGGTTGTTTTCAACCTCTGTGGTCCCAAATGTCTCGGCTACTGTTCAATCAGTTCCTCCGCCTGAACAACATCATGTTGATTCTAAGGTGGACCTCTCCCCTTCTTCGCCTGTTTCTGCGTCCTCCTCTTCTACTTCGCCTGGTGAAAGTCTGGATTCTAGTAAACAAGTGGCTAAGAAGAAGAAGAAGAAGTTAGATAAAGGAGAGGCTAGCTCTGCGGCTATTGCGCCTAAGAAGCCTTCTCTTGATAAACCTTCCAACCCTCCCCGGAAAGTCAAGTTCCCTTGCATGTTGTGCATGGGAGACCATCTTCTTCGAGACTGCCCTGGTATTCCCAAGGTGCTTGAAGAATGGTCCAACGGTCGTCCGCCGTTGCCTTTGGTTTCCGGGAGTCAAGTTGGGGGCACGTCTTCAGCTGCTGCTGGTAAAGCTCCTAAGAAGCAGGGTAAGATTACCAATCCCTGTAAGTTGTGTGAAGGGCACCATGCCATTCACCTTTGTCCGTACATGGATGAAGCCAAGCGAGTTTTGGACAACTCAACTGTTTCTACACCACGCCTCCCAGCTGGTTATAATCGGCTTTCTTTGAGTCCTCCACCAGCTGATCCTATGATTGGTCAAGAGTCAACCTTGGTCGATCCCACTCCCTCGGAAATTCATATTCAGGAATCCATTCCCGACCAACCATTGGTCATGGGATCGGTTGAACTGGCCCCATCTGCGGTGCACCAGGTCTTTTCCGTTGAGATTGGACCTCACACCCCCCATGTTCTTCTGGTTTCTTCAGATTCTTCAGAATTGGAGAGAGATTTTCCTGTCCCTATACCTCAAGAAGCGGCTTCTCCGCCTCCCGTGATGGGGGTCCCGGAGGATTCCCCTCCCACCTTCGAGATGGAGGTCGTGGAGGATGCTCCTTCTTCTTCTATAACACCAGGGGAAGACCATCTCGATTCGATGGTAGCCCCTTCGAGTAGTTTGGTCGCTTCCTTTGATTGGAATCGATTTGCAGGATACCGCCTTCCGTCTTATGTGCCTTTCGAGATCACAGTACAGGCTTTTGGTCTAGTCATACCCAGCACCATTATAGATGAAGGCGCGCGTCTGCAGACCAGTTTCAACTACCCGAGCTTTCAATTCGCTCGCTTACGCCCGTTACAATGCACTGCTCGTGTTTGAATCGTAAGAACGAGTCAACCGTTAGGACTCTTCCAAGGTTACCTGTTACTTTGGGAGGGTGTCATCCATATGGATGTGATGGTTGTTCCAGCCCCTTGGATTTCAATATGCTCTCGGGGCGCGATTGACCTATGCCATGGGAGCGCTTGTCTCTCCCCTCCATTAAGTGGTCTCGTTTTCCACATGTCATCCGATCGTGACTATCGATCAACTTTCTGCTCTTTGGTCCTCGATGTATGTACTGTCTGGCCATCATCCCTTCTTGGTTTTTATCCACCCGTTGTATTTGCCTCACCGCAAGTCAACTATGTGGCTACCTACCCTGTGCCTGTACCCAGTGATAGTGCCATTGTGCATCAGGTGCTGGGGGCATTGGGTCCTGACTTCCAGGATTTTTTCCTTCCATCGGGAGTGGAACTCTTGGAAGCGATGAATTCTTGTTCATTATGATGAGGGCGGTCGGAGCATGGTTCTTTTCCTGTGTCAAGCTCCTTAAAAAATTAAACAAGGTTTGTCGGAGCACAGTTCGTTTTCTTGTGTCAAGCTCCTTAAAAAATGAAACAAGCTCGTTGGAGCAGAGTTCCTTGTCTTGTGTCAAGCTCCTTAAAAAATGAAACAAGGTTGTCGGAGCAGAGTTCCTTGTCTTGTGTCAAGCTCCTTAAAAAATGAAACAAGGTTGTCGGAGCATGGTTCTTGTCTTGTGTCAAGCTCCTTAAAAAATGAAACAAGGTTGTTGGAGCAGAGTTCCTTGTCTTGTGTCAAGCTCCTTAAAAAATGAAACAAGGTTGTCGGAGCAGAGTTCCTTGTCTTGTGTCAAGCTCCTTAAAAAATGAAACAAGGGTGTCCGAGGATAGTTCTTTTAATGTGTCAACCTCGTTAAAATAATGAAACATGTTCTTGTTCAATTCGAGTCTTTGATAAGTTCTCGTAAAATCCCAGTCGAGTCTGTCTCTTGATCTCGTAACTTGAACCTTCACTCCATCTGCCTTTCATATGGACTGAAGCTTGGGGGGCATGTACCTCGAATTGAGTCACCATGCTGGGGGCATGCTTACTTTTCAAGCATAGTTTGTTTCCGTTTCAAGCTTGTGTAAAAATGAAACTGGTTTCAAGCATAGTTTATCTTTGTTTCAAGCTTGTGTAAAAATGAAACCAACTTCAAGCAGAGTTTCCTGATTTCAAGCTTGTGTAAAAATGAAACCTTGCCCATTTTACCTCTTGTGATTGCCATTTTATCAGCCTGTTTTGCCAGATGAACCTTGGTTTTCTCACTCCATCGTCACTATCTGCTTGGCCGATCATATGCCTTCACTTGGTTGTTTTACCCGTTCCTGAGGAACCGCTGCGATGAGTGGTCTTGTTAGCCAACCTCTTAACCTTTACTTGTTTTGAGTAGTTCCACCATTACCGGAACCAGTTGCTACCCTTTATACCACTCGTTCCTCTAGGAGGAGTCATCTTTCAGCTCTTTTCTGACTCCCTAAACATGAAAATATTGTCGAGTCCCTTGTCGTTTTAATCTCGTTAAAGTGGACACGAAACGACATCTACCCAGTATACGTTTACCCCTTTTTCGGGCTGGGATGGATTATTTACGAAAAAGGAATACCCTAGCCTATCGCGACTAGGAGGTTTTCTCGGATATTGTTTTCTACCTTTTCGGGTCCGAGGAACTATTTACGAAAAGGGACCGCTGGAGTTTACTTTTCTGCTGTCTTTTCAAACTCTCTAAATATGAAAAGACGCCGAGTTCTTCCTTTGTCAGACTCGTTAAACCCTGATGACATCGGATTCAGTCGAAATGACGTTATTCGAGTCACTCCTTCCTAGGGCTCGTTAAATGTACTAGGATGGATTCGTCCGAAGGACGGATTTATATGACAAGCATATGGTATCCTCTTCAAGCTTGTGTAAAAATAAAGAGGTACTCGCCAAGCATGGCGGGGAAAATGGAACCAAAATCATTGTCGTGTCGGCAGTATGTCGCTCTTGAACATGGCACTTGTCTGCATTCGTGTCGGGTTGGGGACATCTCATCTCGTTTCTTCACTTTGCCTCCGTGGGTTTGGATAATCCCTTTTGACCTCCTCTCTTTGCCCCGTCGCCATGACCTTACAATACTTCCCCGATTTGATGTCAATATAATGCCAAATCCACTGCCGTGCTACCGATATGTTCAAGAGAAGTTGTCTGCACGTATCAACCTCCCTCTAAATTCTCATCCGATCGTGACTCACAAAAATGTTGTTCTGTCTCGTGTCGATGATGTGGGAAACATTATGGCCCACCTTCGATCAAGGTCACTCCCTGTCGACTTCAGCTCATTATCCGGGAAGATGATCTAGAGACTCCCTTATGGTACCTTGGAGCCTGCATGCCTCAATGGCAGGTTCGTCGCATTCGACGTGAGGTTTTCATCATTGACCTCTGATCGAGTGATTCTACGTGTGTTCGACACTAGCTCATTGATTCGCACGCCGTGGATTGTACCTGTAGTAACTTGAGGGCCATTGTCATTATTGGTGGTTCCTCTCGCGTCTGTTAACAACTTTCATCATTGGCTGGTAATCAGACGATGTTCTTGCATGTTCGACTTCAGCTCACATATTCGCATGCTTGAACTTGTACTTTGTTCGGGTCGAGATGGAGCGCAAGACCCTGGATTGTGTCTATTGTAATCCAGGCTGCGATATTGTGGATTATTATGATTATTTACATGACTCACTGATTGGATGGCTGCGACCATACCTGAGTCTATTTATCGATCTTCATTGGATGGCTGCATCCATGCCTTGGATCTAGATTATTGTACACTCTGTTATGGATGGCTGCGCCCATACCACACATATATATCATGTATCTGAGACATCAGTTGTACTTTGCTCCGCAGGTTTTCCGATGACAGTGTTTTCGGTTGACATGTTCTCGTAAAGCATTTCACCCCTCTCTCTCTCTTTCGGGCCTCATGCTTTAGGGGGCATCTGTTACACAGCAATTTGTCACCGTCCCTACAATCCCCATCCCGCACATTGGAGGGCTCATTCCGTGACCTGTGGGCAGAGTTAAGACTTGAAAATACTTTCATTGCATCCCTCTGAAGATGAGCTTTAATTTCCCTAAAGACATCTCCTTGCAGAAAACCCCAAAAATAGCTCTTTTTCCATTGGCGCTGTTCCATAGTTCAGCCCTCACGCCAAGAGGGAAATCCTCCAAAGAGGGTGTGCCAATTGGCGCTCTGTCATAGAGCCGTACCCGCGCTAACCATATTAAGAGTTGTTTTTAAAAAATAAAAGGCGGAAGTTTCATCCTAACAAATTACTGGGCTGATTTCTATCTTGAGTTGGGAGGTTTGGCTACGGATTTCCATGGAGAGGAAGTGGTTTGCCACCTCTCATGGAAGCTTCCTTGATGATAGGGCCAATCCCATAATTATAGGGATCCAAACTCCCCTTCCTCCTTCTATAAAAGCTTGCCCATTTCCATTTGCAAGCTAGTTCCAAAGGGTGGCAGAATTTCTAAGTTCCCAAGAGCTTTCATGCTGCAAAAGCCTTCTTGATTCCGTAAGGCCAAATCTGAGCAAGGAGACTATTGCCAAGTATCTGGAGAGAGAGGCTTGTCCCATCCCTGACAGGCTTTATCGAGACATGTTGTGCTGACGACCCGCTAAAGGAGAGTGTTGCGTCGAAGCTATGGTTGTATTCTTCTTTTGACTCTTTAATGATAAGCGACTATCGGTTATGGTTCCACTCTTGTTCTTGATCATGTTCACGAGTTATGTCCTCTTCGACTGACATATAGTTGTATGTACTAGATTTATGCTTGCGTTTGTGTTGTTTCTTGCATGTGCAGGTGTCCGATCACGGAGATCGTGAGGGTTGTGATCTGCCAGGGCGAAGGAACTGAAGCACCACCTCTTCTACAAACAACATCGTTGGATTCCAGGTAAGCCTTCCTTGCAAGTCGGTTTATTTACAATTAGGAACCTACATTGTAGCGTGTTTGATTGTTGCTAGACCCGATCTGGGCTAGTAGGGATTGCCCGGGTCAGCAGAGGGGATTTACCTCCTCAACACTAAGCTCGAAAAGACAAGCTTCTGATACGCCATTTTGGGATCAAGATCATGTTGTCTCCAAGGAGGGCATTGCAATACATCTAGAAAATATAAGGCCATCATGGAGGTAGCAGCTATTATCGAGGTGGATATTGGTGGTCACCCGCTTATTCCACTTGGGGCCCCACCATTGTCTATTTCAGTTTTTCAGTTTCGGCACAGTTTACTATTTTTAGCAGTTTTTCGGGTCCTAAACTTCCGGAGCCGTTTTGAGGCCCTAAACGACGTTTTTTGGGGAAACGGAGGGCAACATGGGTCCATGGACCGATGTTTCCCATTCCAAATTTGTAGTCCTCGGATAGATCTTTCTAACAAGGTATGGTACGCGTCAAACGGAGATCGTATGCCAAAGTTACGCCCCTGGGAAGTTGAAACACCAATTTACCCAAACGGGGCCCATAGTTTTGGCGCTTCATCTCCTAGGGTTAGGATTTTGGATGTTTAGGGTGCTCCATTGTTTCTCAATAATAAATAGGCCCTCGAGCCTCATTGTAACTCAGTTCAGAGGCCTGTAGCCGCCACATCTCTTCTCAGAGATAGCTACCAGCGCCCTAGCTAGTTTTATTTCCATTCTGTCTGTAAGCAAATTTCAGTTCTTTGATATTAATGGAATGAAGTGTTATTTCCGCTGCATCTCTGTATTTATGTTTATATGTTTATTTTTTTGCGTTCCTACATAAATATGGATCAGTGGTATCAGAGCGGTCTGCTTTTTCTCGATCCTTCTTTGCATGTCCCCAACGAGGTCGGGGTATAAGGAGCTAGGGCTCGATCTGGTGGAACCTTTGCAAGATCAGCCTCGCAAACCTCGACGGACGCCCATGGGGGATGAAAAGAAAGATGAGGGAGCATGAGATCCTATCAAAATATTGCTCGAGGAGGCCCTCGAAAAACAAAGGAACGCGATGATGGATAACTTTGCTCAGATCCTTCAACGGCTGCCCACCGGCGGTGCATCTGCATCCAATAGCCACTCTGGAGTTGCGACTCCCTTTAAGGTACAAGTAAATTTTGACATTCCCATATTTGAGGGTCAAATAGACGCAGATGCCGTAGATAGATGGTTGAATCTATTAGAAGGATATTTCTCTGTTCATGACTTTTCAGACCGGGAGAAGATTATTTTTGCACTCCTCAAAGCTACCCCTCATGTTAAGGACTGGTGGGAAACCTACTGTGAGAACAAGGACCAGACAGAACCCTCTCTGTTCTCGGCCGTACCAACTTGGAATTCTTTCCGAGACGCCGTCAAGGAACAGTACTATCCCATGGGGAGCTATGAGGGCAAGTACATACAATCAACTACGCTCTGAGAAATAAAGGGATCAAGATGTGCATGAGCTGAATCGAATCATTCCATACCTTACGCAAAAATTTGGATATCAAAGATTCTAGAGAAACATTTGGTAAATAAGTACCGTGGTTTTCTCGCACATATAAATTCAGAGGAAATGGATTTCCCCGACATCTCCTTCGCCTAGTAACATAATGGTATGCTGCCAAGATTGAGCATGCTGGGAATTCAAAACGTAAGAAATGAGACTCTAGATCTATGAATCAAAAGAAAGGAAGAGGTGCCCCCTAAACCACAGAAAACCGAAAAATCAAAGGCATGGTGGCCCAAGACAACCAAATAAGTCACAAAAACAAATAACAACATGGTGAAGCCGAAGAAGGACATAGGAAATGGTGTGAGTTCCATAAGAGCTCCACTCACAACACAAGTGAGTGTCGGGCCAAGCAGTTGCTGGTGGCTGAGATGAGGGCTTCTGAGTCAGATGCATGCTCTGACTCTTAATTAGAACATGACAAGGGGAATGAAAAAGGGAAATAGATTATTGATGCGGAACCCAACGCCACCGTTGCCACTACGAAGATCCAGAAGGAGGAACTTGAAGATCCAGAGGAGGAGGAACGTCTCTTCCACTCCTATATGTGGGTAAAGGGCTCCCCGGTACAATTAATTGTCGACAATGGGAGCCAAAAGAGCCTCATTTCAGTATATGCCATGAAGCAGTTGGGCTTGCCGACCACAGCTCACCCACATCCATACACCATCGGGTGGCTTCACCAAGGACTAGATCTTGCGCGCCAAGAGGTGGCGCTCCCCACAACATCAAGCCCTTCATGGATGGAGGTATAATATCACATTTCCTCTCGACGTTTGTGATGTATTATACGTTTGTGATGTATTAATAGGTCAACCATACTTGTGGAAGCGGCATACCGTGTACATCCGAGCCTCGCATTATTATTGTTACTTTGGGCAATAAGTTGTATAGGATACCGTAGGTACCACCGCCTTCTAAGATCTCTCTTTGGTTAACAGAAATAATGGAGTAAGTTCATTTCAAAATCGGGAAATGTTTTTTTCTTTATGATCTACCCCGAGAAAGAAGAAGATTGTGGCCACGACCTCTGGGAACAAGGCTTCTCCGCATGACAAGAAAATTGATAAGGTCGTGGAGGCACGTGGACATCTTCACCTCACCCACAGGGGTTCCTCTGCACTGTCAGGTCAAGCACCCGATTGATCTGACCCCAGGTGCGCCGCTACCCAATGGACCGATCTATCGGTGCTCTGTTCTGGAGAATGATGAAATAAAGAGGCAGATTCAGGAGCTGTTGCAGAAAGGTCACATCAGACCAAGTTCATCGCCCTGTGGGAGCCCGATCATGTTGGTACAGAAGAAGGATGGGACGTGGAGACTCTGTATTGACTATCAGGCGTTGAACAAGATCACTGTCCGGAATAGGTACCCAATCCCACGGATTGATGACCTTCTGGACCAACTCCAAGGTGCAAAATATTTCAGTAAGATCGACCTGAAGTCTGGGTATCACCAGGTACCAATTGAACCCTCTGATGTGTTGAAGACTGCCTTCAAAGCTAAGGAAGGCCTTTTTGAATGGCTGGTCATGCCTTTCGGGTTGACGAATGCCTTCATGAGGTCAGAATGATTGGATGACATCTTGTACAGACCACCAAATCATGTACAGTGTACTTGGATGACATTCTGATCTTTAGCAAGACTTGGGAAGAGCACCTTCACCACATCCGATAGGTCCTCCAAACACTGCGGCAACACAAGTTGTGTGCCAATTTGACGAAGTGCACGTTTGGCATGACCCAAGTTCAGTATTTGGGATACATTATTGATGAAAGGGGGGTGCATGTGGATCCAGCCAAGATCCAAGTCATTCGGGATTGGCCAGCCCCAACCACTATAACAGAGCTTCCCAACTTTCTGGGTCTTGTTAATTTCTACCATAGATTCGTGTTGGGATTCTCTCATATCACATGGCCCTTGAGTCAAGTCACTAAGGGAGGAGCGAGAGAAAAATTCTTTTGGTCGGAACCTCAACAGAAGGCGTTCATAGAATTGAAAAATCGCCTCTGTTCTGCCCTAGTGCTCACATTATCAGACTTGCAACAACCATTTGAGATCGAGACAGATGCCTATGACTATGCTATTGGGGCAGTTCTTACTCAACAGGGACATCCAGTGGCATATCACTTTGAGAAATTGTACATGGCCCTGCAGCCCATAAGTGTCCCACTTATAGGTCCCTATATTACTAGTATAGTCCCTTATTGTTGTTAGTGTAACTCCCTTATTATTATTATTGTACCCCTGTAACCCCCATATTGTTATTATTGTGCCCTTAAATTATAATTACTAGGTCAGCTAGGATTACATTGTGGCCCCATGGACTCCTATATATAGAAAGGAGGTTTTGTAATTTGTATCATCCAAGAATTGTTCATTCATGTAATGTATTGGAGGTTGCCCCCTCAAAGTGGCTTATTTTTAAGGCTTTGATATCTCTTTTCTTATATTTTTGGAGTTGGCTTCACAACATTTGGTATCAGAGCTTTGGATTCTAGGGTTTTGCTGCTCCAAATAGGTCATCGTGGCATTTTCGCTATAAATTTTTCACAAAGTTTTAGAAGCTAACATTTTTATGGTGTGAACATGGCCAAAATCTTGAGTGAATATTTTCTAAAAATTTCGAGTTTACAAGTAATATTTTCGGAGATATGATCCGTGGGAAGTTAGGTTTTGTGTCAGCTCCTAAACGTCATCGTGGAATTTGCGCTATAACTTTTTTTCTACGAAGGTTCAGAATCTGAAATTCGTATGGTGCGAAGCTAAAATCCTGAGGAAATTCGTCAAAAAATTTCAGAGCTTGGTTCGCAATATTTTTGGAGATATGATCTGTGGAATGTAGTGCTTTTTCAGGCAGCTAAATTTCATCTCAAAGAGGTGATCGTGGGAAAAGTTCAATAACTCTCTCTCTGGGAATCGATTTGGAGTGCCGTAAAAAGTGGTTGCAAGTACACGGACTTTAGTTTCTTGGCTATCAATTTCAGAGACAAAGGAAGAAACAGTGACACGTGGAAAGTCGTACAAGTTCGCTCTACTGAACCAGTCCATAATTAGGTCATTGTGGGAGATTGGACACAACTTGGTCTTGGAGAATCCAAATCAGGTCAGACCTGCGGCATTCAAAAGATAATTCAGAGGGCTACGTTGATACCGAAATTCAAATATTGAAGTGCTTCAGTCACAGAGATAATCCAATTTCAATATCGAGCACCTCAAAAGCAAGTAAAAGGTGTGTATTTTTTTTTCCAAATTGCATAAGTCTTGTTTGAAGAATCAATTTGAATTGATTCCAAGGGCATATTGTAGAATAGATATCAGTATTGGGTTCTAAAATATGCCTCGTAAAAATAATTCAACACCCATTAAGCCTTCAAAAGGCTCTACTATGACTCATGAAGATGAAGAATTGAAACATGATCTATCAAAATTACAAGAGCAAGTGCAACAAATTTCACTCTCGCAAAGAGCAACAAAAAATGAAATGGAAGTTTTGAAGAAATGTGTGGAAGTGAAGATGGACGGTTTGAAGAAAGGCATGGAAGCTAAGATGGATGGAATGGAAGTGAAGATGGACGGTTTGAAGAAAGGCGTGGGATAGTTTAAGGAATGGCGTGGAAGCTAAGATGGATGGCATGGAAGTCGGCATGGAAGCTAAGATGGATGATCTAAAATCAAACATTGAAGATTTGACAAAGCTGATACAAGATGTTGTGTAACCAAACTCCAAATTAGAAGAAAATAGATATCAACGCCTTAGAAATAAGCCACTTCGAGGGGGCAACCTCCAATACATTACATAAATGAACAATTCGATGATACAATTTACAAAACTTCCTTTGTATATATAGGAGTCCATGGGGCCATAATGTCCTAGTGGGCCACAATGTAATCCTAGCCGACCTAACAATAATAATTTAAGGGCACAATAATAACAAAATGGGGGTTACAAGGGTACAATAATAACAATAAGGGGTTACACTAACAATAATAAGGGACTATACTAGTGATATAGGGACCTAACATGCCCCTCTCCTTCAAAAAGTATTGTCCTCAACGCTTGAGTAGCTCTGGGTGCTTCTGTATAAAATTCTCATCCTCCCATGTAGAATCTTCAGTGGGTAAGTTCTTCCACTTGATGAGATACTCTAAAATTGATCGATTTCATAGCTGTCGATTTCTTGTTTTCGTGACCGCTTCAGGTTCCTATATGATTTTTCCTTCCTCATCAAGTTCGGGAAATATTGTTTGAACTGGAATATTTTCACCTATAACCTTCTTTAAGCATGAAACATGGAAAATTGGATGCACTCGTGAAGAAGCAAGAAGCTCCAATTTGTATTCCATAGTACCAATCTTTTGCAACACCTTGTAAGGACCATAGTACTTTGGCGATAATTTATTATCCTTCTTAGCTTCGCTTGAGGGACATTTTTTTGTATGGTTTTAGCTGTAAAAATACCCAATCTCCTACATCAAAACTTCGCTCAAGATGCTGATTCAGCTCGTTGTTTCATTAGATTCTGCACCAAAGTTGGGTTATCCTTTGAGAGTTGGAGAACTTGTTGTTGATGCTCGATGTGATCTTCCACTAATTTATCATCCATATTTGCTATTATTTGATCCTTCAAACCATACAACTTAGCCTCCATTTTTGCTTTTAAACCATCTATTTCATCTTCAATTTCTCTTCGTAAGATTGAAACTTGTTGCACTTGGTACTGTAATTTTGATATCTCATACTGCAACTCTTCCTCTTCATGCATCATAGTATAGCTTTTTGAGGGATTAATGGGTATGGAATTATTTTTAGGAGGCATAATAGAACCCATTTCTGACAAAAATTCTTTAATATTCCCTTGGAATCAATTCAACTTGATTCTTCAAACAAGACTTATGCAATTCGGAAAAAACAATACACACCTTTTCCTTGCTTTGAGGAGCTCGATATTGAAATTGTATTATATATGTTATTGCAGATCTTCAATATCTAAAACTCAGCACTGAAGTAGCCCTCTAAATTCTCTTTTGAATGCCACAGGTCTAACCTGATTTGGATTCTCCAAGACAAAGTTGTGTCCAATCTCCCACAATGACCTAATTATGGACTGGTTCAATAGAGCGAACTTGTACGACTTTCCACGTGTCACTGTTTCGTCCTTTGTCACTTAAATTGATAGCCATGAAACTAAAGTCCGTGTACTTGCGACCACTTTTTATGGCACTCAAATCCACTACCCAGAGAGAGATTTATTGAACGTTTCCCACGATCACCTCTTTGAGATGAAATTCAGGAGCCTGAAAAAGCACTACCTTCCACAGATCATATCTCCAAAAATATTGCGAACCAAGCTATGAAATTTTTTGACAAATTTCCTCAGGATTTCAGCTTCGCACCATATGAATTTCAGATTCTGAACCTCTGTAGAAAAGTTTTTATAGTGAAAATTCCACGATGACCTGTTTAGGCACCTGAAAAAAGACCTAACTTCCAATGTGATCATATATCCTAACATATTGCGAATGAACCAAGCTCTGAAATTTTTAGAAAACCTTCCTCAAGATTTCAACTTCGCACCCTAAAAATTTCAGCTTTTGAAGCTAATTAGAAAACAAGTTATAGCGAAAATGCCACGATGACCTGTTTGGAGCAGCGAAACCCTAGAATCCAAAGCTCTGATACCAAATGTTGTGTAACCAGCTCCAAAAAGAGAAGAAAAGAGATATCAACGCCTTAGAAATGAGCCACTTCGAGGGGGCAACTTCCAATACATTACATAAATGAACAATTCTTGGATGATCCAATTTACAAAACCTCCTTTCTATATATAGGAGTCCATGGGGCCATAATGTAATCCTAGTGGGCCACAATGTAATCCTAGCCAATCTAACAATAATAATTTAAGGGCACAATAATAAAAAAATGGGGATTACAAGGGTACAATAATAACAATAAGGGGGTTACACTAACAACAATAAGGGACTATACTAGTGATATAGGGACCTAACACAAGAAACGTTTCCTAATGGTGAAAAGATAGTAGAAGAACCTCATGATGAGAACAAAATAAATGTTAATCGTGATTTCATAAACTCTAATGTTGGCAGGAAGAACCACCATATTCCAAAAATGGATATGAGGAATTTTGATGGAAAGGATCCTGTAACATGGATACTACAGATGGAGCAATATCTTGATCTCCATAACGTGCAAAACACACAAAAGGTACGCATTGCAACTTTACATTTAGAACAAAATACATTTGTATGGTATCGATGGCTTTGCTCCCGTAAAAAAATTGTCACTTGGTCAATTTTTACGGAGGAAATGATAGCACATTATGAGAATACAAAGAGCAACACCTTCTTTAGCCAATTGATAAATCTCAAACAAAAGGGTTTAGTGGGGCAGCACATTGAGGACTTCCAAAAATTGAATATAAGGGTAACTGATATTCCAGAGGAACACATGATTGATCTCTTCATAAGCACTTTAAAGGATAACATCCAACATGAATTTCGCGTTCTGGAACCTGATTCATTGGAGAAGGCATTCAGGTTGGCAAGAAAATTTGAATGTAAAATTATGGCGACAAGGAAGCCTACCACTCAATTCTATAAAGAAGGAAGTGTTGCTACGCCTAGATTTCCACAACCTACAAGGTTGACAACACAACAATTGGAAGAAAAAAGAGCAAAAGGGCTTTGCTACAGTTGTGATAGCAAATACACTAAAGGTCATAAGTGTGCTGAGAAGAAATTATTTTACATAGATTGTGAAGAGGAAGAAGAAAATGAACAAGAAGAGGATATACACCAGAAACCAACTCTAGAAGAGGAAGAAATGAATCCGACCATATCGTGTAATGCACCGGCAGGAATTACCACTCCTCAAACTCTCAAGATACAAGGACAAATCAAGAAGAAAAAGGTAATAGTGTTGATTGATTCAGGTAGCATCCATAATTTTATTCATTGTAAGGTAGCCAAGGAATTAAATTGTTTCCTATACCCAGCACCAGAATGTCAAGTGATGGTTGCAAATGGAGGAACTATAAATTTCTCGGGAAAATGCCATAATATCAAGCTAACCATGGGGGAATATGTATTGACTAGTCCAATGCTTTCCATTCCTATGGGAGGTGCTGATGTTGTACTAGGAGTACAATGGTTACAATCTTTGGGGACGGTAGCTTTTAATTTTCAAGAACTTTTCTTGAAATGTTTTTCAGAAGGAAAGGAAGTCGAATTACGGGGTATTGAAGGGAAGCCGGGAAGGATAATAAGCTCTAATGTCATGACAAAGCTTCTAAAGAAAGAACAACGAGGAGTAATTGCACAATTATGCTCACTAGAAGTTCCAACATCAAAATCATCTATTTCTGCAAATCTCCAACAAGTCTTGGACAATCATTCAAAGGTGTTTGAAACTCCCAAAGGACTCCCACCTATTCGTGATCATGATCATGCTATTCATTTGATTCCAGGAAGTGTTCCTCCAAACATCAGGCCTTATAGATATCCTTATGTCCAAAAGAGCGAAATTGAACGTATGATTGCAGAAATGTTAGAGGCGGGTATAATTCAAACTAGTCAAAGTTCTTTCTCTGCTCCTGTAGTATTGGTACACAAGAAGGATGGATCATGGCGAATGTGTCCGGATTATAGGGAGCTCAATAAGCTCACCATTAAAGATAAAGTTCCCATTCCTGTGATTGATGAATTATTGGATGAATTACATGGAGCAATTTATTTTACCAAGTTGGATCTTCGTTCAGGATATCATCAAATTAGAATGAAGACTGAAGATATTCCAAAAAAAGCATTTCGAACTCATGAGGGTCATTATGAATTTTTGGTCATGCCTTTTGGCCTTACCAATGCACCTTCTACATTTCAAGGGTTGATGAATACCATTTTCAAACCCTTCCTTAGAAAATTTGTGCTAGTATTTTTTGATGATATACTAATCTACAGCAGGTCTTGGAAGGATCATGTTGAACATGTTGACAGGGTGCTCAAACTATTGTAGGAGAAACAATTATATGCAAAAACATCCAAATGTTTTTTTGGAGTACAAGAGATGGAATATCTGGGTCATATTATATCTCACGAGGGTGTTAAAGTAGACCCTAACAAAATTAAAGCCATTAAGGAATGGAAAGTCCCCACAACCATAAAGCAGTTGCGAGGATTTCTCGGGTTAACAGGGTATTATCGCAAGTTTGTTAAGAATCATGGGAGAATAGCAGCACCTCTAACAACATTATTGAAGAAAGATGCATTTTCATGGACTCCTGAAGCAACTAAGGCCTTTGAACATCTTAAAGAGGCAATGTGCCTAGCACCGTTCTTAGCTACGCCAGACTTCACAAAAACCTTTATTGTGGAATGTGATGCCTCAGGAAATGGAATTGGTGCAATTTTAATGCAGGAAGGAAGACCCATTGCTTTTGAAAGTCGTCCAATCAAAGGAAAGTATTTACATAAACCTATTTATGAGAAGGAAATGTTAGCAATACTACATGCACTAAAGAAATGGCGAACTTACCTAATGGGAAGACACTTCAAGGTAAAAATTGATCATGATAGTCTTAAAAATTTTTTGGAACAAAGACTATCTTCAGAAGAGCAGCAAAAATGGGTCACAAAGATGTTGGGTTATGACTTTGAAATAATCTACAAAAAAGGAAAGCTTAACGTTGTTGCAGATGCACTCTCAAGAAAGAATGAAGAGTTGGAAGCATTGCTTTGTGCCATTTCTATTATCCAACCAGATTGGATAACCGAAGCAAGAGATGAATGGAAGAAGGACAAAGATGTATGGACACTCATTCAAAATTTGCAGCAAGATCCTAGTACATCTGATACATTTAGTTGGAAAATGATTCCTTATGGTACAAAGATCGCTTATATCTTTGTAAGAATTCCCAACTAAAACAAAAGATTCTTCTGGAATTGCACACTTCTCCTTTAGGAGGACACTCAGGATTTTTAAAAACTTACCACAGGGTGAAGAAAGGATTTTTTTGGGATGGCCTTAAATCTGATATTCGAAAGTTTGTGGCGGAATGTTTGGTTTGCCAGCAGAATAAAGTGGAAACAATTAAGACCCCAGGACTTCTACAACCTTTATCCATTCCAAGTCAACGTTTGGAGGAGATTTCAATGGATTTTATCACAGGTTTACCTAAGTCCGAAGGAAAGAGTGTCATCATGGTGGTAGTTGATAGACTTACCAAGTATGCACACTTTTGTGCATTATCTCATCCATTTAAAGCAAGTACAGTTGCTACTACATTTATGGACAGAATTCAAAAGCTACATGGAAGCCCAAGGGTTATTGTGAGCGACAGAGATCCCATTTTTACTGAAATTTTTTGGACGGAGTTATTTTCTTGTTTGGGTACTCAATTAGCTCATAGCTCATCTTATCATCCTCAATCTGATGGTCAAACTGAGATAGTAAATAAATTTTTGGAAGGATATCTTCGTTGTTTTGTATCTGAAAAACAAACACAATGGGTCAAGTGGTTACCTCTCGCGGAATGGTGGTATAACACTTCCTTCCATACTGCAGCAAAAATGACCCCATTTATGGCACTTTATGGATATCATCCACCATCCATCACATCATATTTAAGAGAAAATTCAAAGGTTCAAGTAGTGGAAGATCACATCGAGCATCAACAAGAAGTTCTCCAACTCTTAAAGGATAACCTGAATTTGGCACAAAATCGAATGAAACAACAAGCAGATCAACATCGTAGTGAGAGAAGTTTTGATGTAGGAGACTGGGTATTTTTACGGCTACAACCATACAAACAAAAGTCCCTCAAGCAAGCTAAGAAGGATAATAAATTATCGCCAAAGTACTATGGTCCTTACAAGGTGTTGCAAAAGATTGGTACTATGGCATACAAATTGGAGCTTCCTGCTTCTTCGCGAGTACATCCAGTTTTCCATGTATCATGCTTAAAGAAGGTTATAGGTGAAAATCTTCCGGTTCAAACAATATTGCCAGAACTTGATGAGGAAGGAAAAATCATATTGGAACCTGAAGCAGTCATGGAAACAAGAACTCGACAGCTACGGAATCGATCAATTTCAGAGTATCTCATCAAGTGGAAGAACTTACCCACTGAAGATTCTATATGGGAGGATGAGAATTTTATACAGAAGCACCCAGAGCTACTCAAGCGTTGAGGACAACACTTTTTTGAAGGAGAGGGGCATGTTAGGTCCCTATATTACTAGTATAGTCCCTTATTGTTGTTAGTGTAATATGACAAAGAAATGTATTCCATCTTGGCAGTAAAGAACCGATTAATGGAATAATAATTTCTCACTTTGGGGAAGGAAACAATCATCCACACAGACCACCGGCCCCTGCAGTTCATACAGACACAAGGGAAGTTGCAGAATGATCGCCATCAGAAGTGGTCCACATATCTGCAACAGTTTCATTTTAACATCAAGTACAAGAAGGGTAGCACCAATAATGTTGCAGACTGCCTCAGCCGACCACCGATCGTGGCGCTCACCACCGTGCTCAACTCTTGTGGGCACGAGACTTCTGATTGGCCGCTTCTCTATGAGAGTGACCCAGAATTCGGCCACACTTACAAGGCACTCTTGGAGGGTACGCAAGTTCCAAATTTTCACCTCCAAGATGCACTTTTATATCACCTAGGACACCTTTGTGTTCCTTCAAGCGAGCGTGCCAATACGATTTGTGCGCACTACAATCAAATCCTGAACTTCTCAATGACAGTCAGTGGCAAAGACGCTACAAAAATTATTTCTATACCTTCGATGATGTCTAGAAGTACATCGGACCCTGAATGCTGCACCATTGCCAAACCAACCATCAAGAAGCAAGGCCTATATACTCCTCTACCTACCCCTAGTCGACCTTGGGAATCCATCTCCATGGATTACATTTCGGGCCTGCCTTCTACTAAGCAGGGAAATGACTGTGTTTTTGTGGTCGTCGACAGATTCTCGAAGATGGCCATTATGGCGGCCTGCAAGAAGAATATCACAGCAGAAGCCACTGCTAAACTTTTCTTTGAACGAGTGTGGGTGCACTTTGGGATCCCACAGTCTATCATATCAGATCGGGATAACAAGTTCCTCAACACATTTTGGTCCAGGCTCTGGTCGATGTTGGATACCAAGCTCACCAAGTCCACAACTTTCCATCCCCAAACAGATGGCCAGACAGAGGTCGTCAACAGAATGATTGTACACATTTTGCGCATGTACAATTCAAATCATCCACGCACATGGGACGAGAGCCTCCCCTATGTCTAGCACAGCTATAACTGGGCTCTCCACAACTCAACTGACCAAATCCCCTTTCACGTGGGCTTGGGATTCCAACCACTATGTCCCATTGATTTTGCCATACCATTTTCAACTACTCAAGAAGATTTGGCTCATGTCCAGTCTAAACCTGAAAAAGTGAACAACTTCATTGAGTGCATTCAACACATTCTCCAATACTTCCATGACATATTAGACAGAGCCAATGCTAAGTACAAGCAATGACAATGTCAACACTAAGTGCCACACAACTTCAGTGGGTGACAAAGGGGAGCAAGACAGGCTAGCAAGGAGCGCCTCCTTGGACCCTGCAAGCTTCTCTGCTCCCTTCGATATGGGCCTACAACATCACCAAGGTTATAGGGACCTCAATGCCTTGAGCTCAATATTCTATCTTCTTTTCAATCCGCACCCGCATTCAATGTGGTTGCCCTTCTGCCCTACTTCCCACCTCTAATCGACACCTCCGACATTACAATCAACTCACACCAACAGAGTTAAACCCAGACTGCATGGAATATGCCACCATGGATTGTATCATGGATATGCAAATTAAGAACACTCGCTAGCAGAAGATCCAACTGTATCAATTTGTCAAAGCTGGCCAACTCTTGAACCAAGGCAAGTGGTTCACTAGGGACCAAATTCAGCGGAAGTTTCCTCATCTCATGGAGGAACTCAACAGAATGGGGATCATTGCTTCCTAAGGGGGGAGGAATGATCCAGGTGGATATTGGTAGAAACCCACCTATTCCACTTAGGGCCCCACCATTATTTCTTTTAGTTTTTCAATTTCCTTAATTGTAGCACAACTTACTATTTTTAGCATTTTTTTGGGTCCTGAACTTTTGGAGCTATTTAGCTCCGAATAGATATTTCTAACGAGGTATGGTGACAAATAGAGATCATATACAAAGTTACATCCCTAGGAAGTTGATGTACCAATTTACCCAAACAAGGCCAATAGTTTTCACGCTTTCATCTCACAAATGGATATGGTTTTGATGTTTAGGTTTTCCATTATTTATCACAATAAATAGGCCCTCAAGCCTCATTGTAATAGAATTTAGAGGCCTTATAGCCACCACATCGCTTCTCGTAGATAAGCTACCAACACCCTAGCTAGCTTATTTCCATTATGTCTGTACACAATTTTCAGTTCTTTGATATTAATGAAATAAAGTAATATTTTCGATGCATCTTTGTATTTATGGTTATATGTGTATTATGTTGCGTTACTTCATAAATCTAGATCATCCTAAGAATATAGATGAGGCAAGATCATTCATGGGGTTAGCAGGCTATTATAGAAGGTTCATCGAGAACTTCTCACTGATCACTTATCCTATTACATCATTGCAGAGTAAAGTTAAGAAGTTTGATTGGACAGAGGAGTCTGAGGCCAGTTTTGAGTAGCTTAAGAATTTTTTTTCACATGCTCCAATTTTAAATGTTGCAGATCTGGACAAGGAGTTTGTAGTGTGTATAGATTCTTACAAGAGAGTACTTGGTGGAGTCCTTATGCAGGGTCGACAAGTGGTGTTCTACGAGTCACAGAAACTGAACGAGCATGAGAAGAAATTTCCGACACATGACCTTGAGTTGGCGGAGATCATACATGCATTGAATATGTGCATGCACTATCTTCTGGGCAAACAATTTGTATTGATGAGTGACCACTACAGATTTAGGTACATATTTGATCAATCGAATCCAAATTTGTATGTTACAGGATGGCCACTGTATTGAGATACTTCATGAGGTTCATATTCAAATGTCACCCAGGCTATCAAAAGACGTTGATGATAGTGAAGAAGTTTCACTAATCACTGAACTTGAAGAGAGACGTAGAAAAATTTATGGCTAGGTGCCAGATTTTTAGTAGGTTAAGGAAGAGTGTAAGAACCTAGGTGGACTGCTACAACCGATTGCGATTCCAGAGTGGAAATGGGAGTTAATTTCCATGTAATTCATCACAGGATTTCCTAAAACAACTAGACATCATGATTTCATAATGGTTGTTGTATGCAGGTTGAAAAATATTTCACACTTCATCTGAGTGAAAACTACATACTCAGCTAGCAATGTGGCACAAGTGTTCATTGAA
This sequence comes from Pinus albicaulis, assembly GCA_034641835.2. Classification (NCBI taxonomy): domain Eukaryota; kingdom Viridiplantae; phylum Streptophyta; class Pinopsida; order Pinales; family Pinaceae; genus Pinus; species Pinus albicaulis. The sequence goes on along the minus strand of CM076578.1, from coordinate 1,570,098,796 downwards.
GATGTGGTCAGATGTCATGGTGTTCCAAAGAATAGCATGTCAGACAGGGATGAAAATTTCACTTTCAAGTTTTGGAAGGAGTTTTTTGCAGTTTTGGGCACTAAGTTGGCCTTCATCACAACTTATCATCCACAGACAGATGGAAATACTAAGAGGGTCAAGAGTATATTGGAGAATATGTTTAGGATGTATGTGATGCATTCGAAATAGAAGTAGGAAGAATATCTTCCGCTAGTAGAGTTCGCCTACAACAATGGGTATCAGGAGTCATTGAAGATGAGTTTGTTTAAGGGTAAGTATTGGTAGACTTGAAACACTCCCATCAATTGGAGTGATCCAATAAACAAGGTAATAATTGGACTAGAGATGTTGGTAGAAATGGAACAGGAAATGCAGGTAATCAAGAATATCTTGAGAGCAACACAGGATAGGCATAAGAGTTATGTAGAAAGGAACATCTTGTTTAAGGATTTTCAAGTTGGGGATTAGGTGTACTTGCACATCAAGCCCAATAATAGCTTGTTGTGGATTGGATCATGTGTCAAGCTGACACCATAGTTTTTTGAAAGGATCGAACTGGTGACCTATCGACTTGCACTACCTTCCACAGTGAAATTCCATGATGCTTTTCATATATCATTGCTTAAGAAATATGTTAAATATGTTGATCATGTGATTGAATGGTTTGTATTGCAGGTGGATCTAGAAGGATAGTTCTATTAGGGGAATTTTGAGGTCTAAAATGGGCCTCCTAAGAAAAATTTAAAACTAAAATAAACTTTATAAGAACCAATAGGATCCAAGATGATGATGTTGGCCATGGGGGATGATTCACCATTTTTTAAGTAAAGAGGTAAAAAGATTAAAAATAATAAAATAATAAAACTAATTTTTCAACTTGTATTTTCAACTTATCCCCCAAATTTTTTACTCAAATTTCGAGCGGGAGTACTTGTTGGATGCAAAATGCAATTCCTCAACCAAGGAGTACCCATGTTGCTTTGATGGAACCTGCTACACATAAAATAAGAAATACATGAAAAAATGTGATTGTATTCACGTTTTTCATGTATTTATCTTTTTTTGTGTAGCAGGATCCATCGAAAGTATGCAACATGGGTACTCCATGGATGAGGAATTAAATTTTACATCCAACAAGTACTCCCACTCAAAATTTTATTAAAAATTTTGGGAGATAACTCAAAAATACGAGTTTTAAAAGTAGTTTTTTTCTTTTACCCCCCTAAAACTTGATGATGTAATCAAATATTATTTTATTATTTCCACTATTATTTTATAATTTCTTTAGGAGGCCCATTTTAGACCTCAAAATTCCCCTAATGCAACCCGAACCACAGTTCATTTTGCAGAAAAGGACGCTCTTTCTTCGGAACCGAGAAATAGAGAAAATTAACATGCAATGGAAGCACTTTGGGCCCGATGAAGCTACATGGGAGATGGGGGCCATGCATCCTTCCTTGTTTTCTAGTTGAGGAAAAACAGTTTTGGTGTGATGTTGGTATACATTTGACATATGTTTTGGTGATGTTTTCTTATATGTTTTAATGTGATGTTTGGGTATATTTAGATATGTATATGGATGTAAATACTTCCATGATCTATGTTATAAAGCTTTAATAAGCGGTATGATTTTCATGCCATTATAGTTGTCATATTGTTATTATGTCATGTTGGTTTTATTTCAGCAGGGTGATCATTGTAAATATTGCATCGAGCTATGACATAAAGCTCCATGGGAAGTATGTTTTCTTTTCAATAGTGTTGCCGAGGTATATGTGTTATTGAACATCAAGGACTATGTCCCCCAAGGGGGAGGGTTCTGTAACAACCCTAGTGAAAATTTCATGTAATAAAGTTAAAATAATAACCACAGTAGATGGGACACGTATTCCAAGTTGAATGTTGCGGAAAACATCCTAGTGTCAGTGTTCACATGGTTTATTATGGATGTGGAAATTGGAAAAGGAAATGTCTAAGGAATTAAAGAGTCAAAAATATTTTTAGCACATTTATTTATGAAAAATAATGTAAATTAGGACAAAAGGGAGATGAAAGGTCACATGTTGCATGTGAGGAGGAAAATGAAGGAAAATAATGGAAAATGAAGAAAATAGAAGCCTCATCTATAAAAAGGCTTATGAGGATCATCTGGTACCTTTTGTCAATTAATTTTGGAGCTCTCTCATTATTCTCTCTCTCTCTCTCTCTCTCTCTCTCTCTCGTACTCTAGGATACTTAGAGTTTTCTTGGAGAACTCTTGGAGGGTATGGCATACTTGGTGATTTGGATAAAGAAGGTAAAGGAAGAGAAGGAAAGCGCAAGAGGAAATCGGGATAAATGGTAAAATGGGTTTTGATTGCAAGTACCGAGTTGCATGTGTGTTTCCTCACTAGTTTTGGCATGCATGGTGTATGCATGCGGTTTCTTGGTCATGATCTGTCATTGGCACGGAGGATTTCCTATATTGACAATGGATTTTCCTAGCCTTTCCATTTCCTAGATGGTCATGGTGTTGTGGGTTCATTTTTATTTCTTATTTTTTGGTTGGCTCTCATTTTCCTTTAGTTGTGGGTTGAGTTATTAGTTCCTGGAAGCCTTGGTTGGAAAAATTATCTAGAAGCCTGGTGGAAAATTATGGTTTGAGCTACTAGTCCTAGAAGTCTTGGTTGGAAAAATGTTCTTGAAGCCATAGGTGGGTTGAGTTACTAGTCCTAGAAACCTTTTTTGGACAAACTCTTTGGAAGTCATGTAAAATTTGGAGTTGATTTACTAGTCTTGGAAGCCTTGGTTGGAACAAACACTCTGGAGCCCTGCAATAGCTTGGGTAGAGACCAATTTTTGATGTTCGACCATGAGGTGGAATCATTGGTTGAGGTTTGAGGTGGATTTTCCTTTGGAATCCCTGTATTGGTTTTGATTAATGTGTTTAATGAGATCCCAAATTCATGATTGTAATATGGAACAGGGGTGATTGGCTGAAGAGAGGTTTGGCTCAGCCAAGCTATGGTCTGGTGGAACATGAAAGTCCCATCTTTGGTTGGTTTTCACATTCATTATTGAGAAGATCGTTCCTTTGGTATTTGATGTATAAATGTATTGGTTCATATGTTGGTTCTATTGTTGTTGTATCCATGATATTTATGTTGTTATTATGTTGGTTATAAGCATGTATTTTGACAGTGATGCATGGCTCTCTCCATGCTTTTACTTGTAAATGAATTCACAATGTATCTATTGTAAAATTTATGGTATTGCAGCTAATGATGTAGGGGATCAATGCTCCATAGTGATTCTCAGATAAGTATGAGACCCCTATGCATCCTACTCCATAAATTCATTTTTGAAGAAACCTAAGGGGGAGGTTTATTTTATGAAGGGAGAGATTCCAAAATGTTTAATTTATTAAAATGATGATTAATATGTGATTTTTCTCAAATATGTTAGAACATTTGAGATCTTAGGTGTTAGAAATTTCATGCATATTTTATGGAGCTGAAATATCTCTTAGATATTGAGTTAGGGATTTTAGGAGTTTGGTGAGGATATTTTATAGGACCTGAACTGAAATTAGTTCATAATCCTTTTGTTATAAATATGATATGTTTTGAAGGCATTAAAGGGGATTAGATAGGAAATAGACAGAAGAAGAGCAAGAGAAATGTAATGTATTAAGCCATCAAGGGCGCGTAAGAGAATTTGGTTTTATTTCAGTATTTTTTAATTCCAGAAAAGATTGTGTACGAAGTTCATTGTTGTCTGTGTTATTTGTGGTTCTTCATTTTCCCTGAATTGTGAAGTTCGCTTTGCCAGAATAAGTAAGGTTCTGTGTTTATACTGTGTTTTCATTTGTTTTCTTTTGTGTTTACGCATTGTGTATTTTATATAATCATAGTCTTTCAGAGGGAACCATAAGGAGGTTATCGGGATAGCCATCTCCCTTATAATTTCTTAATAAATTTACAGATCATGCCAGAACCTTGGAGATTTGATAAAATTCCAGAGGATTCTGAACGAGAGCTAAAGATTGGATGGATGGTCGAGATTATATCTTAGAAATGAAGTAGGATAATGGACGATCAATATTATATCACATTTGGCCTTAATATTTTAGCGAACATCGCATTCGGCGGAAAAAGCTTTTACTTTGTGATGAGGAACCATATTAATTTGGCAATGCGATGCGAAATTGTGATAAGAAGTGGATTTGTGATTATAGCCACATGTCGGCCATAGGTTTAATCACATGTCTCAATCAGGTGAATGAACCTTGAAATTGCGATGCTTTAAAATGTGTGATGCGTGATGAGGCTAAAGTATGAAATTTGAGAATTATGATAAGGTATTCAGTGAAATTTTCGAAATCGCAAAATCGCAACATTTGTGATATATGTTATGTGTGATCGACAAAGTTTGTTAATTTATGAAATCTGCAATATTGTTTGGGTGTTGATATTGTGATGGGCCGATTTGTGATAAATCCTAAATTTGTGATATTACGATGGGCCAATTTGCATTGAAGCTTAAATTTGCGATATGGTGATAAGAAAACATGGAGAAGGTCAGTAAATGTGTATCAGTCATGTGCAAAAGTGGAAAATGGCGATGAGATAAGGTATTTGGGTTTTAATCTGAAATGCCACATATTTGGCTTCGATAATTGAAAATGGATTCAAAAAGATCCATAAGAGATTTCATGAAAGTATGTGGGGTGTGTTTAAAAGTTAAAGCACACTATATGTTAGAATAAAAATTGGGATCTAGGAATACTAAGTTTTGGGTCTGCACTTTGAGTATTTGCGGCCATATGGTCGCATCATTTTTGGTATCAGAGCAGGATTTTCTCTAAAATATGATCAAGGAGGCTAAATTCAACTCATTTTGAAATTAAGGGACGAGTATTTTTATATGTTGTAGGTTTAAATAAGACTAGGAGAGTGGAAAAAATACAACAATATTCAGAGAGGGAGATATTTAAACTGGGGACAGAGCCTGTAATTCTCTTTGAGGCAGCATAAGTGAAACCTGTGCATGGAGATTAAATGTTTAGTGCAGAGGTGAATGTCCAACAATGGAATTGCAGAAGAGTGTAATGAATTGAAAATGAGAGTTAGCAGAAAGTACCTGAAGACTGAGGAAAATTTGAGATCATTCCATCTAAAGGTAGAGTGACAAAAGACAAGATCATGAAAAGAAGGTCTTGTTAAGTGGTGAATTTTGATGAATACTGATGTGTATATGTAGGTAGCAGCAGACAAGGTAATTTTAGTAGCCATACAGTCAGAAGAAGAAGAAAGGGAGCAGAAGTGTAGAAGCCAGAGAAGAGCAAGAGAATTCTCAAAAAGGTTCTAGAGGAAAGAGAACCAAGTGATCCCTAGAGATAAACCACAAGAGGGAAGCTTGATAGGGGATTGTGTAGCAGTAATTGAGACTGGCTACTAGAGAGAGGCTTTAGTATAGCTCCCAAGTGGACATGGAAATTTCACAAGAGGAAAGGTGAAAATGAATCCAGACAGTAAAAGGAAAGGCTTAGAAGCAAACCATAGAAAGAGGAAAGGAGATGCCAGAATAAATGGAAGAAGGGGAGTAGATGATGAAGAATTTGATAGAGAGATGGTTGAGTTAAGGGCACAACTCAATCATTTGGAACAACTGCTACAAAAGGAGATTAGAGAGGATCTGAAATACGGAGTGAATGTAAAGAAAAGAGTCAAGTGGCCTGTTATAAGGTTATTTTCCAAGAATTTGATGCAAAAGATGAATATTTGGATGAAGAAGGAAAAGAAAACTAGTAGAAGTAAACATAGAAACGAAATTCTCTTTTGTGAATCTGAACAAGGGTCAATATTAGGAGAGGATGATGATGAGAATGATGGAATGATGAAGTGCTTGGAGCAACACAAAAAGGATATGTAAATGACATAAAGTGAAGAAGGAAATTTTAATGTATTTCAAACTAATTGTTTGTATGAGTGTGAAATTGCAGGTACTAAAGATCAAGCAAATGGAGTTGAACAAATGCAAGAAATGGAGGAAGGAGAAATTGTCCAAGAAAAGGACTATATTTATAAAGGACAGAAAGAGGTAGTTGATTCTAGAGTGGGACAATTTCAAAGGATTTTTTTAGAAGAAGGAAGTTCAACCTTGTGTCGTGAAGACAACCTTGAAGAAGGTTATGAAAGAAATCAGATCAAAATTTCACAATTTTGTGAAAAGAAGAGTAATATGGGAGGTATAATTTGTTGGTTGTGCATTTTCGTATTGAATGTTTATCTAAATATTTTTGAAGAAATTGTTTGTATGACTGAAAGCTATTGGAAACTGGCAAATGAGGAGACAATTTATGTCTTGAAGATGTGCAATTATGGCAAAGGGAGAGCTGATAAGGAGAGTACAACTTAAGACAATTTTGTCAATGGAAAAGAAACTGTAAAGAGTCAAAGACTAGGAAGAAACCAAGGACCCAAGGAAGAAGAGATATTGTTATCTCATGCAACCATGAAAATAAGGAGACTAAATTATGAAGACAATCATGGAGAATAAATTGTATAAATTTCTCAAGGAAGGATAGAACAAAGCTATGCTTTGAAAGGTCATGAAAGGGTTTATGCAAAACCAATAATTAATTGGGACATAAATCGGATTGTTGATTGTGATTAGAGAACTGCAGAAGATGGACAAAAAGTACAAGAAGAAGCTCATGTAACTCAAAATTGCAGCCAAAAAGAAGAGAAATGTATGTTGGAAATTGAACATGAGCCCAAGGAATGTCAGGAAGAATGTAATTTCTGCAAAATGTTTGAATGTGCAGGTATCAAAGATGGAAGAAATCACCCTTCCATGGAGCAGCTAAAAGGATAATGGTCAAAGAAATCATATTCTTTGGAAGTTTATGAAGGAAAGTGGGAGGAAACTCTTGAAATTCTCTCACAGTACAAGGTTGGAACATTGATGGCTGAATGGAAAAGATTGCTTCAGGGTGACAAGGATTGTAAATTTAGGTTTGAGGAAGGAAGAAATGTTTGGCAGATTGATAGAGATCAAAGGGATAGACTTGAAGACAATTCAAATTTTAAATTTTTTAATTGGTTTCATAAGGAATATTAGAATTTTGAAGATGTAACTATTTATGATCATTGCCAGATGACCATGATGATCATGAAATATTAGATTTTTAATTTTTTTCAGGGTTTAGAGAAAAATTTACTTCATGATTTGCATGAAGAGAAGTGTTCCCAACAGGATGGAATTTGGGATGAATAAAGCATAATTTTAACAACTCTTATGCAGGACACTGTTAAAGAGCATTGTAGAGAGAGAGAAATGGTAGAATTTGAACAATTTTTTTTCACAAGTCCAAAAGGATGTGAAGAAAAAATATTTGATGGTGTACAAGTTGAAAGTGCAGATAAATATTATGTGAATTAGTTGTGTGTTTGTACTAAGTGTCATCTCTGTTCTTGCTCTTAAACGCTTGCCCAAGACATCATAATGACGAGTAGGGTATGGATATGATATCTTAGTTTTTCATTTTCTTTCAGTCTATTTGCTTACAATTGCACCCAATTACACAGTCAGAATTGTTCTATCTCTTCCAAAAGAAGGAACTCTTCCAAAATATCACTAATGATGAACAAACAGATTGTGTAACTTCATAGAATAATGCATGTTAGCATAGTTAGAATGCTCCGAAGTTTCATTACATTTAACTCATGTTCAGTTACTTTGTTTCAAGTTTGATGATGACTTATAGTTCAACATTGTTCTAGTTTAGTGGCATCTTAGGTTCATTCTTAGATTAACTTATTGCACTTGCACTTCATATTCAAATTGTCATCTATTGCACAATAAATTACTTCAGTTGTTAGGATTAACAAGATAGCCTTCATTATTCACAAACCTCTTCTTGTTCTAAAATCCCTGATTGATCTATAACCCTATGAACAGAAGACAACATTATTCTAAGGCCTGAAGTATCTCTGTAATTTCCTCATCATTTTATAAACAGAGCTCTTCCTCAAAAGAACTACTTTGAAAAAGAAACCAATAACTCTTTGAGTAAAGGTTCTGTGACATACAATTAAATTGCAGAATAGAACTAGGAATTAGTCATAGAATAGAAGAGCTTAGAACAAAATGTTGCATCATGGTGAGATTAATGTTTAACTGTTTAGTTAGAGGATTTGCATATTTAGTGATCATTTCTCAAGTTTAGTTTGTGTCGTTTGCCTAAAAAGTCATTATCAAGCTTTTGTTTTTATTTAGTCATAGTTTAGATTCTGCTTTAGTGTTTCCAATTGCATTTGCCATTCCATACATTAGGCTTAACTCTGTTTTTGACCACCAACTCCTTTCCATTAGTTTTCTAGACATTTCCATTGTGAACATAAAAATCACCAAAAGACCAAAAACAACATAAATCATCACAAAATACCAAAAACATCACAAAACACTACACACAACGCATTAGGAAACAAGCACCTAGGTACATATGGTACACTTCACTTTAGCAGTTTACAAATCCTGGTTGACAATTAAATGAGCTCAGTTTAGGAGACTAGATTGAGACCAAACAAATGCAAAGATCAATTGGCAAGAGGAATAAATTCAATGGAAATTTTTCGCAATTGAAAATTGGCATACAAGATATTGGTTTTATGTTTTTATACTAAGAAACCAGTCAAGCATGTTTGAAGATGTAGGAATTCCACATAAATCATTGGATGTGTGGACAATGGGAGTAATAGAGGAATGGTGTATTATAACGTCTACCAATAAGTTGTGGATTGATATACATCATGATCAGAAAATAACCTCTTGGAGGCAACCCATGATGTTGATATTGGAAGCACAAGAGAAAACAATTGATAAAAGGTGCATTGAGCAAGATCTTAAATATTGTGAAACCTTGAGATAGCAATTGATTGAGTGTAAGATATCTTGGGAAGCAGTAAATTATTCAGTCCGAAGAGGTAGAAATCAACAGCAGGCAGAGATAAAGAAGACAACATTAGAAACAAAATATTTCAAGTGGATAATAGGGAACAAAAACAACAACAAGCAGGTGATTATTAATGCAAGTAAGAACAAGATGACTACACAAGGACAATTTAAGAATTGGGATCTAGGAGGAATGCATACATAGACAAGGCTACAACAAGATGGCAAAGTAAGTGGTAAGCAGCAACATAAATTTGTTGAACTCAGCAGCGGAAAAAACTTAAACAAAACACACAAAAGACACAGTAGAAACAAGCATAAAAATACAGTTTTAACGTGGTTCACCCAACCAATCTGGGCTACGTCCACCTAACAGGGCATCAAAAATCTCATTAATCAACTGTAGAAATACAATAGCAGAGTTTCTCATCTGCTCAGCTCTTCCTCACTACACATTCCTCATCATGCTCACTTGCCTCTATGGGCTTACATTTTATAGTTGTGAATGGAAACAGACTCATAAATTCTCTCACAACTAATATAGGATGCATTAACTCCTCATCAGAAATTGATGGAGCCAATGTAGCAACAAATCCTATTGTTGTCACCTACATGAGATTTTCTCCAAAAATAATAAAAAATAAATCTCAACAATCTCCACCTTGACAACAATTAGCCTGATACCCTGTTCCATTATTATTATTATCTTTTATGCAAGCCACAAGAATCTAGACACCATCGTAGCTTCTCTAAAAAAATTGGTTTCATGAACATGTCTGCATAGTTTTCCTTTGTATGCACCTTTTCAAGAGGGACTCCCCTTTCAGTGATAACCTGTCTTACAAAATGGTACTTGATAGGTATGTGTTTTGATTTACTATGATAGGCCAGATTTTTAGCCAAGTGAATTGCACTTTGACTATCACAAAATAACTTGATGTTGTCTTGCAACCTACCAAACTCACCAAACAAACCTTTCAACCAAACTGCTTCTTTGCAAGCATGTGAAGCAGCTATGTATTCTGCTTCTGTAGTGGATAAAGCAACAATGTTATGTAGCTTTGACATCCAGCTAATAGCTCCACCTGCAAGAGTAAAGACATATCTTGAAGTTGACCTTCTCTTATCCAAATCACCTGCAAAATCAGAATCAACATATCCACAAACAAATTCACTGCTCCTGTTATAAGTGATACAGTAATCACTTGTGCCCCTCAAATACCGAAGCACCCATTTCACTGCTGACCAGTGTTCTTTTCCTGGATTTGCCATATAACTGCTCACAACCCCAACTGCATGTGAAATATCTGGTCGAGTACAAACCATCGCATACATCAAACAACCTACTACATTGGCATATGGAATTCGAGACATATATTCCTTTTCTTCATTAGTGTTAGGACATAAACTTGAAGAAAGCTTAAAATGGGAAGCAAAAGGGACTGAAACAGGCTTCACATTGTTCATACCAAACCTCAAGAGTATTTTTTCAATATACTTCTATTGTGATAGCCACAGCTTACCATTACTCCTGTCTCTGAAAATCTCCATGCCCAAAATTTGTCTTGCTGCTCCTAGATCTTTCATATCAAACGTCCTAGCCATCTAAGCCTTTAACCTGTTGATCTATGTTATGCTTTTTCTTGCTAAAAGCATATCGTCAACATACAACACTAAGATAATGAACATGCCATTACTTAATTTCTTAAAGTAAACAAAATGATCATATTCACTTCTTATATAATTTTGACTCATCATGAAAGAATCAAATTTCTTGTACCATTTTTTAGGCGACTGCTTCAGACCATACAATGATTTCTTGAGCCTGCAGACAAATTTCTTTTTGCAATTTTGAACAAACCCTTTCGGTTGTTCCATGTAAATCTCCTCATCTAAATCTCCATGTAGAAATGCAGTTTTAACATCTAGTTGCTGTAATTCTAAATCAAGTAAAGCAACTAATGCTAACACAATCCGAATTGAAACAATTTTTACAACTGGTGAAAATATCTCATGAAAGTCAATGCCGGCTTTCTGAGAAAAACATTTCACGACCAGCCTCACTTTGTACCTGTCTTCTATATCATCAACACCCTTCTTCAATTTGTAAACCCACTTACATCCCACAGTTTTTCTATCTTTAGGAAGTTCTACCAGATCCCATGTGGCATTCTTGTCTAATGCCTTCATCTCGTCCTTCATAGCCTCTTTCCACTTGCCACTGTTAGAACCTTCTATAGCTTCCTGATAGCACAAAGGTTCATCATCGTTAGTAGTTAAAGCAACTGAAGTAACATAATCATCATACCTTCTAGGAAAATGTCTGATTCTCATATACCTCCTTAAAGATTTTTTTGGTACTTCTCCAATTTGCTGATTATTATCTGTAGGAACTTCTTCATGATTAGCATCTTAAACACGTTCGTGATCTACATCTAAAACTTGTTCATGATCTGAATCTGAAACTTGTTCATCTGGACTATCATCAGTATTTGAACCGGTTTCAAACTGAATGTGTTGAAGCTTAAGTACATTATCATGTTTCAATTTATCATCTACATCTAGATTTTCAATTGAAGATTCATTAAATTTAACATCTCTGTTAATGATGATCTTGTGAGTAGTAGGATCCCACAACCTGTATCCCTTAGTGCCATCACCATATCCAACAAAGATATATCTTTTTGATTTAGGATCTAATTTAGAACGTTGATGTTTCGGAACTAGAGCATATGCATCACAACCAAAAAATTTCAGTTTAGAATAATCACATGGATAACCTTTCCATACCTCTTGAGGAATTTTGCATCCTATTGCAGTTGATGGTGATCGATTTACCAAGTAACAAGCTGTAGAAACTGCTTCTGTACACAATTCCTTCTGCAAATTGGCTTTACTAAGCATACTTCTTGCTCTTTCTAAGAGAGTCTTGTTCATGCATTCAGCAACTCCGTTTTGCTGAGGAGTATATACAGTGGTTTTATGTCTTTCGATCCCAGCGTCCTTGCAATAATTATCAAATTCCTTTGAAGTAAACTCACCACCATTTTCAGTTCTTAAACATTTAATGGTTCTTCAAGTGATGTTTTCAACTAATGCTCTAAACTATTTGAAAACTGTGAATACATCAGACTTCTTCTTTAACATGTAGACCCACACTTTTCTAGAGAAATCATCAATAAAAGATACAAAATATGATGATCCTCCATATGAGGTTATAGGATATGGACCCTAAACATCATAATGGATATAATCAAGGATTCCCTTACTAGTATGTTTTCCATTTTTAAACTTCTACTTGCTTTGTTTCCCAAATAGACAATGTTTGCAGAAATCTAACTTAGAAGATTTTAAACTAGGAAGTAACTTACGATCAAATAAAATTTGTAATCCTCTTTCACTCATATGGCCCAACCTTTGATGCCATAAATGAATAGAATTACTGTTGTTTTCAGATACTGTAGAAGCATGATCTGACTCTGTTCTTCCTTCTAACTAAGATTTCCAACCTTCTTTGCTTTCATTACTAGTAAAATTCCTTTATAAACTTTCATTACTCCACCTTGAATAAAGGTTTTATATCCATTAGTGTCTAGTACTCCTAGTGAAATGAGGTTTTTTCTTAGTTCAGGTACGTGTCTTACATCAATTAGAATTTTATTTGTCCCATCAAACATTTTAATCTAGATGCTTCCAATTCCCACAATATTACATGAGGCATCATTTCCCATATAAACAACTCCATAATTGATTGATTTATAAGTTTTAAACCACTCTCTATGAATGCACATGTGATTTGACACACCAGAATCTAATAGCCAATGTTGATCATGATTAGACAAACTAACTGATAACACTTCATCACTCATACCTGAAATGGATGCCGAACCTGTATCTGTCATGTTTGCTTCTTTCTTCTCTGTCGAAGAATCTCCTTTGGATGTTTGTTGTCTCTTCCAACAATCCTTCTTCAAATGTCCTGATTTTCCACAAAACCAGCACTTTACCTTACTCTTCTTCTCTTTCGATTTTGAATGCGAGTTGTTGTGCTTACTAAAGCGTCTTTCTTTAGAACGACCTCTGACCATCATTGCTTCTAATGTAGAGTTTTCTGAATTTGACCTCTTCCTTGTTTCTTCAGACAATAAAGCTCCAACAACATCATCAAATTCAAGGGTTTATGATGAACTAAGACTTATAGAAGTAACAAAATGATCCCATGACTCAGGCAACGAGCATAATAAAGTTACAGCTTTATCTTCTGATTCAAATTTTACTTCTATACTTTTTAACTGCACCAAGAGAGTATTAAAGGTATTCAGATGATCAGTTATCGTCATACCTTCCTTCATGCACAAGATTTATAACTTTCGCTTCAGAAGAATCCTATTGGTTAAGGATTTTGTCATGTACAAATTTTCAAGCTTTGTCCACAAACCAGTAGAAGTTTTCTCTGACACGATGTTAAACAAAACATCATCCGCCAAACACAGTCGAATGCCGCTCAGTGCTCTTTCATCCAACTCACTCCATTCATCATCTGTCATGGTGTAAGACTGTTTGGCTTTTCCCAACAACGCCTTTGCCATGCCTTGTTGCACGAGTAGATCATACATCTTCACTTTCCAGATCTCGAAGTTGTTTTTTCCATTGAACTTCTCGATCTCAAACCGGGCACTTTGTGTTTTGCCATGTTTAGTAGCGCGTGTCACAAAATCTCCAATTGCAACTTTTTAATAAATGAAGTTTTTTTTTTTTAATATTTTAATCAAAATTGATTTTGATTAAAAAATTCCCTTGCCTTGAAGAATGCCCTTCACCTATACAATGGATTTTCCTTTAATACCATGTGCAAATGGCATTTAAAAAAAAATCAAATCAATTTCTAATGGGCCACCCTTCTTAACATATCTATGGCAATTTATATGTATCGATTTCGCATATCGATTTTCAAATACAAAGCCCTTTAATAAATCGATTTTAAAAAACATTAGTAGAAAATCGATTTTTAAAACACTACAATAAAAAATCTATTTTAAATGGCAATTGAATACCATTTCAATACAATATAGAAATCGATTTTAAAAAAAAAACGTACATTTGAAAAACAAATCGATTTCAAATGATTCTTTAAAACATGCACATCAATTTTTGTTTAACCAGTTCACCGAGCTCAACATCCTTCAGCTCATAGCATATGCAGATTCAACATGTGCATAGCCTCCATCATTCGGACAACGGCTATCTCAGCATAGCATTACAGCTCGACAAATCTATTTCGTCTCACGAGTCAACAATCTCCACAACGCTGCTGCAACTCACGATTTGGAAGCTCTGGTGCAAGCACTCAGAACCGGCCAACCTGCAATCCTTCGGCATGCAGATCTTTGAGCCTCAATTGCTCCTTCGCCTTGAAACTCGCACTAACTTTTCTGAAGCAAAAAACAAAATCACAGCTTCAAATATCTCACGGCTCTGCAACTAGACAATACGGCTTCTCTGCGGATTCTCACGACAGAAAGACTTCACACAGCCTCTGGTTAACGCAGAACACCGGCCTCTAGTTAACGCAGGACAGTGTCCTTAGTAATAGCGGCTCTTTCGATTGCAAAACTCACGCACTGTAACAAGCTCATGGCTCTTGCTCTACTCTCTGTGTATGCAGTGTTGGTCAACCTCCAGTTAACGCAGACTTCAATTCGATCGCTCAACAATATGCTCTGATACCAATTTTTGAACTCAGTAGCAGAAAAAACTTAAACAAAACACACAAAAGACACAGCAGAAACAAGCATAAAAACACAGTTTTAACGTGGTTCACCCAACCAATCTGGGCTACGTCCACCTAACAGGGCATCGGTAATCTCATTAATCAACTGCATAAATACAATAGCAGAGTTTCTCATCTACTCAGCTCTTCCTCACTACACATTCCTCATCATGCTCACTTGCCTCTACGGGCTTACATTTTATAGCTGTGAATGGAAACAGACTCATAAATTCTCTCACAACAAATATAGGATGCATTAACTCCTCATCAGAAATTGATGGAGCCAATGTAGCAACAAATCCTATTGTTTCCACCTACATGAGATTTTCTCCAAAAATAATAAAAAAAAAATTCTCAACAAAATTTTGGGAACCAAGATGACTTCAACAATAAAAATTCATGATTCAGAGATCATGGAACATTTTATTCCTAGTGAGTATGATGTTGGAGCATTCTACTCCATAAATTCATTCGTGAAGAAACCTAAGGGGAAGGTTTATTTTATGAAGGGAGAGATTCCCAAATGTTTAATTTATTAAAATGATGATTAATTTGTGATTTTTCTCGAATGTGTGAGAACATTTTAGATCTTAGTTGTTATAAATTTCATGCATATTTTATGGAGCTGAAATATCTCTTGGAGATTGAGTTGGGGATTTTAGGAGTTTGGTGAGGAGATTTTATAGGACCTAAACTAAAATTAGTTCAAAATCCTTTTGTTGTAAATATGATGTGTTTTGAAGTCATTAAAGGGGATTAGATAGGATATAGAGAGAGCAAGAGTGAGAGAAATTTAATGTATTAAACCATCAAGGGCTAGTAGGAGAATTCTCTTTTATTTCAGTATTTTTTAATTCTAGAAAATACTGTGTATGGAGTTCATTACTTTCTGTGTTATTTGTGGTTCTTCATTTTCCCTGAATTGTGAAGATTGCGCTACCAACATAGCTAAGGTTTTATGTTTAAACCGTGTTTTCGTTTGTTTTCTTTTATGTTTACGCAATGCGTATTTTATATAATCACAGTCTCTCGGAGGGAACCGTATGGAGGTTATCGGGATAGCCAACTCCATTATAATTTATTAATAAACTTACAAATCATGCCAAACCTTGGAGATTTGATAAAATTACAGAGGATTCTAAATGAAAGCTGAAGATTGGATGGATGGTCGAGATTAGATCGCAGAAATGAAGCAGGAGAATAGAAGATCCTGATTATATCACATTCGACCTTAAGATTTTAGAGCACATCGCATTTGGCGGAAAAATATTTTGCTTTGCAATGAGGAACCATATTGACTTGGCAATGTGCTGCAAAATCACGATAAGAAGTGGATTTTTTATGATAGCCACGTGTCGGCCATAGGTTTAATCGCATATGTCAATCAAGTGAATGAACCTTGAAATTGCGATGAGTTAAAATGTGTGATGCGTTATGAGGCTAAAGTTTGAAATTTGCGAATTGCAATAAGGTATTTGCTGTGATTTTCGAAATCAAAAAATTGCAACATTTGCGGTATATGTTATGTGCGATTGAAGGATTTTGTTAATTTATGAAATTTGTGATATTGTTTGGGTGTCGATATTGCGATTGGCCAATTTGTGATAACTCCTAAATTTTGCGTTATTTCGATGGCCGGATTTGTGATGAAGCTTAAATTTGCGATATGGTGATAAGAAAGCGTGGAGAAGGTCGGTAAACATGTATCGGTCACGTGCAAAAGCGGAAAAGGGCGATGAGGTAAGGTATTTGGGTTTTAATATGAAATGGCACATATTTGGCTTCGATAATTGAAAATGGATTAAAAAAGATCCATAAGGGATCTAATGAAATTATGTGGGGTGTGTTTAAAAGTTAAATCACACTATATGTTAGAATAAATCTTGGGATTTGGGCAAACTAAGTTTTGGGTCTGCACTTTGAGTATTTGTGGCCATATGGTTGCATTAGCTTTCATGTGTGTGATATGTTTGATGAAATGCCTGTCATGGCTAGGAGGGGTCCATATGAGTTATTATTGATGTGATTGCTTTTGTGTCGTTTCCCTATTGTTATTTATCATCTCTGAACATTTCATTAAGTTCTGGGTAGTGACTTGGGTTTTGGGCCTAAAATGGTGGCTCAAATCCCTAGGATGTTTTCACAACACTGTGGAATTTAGTCCCTATACGTTGGCATGTAGTGTTATGCTTGCATACAGAGCCTCTTGGATGCTGGCTTGCAGGCTTGTGCCTCTGTCTATAGCTCAATGAGGTCAAAAGGTCAGTGTGAACCAGGGGTAAGAGGCTTGAATGGTTGGGTTAAATCCTAGGGTTGTTATTGTTGTGTTAGAATGTTTGTTTCAAGAGTTTCCACCGATTCCACTTCCTTAAGGTCACCTAGGAGGTTGAGTCTTATCATAGTAGCCTCTCGTCACATGTTTACCTTGGTTGGCTGGAAACTTGGGTAGATGTGGGAAGAGGGTGTTACATTGAGACTAGGATCAAGGCCTGCTAGAGGCACTTCAACCAACAAATCCATGCCTAAGGCACATGCGTTCTCATGACATGATAATAAGGAAAAGTGATAACTTAGCTATAGGATCCCCAAGAGACAGGAGAAGTTCAACAGATTGAAGGCCAAGGGGAGATCAATGTGAAGCAGGCAGGTCAGAGAGCTTCAAGGGTGGGGGTGGAAAGGAAAGTATAGCAGAAGCCAAAGGAGTCACAGGGGAGTATTTGAAGACAAAAAATGTCATGGGTAGTCCTCATTGTGATGGATAAATGTCGGACCAACTCCCCAAAAGATACAACAATTCACCTATTGAGTATATGTTTTGTTATTTCCTCGACTAGCTCCACGCATTGTTATGTTGTGTCGGGTGCAGCAGGAGGGGTTGTAGGGGGGAGGAAACCCCCCATACAGAGGGGTTTGCAGGGGGAAAGCAACCCCCATAAATGGGGTTCAAGGCTGCGTTTTGGGGAAAAAATTGTGGTCTCAATAATGGTTAGGCAGACCTAAGGATGGGGAGTGGACCCACCCATGGCTTTGAACACAGTTTTGGGCATGATGGTTTTTCCCATGGTATTTTGTAGATATGTTCAAGAGAATAATTGTTACTTTCTAATCTAGGGTTAATGGATTGGGGTTTATGAATACTTCGAGATGTATATAATGTATTGTAACATTGAAAGGAATATAATAAAAAATAAATATGGTTTTCCCATTTTTTGGTTCCATGAGAAATACCTGTGTATTTTTTTTCTATTATCGCCATTATATATCTTTATTTTTAAGAATTCTCTTGAAAATTATCTATGTACAAGTTTAAAACCTACATCACCTTTCCTAGTGAGAAGATCGAAACCAAATTCTTGGACCAGAAAACCAGAACCATGATATTGCAACTAGAAAACCACCTAGAAGAGTCATAAGTGAGAAGTAATACTATCAAACTTGGAGGACATGAGTTCTGAAACACCACAAAAGAATCTTGGTATCGATAATCCTAGCAGAATCATAAAATCCAATTGCATGCACCACCGTAGATGGTTAAGGATTACAAAGAGTTAAAATGGAAATATAGATTTATTAAAGGAAGGCCAAACAAAGAGGGACTAGACCTTCCTTAACCAGCGAAGGGGAGGAAATATCCCACAAGAAACCCGATAATATAGTTGTAGAACTAGATAACTACAACTCGCCTCCAACAACACCAGGAATATCAAGTGGTATCGAATGTTTCCAATTTAATGATTTAAGTCACCATTACTCATGAACATGTGTGAATTCATGGGATAAGTTAGCCCTAACATCCCCATATTTAAAGCTTGGGGTGATGGAAATATGGCTAGCCTTCTTGCCTCACTCCTTGGCACACTTTCCAACACCCCCATTGAGGTAAACTTTCTATATTCTTATAAACATCAATATCATCTTATAAAAAATTAACATGTTTTTTTAATATATTTTTTTCTTACTGATCATAGAATATGATGTTGGTACATTGAAATTGTTATATTCAAATAAATATCAATATTAATCAGAAAAACCATACTTGATTTATTCATCATTTTTTCAGAAAAAAAAAATAATCTCTACAATTAATCAATTTAACTTTTAAGAATTAATAATATTTTGAATTTTGAATTTATTTCAAGAATATAGATATTATTCCTTGATGGAGTGACTATAACACAAAAGAGTGGTGTGGGGTGTATGGGATGCCACCACCCCACCAAGACAAGTGGCTAAGGGATGTGGCAGTATGCCCCCATAACTATGCTTAATGACTCCTCACTCAAGGATACCTCATTCAAACTAGTCCCTAACCACTATGACCCATAATGGATTACACCACCAACAATGAATTTTGGTTGCCTCGCTAAGTATTCCAAGGCTTGGCTCGTGTGAAGGCTACTTCCTTCCTCATATTATTCACTCCTCCACACTCAACACTATTACTTATACTCAGGTCGTCTGGTTTTTGGTTCTCTCTATCTGCATCCTCCTCCGAGCACTTGAGAAATTCATTTCACACACATTGGTCACTCACTTTTATGAGGCTTGGCCAAGCCTAGTTCATTCGCTCTCAAATATCAGTTGTTGCTCCATAATTGGCAAGTCCACTCCCCCTAGCTGGAGACTCATGGGTACCCTGAATTTGGTTTCCTGTCCTATTAGTATGACATTGTTCTTTCATTCTCTAAGTCAAATTGTAGTGCATGTAACAAATTTTGAAGCGGGTTTTTAGTGCAGTTTTTGGTAAAACAATTTGGGTGTTGGACATCTGTGGTGGTCATATTCATCTTCTCTAGTTTTCACTCCTTCTATGGCCTGGTATTCATTTACGTGCATATTCATTTTACTTACTTTCATCGAGCCACCATTTTAGCTCGGTTCTCTTCCTATAACTCTTGTTTATCTCTTTTGAAATTAAGTATATCCTCCAACTTATCTATTTTTCCTTTGTGTGCCCTATGGATCATCCCTTCAACTTCCCTCAAACCTTCCCTTCTTCTTCCTTTTCTCCCTCTTGGTGATCTATTGTATGTTTTTTTCCTCTTTAACCCCTGTCTTTATTTGAATTCCTGACATCTGAGCTTTTTCCCTCTTCACATGGCTTCTCTCACTTGGTCACCTACTTGTTCCCCTCTAACCCTCACATCTTGGTCTTGTATCCCTGTCACAGTCATCCCCATGCTATGTCCACATGCACATGTTTGTTTAGGGCCATATTATTATCAATGTAGGACCTAATATTATATTTTCATTCTCTAACAAGATATGTATTTTTTTCCAAATTCAATAATTAACATACCAATTTAAATTCATGCACCTACATAGTTTACTTGGTTGATGTAAAACTCCAACGACATCACTCTATGACCAATCGGAGTCTTCTGGTTTTGTTACCATACCAACCAATTTCGGCCTGCCTATTTGGGACTGGAAGACTTTGAGGTCGAAATTTTCTTTTCAATGTGTATATTAAGTGGACTATTAATTGTTGCTTAAGTTTGTCACTTTCCCCTTTGGATTTTATATATATATATATAAGCATTAAAAGGATTTTAATCGTTACTTGAGTTGATCACTCAAATTTTGTCCTTAATTTCCTTTTGAATTAAATATATATAGATATTAGATGAATTTATTAATTAATGCACATATTTTTTTGTAGGCTTGGTGGGAATACATCTTCATCATGTCCAATATATCACCCCTATTGGGATGGGGAATTGAACCAGTTACTTCACATCAAGGAGTGCCTTAATAGAGCACCCGATCACCATCTATCCAAGACCCTTTTGACATTAATTAATGCACATTTAATCTTGTCTAATTATAAATAATAACTTATTATTTTAATTAAATTTTATTAATGAGCCTTAACCTCATACATTTATTACATTCTTGGATAAGTAGGTATTTCATTACTATTTTTAATAATTAATTCATTTATCCTACACTTACACATTCTATAAAATCAACTAATATGTATACTCAAGCAATGCATTTGACCCATGATAATAATCATATTCTTCCTGTAATTCAAAATGGGTCATTACAATCAAGAGTGGGCTTCTGAGGGTCGCTCTCATACCCACCACCTCATGGAAGAAACAATTTCTAGGTTTCAAGACCTTATTTGGGCTCCATTCAAGACAAGATAGGTCATATGGAACATGAGGGAGCCTTTGCACAATATCAAATTTAAGATACTGAGGTTATTGCCAAAACTAGCTAATCGTGTGTTGGATGTAGGACACATGTGAGTCCTCTAGTAAATGTACATTATCGACCTATGGCATCTGAATTTTCTCATTGGTTGTATTCCGCTGGACTATTTCAACTGTAAAATTGACATCCTTCACTCCTTGTAGCATCTTAGCCATCATCTAAATGACCTAGACCAACATTTGGAGCACATTGAAAAACCCTTGGGCATTCCTCCTCTAACTGGCAACAATACCAACAACGATAAAGACGTAATTCAGGTTGCTACTACTGACTTCGATCCATCTTATGCCCCATATTATTTTTATTTTTAATCTTATTGTTTTTCGTGATGGTGATGGCTCATCTAGCCTGTTTTTTAGTTCTTATTTCATCCTTCAATATTTTTGAACATTTTGATATACTATACCTCTCTACAAAGAGTGCACACTTTTGGTTATGATCTAATCTTCTCATTGAAAGGTCAATGTAAGATATTCAATTCTTTGAACTCTCTTCTAGAATAATTACATCAATATTTTTTAGGGTCGACCACTGTGGTTCATCATAGAGATATTGATGGAGGACTTCATCTAGCCAAAGAAATAAATAATCTAAGGATGCTCCAAGAAATTCAATAGAAAATAAAATTCAAAGGTTAGAAAATCAAATATAATTAAAAAATAACAGTCACAAACTAATTAATTAATATTATATTTAATTAAAGATTCACACTTATTGATTGTTTTAAATATTCGCACTTATTGATTGATTTAAAGATTCGCACTTATTGATTGTTTTAAAGATTCACACTTATTGATTGTTTTAAATATTCACACTTATTGATAGCTTTTTGGAGAAAATGATATAATTACTTTTTATTGCTTTTTGATGAAAAAAACACTTAATTTTACTTAAACTACTATATCTAAATTATTTTATAATTATATTTTAAAATGAAGTAATATATAAATATAATCTGTTTTAACATTTACACTCTAAATTATGTTTAGATTATAAATTAAATTAAGTGTGTTTTTTTTTTAATTTTTTTATTTGGGAGTGCCTTCTCATTTTTCTATTTATCAAAAAATAAGCAAGTTATAACATATCAAAACGCAATAGCCTCAACCTGCCCAAAGGAAACCAGGTCTTTTGGCCCTCTTAACGAGTTAAAATTCATCCAATATTGATATTTTTTTTCCTGCTATAATTTACTATTAACTCCATTCTATTGTATCTACCAAAGTCTAACAGAAAATTGTAAATATAAATGCAATCCACTAAATACATGAAACATCAAAAGTGAGAAGCAGTAATTCAGTTATCCGAGGACTCGACCGGTGCAGGGTCTTTGACACTGGAGCCTGTCATGTCCACTTGGTGCATTTCTTGGAGTTGCCTCTCAATTCTTCCCAGTCGTGTTGTTGCATGATGTTGAGAAATCCATACGTCTTGGAGTTCCTTCTTAATATCCTGCAGAACTGAAACCACCTGTGGGTCTCCTCCCATTTCTTGAAGGCTCATGACAGCCTTCGCTAGAACACATTTAAATGTCTAATAAGTCTGAATAGACTAGTGGAAAAGGGACAGTCATCCTTTAGTATTCCCTGGATCAATAATGAATTTCATTTCATCTTCCTGTATTTCTATCTCTTCCTCTTTGTGCCCACATTCTCTCCCCCATCCCTAAATGAGATTGTGGACTTGAGGGTGATTACCAGTAGCGTAGACTTCAAAAAGGTTCTCTATAACCTCTTTTTTAGATTTCCTGCCTCACTTCCTAGAGCTTGCAATGGGTTTGACCTGCTTCTTTTTTCCTTTTTCCTACCCTACTTCTTTGTAGATTGTCCTTTTTCCATTGTTGTATGTCTTTGTACAAGAAGGAATCGAATTTTCCACGGATTCTTGAGAGGTGAAAGGACATTTTTTTACTTTTGTGAAGCATGTGCAAGACAAAAGAAATTCAATAACAATTTTGATGTTACTGCGGGTAGGGCCCACAGCATTGATGCTCCTTTAGAGGATGGAAGACATGATATTCCTAATATGACATAAAACCATAGACCCAGAGAGACTCAATTGTAGCATAGATTGACTTGATTGCAGAATAGAATTCCTGAACAAGAACCACGAATGGATGGGTTCATTACCCTCCCAGAAAATGCGACAAAAAGGTTCTGCCTTGTATACCCTACAGGCCTGCAAAAAAACTAAATGGTGGATAGTAAAATGAACCTGAGAGCGCAGAATATAGCCACCTCCCACATTGTTGCCAGGACGGTCATGCTTAGCCAAACTGGAAAGCTCATACACTTGAGAAATAGAAACCCTTTGAACAACAGACCTACTCAATGCCCTTCCTATCATTGCGAAATGAAAACCCTTTCCCAACACATAAATAGAAGGGGAAGAAACATTATAGGGGGTCTGAAAGCAAGGTATGACCACAGGGGCCGGGAAAATTAGTATAACCATTACATTCTTCAACCAGCACAAAAAAATGCAGGCTATAAAATCCTAGAACCATTTACCTTGCAATTGAAAAAGACAGATTGAAAACTATCCGAATAATTGAAAATGGCCGAATAACCATAGGGAAGAGCTACATGCACACGCTGAAACATTCAGTATCCAGCTTGCAGGTTTGGATAGTAGTCTAGAACAGAAGAATTACCTCTAGTTGAAGGAATTCAGGGGAGACACATCCAATTGACATCTACAATCATGGTTACTATCAAGGTTATGAGACGCAGAACATACAGGTGACCTGCTGTTGACGCCAACCTTTTGCCTTTGCCTCTACTCTTTCTTCCAGCTGTCATCTGAGATTAATGTTGCCTCTCCGGCCTACCTCATACCTTAACTCTCGATCTCGAAAGCTCTGTTTCTGAAAATTCTCTGACATTCTCTGGTGATTTCCAAATACTCCTATGACAGGTATTATGATCCGGCGTGTGGTCATTCCCATTCTTTTCATGCAAGTATGGTGTCACCCATGTGGTGTGTGCAAGGCGCCACGTGCCACTATCAACCCTCTTCTTTCATCCTCCTCATGGCACCCCAATTGGGGGTCAATTAAATTTATTTTAGATGATGGACGAGAATTCGAATTTTTAAAGTAACTTTAAAACTTAATATTGTTCTTAAAAATTAATAATTCTTAAATAAAAATATGAAAAGTTTTAAAAATATTTTTAAAAAATTCCAAACTATATAAATAAAATAGTTTGATATTATTTTAAAGATAAAGTAAAACCAATTATTATTATTATTGAATCATATGTTTTTATGTTTCTTTCTAAATATTCTCTATTTTATCTTTGTCAAACCTAACAGGTGAAAAAAAATAACCCAATTGAAAGATGGCTTGTCTTTTGAAGTTTGATCTGTGGGAACCCACAAATATTTCTCCGGACTAGAGAATCGATACGTTGCTTGACCTGACATACACATAACGAGCCCAAACGCACAAATATTTCGATGGCATGCTTAATGTAAGGTCCTTGCTTCATGGGGTGCATTTGGGGTAACACGCGTGCCCACCGGGCGTTTGGATGGTGTTCAGGCACCGTGCGACGTTACAGGCAAATCATCACACTGTAACCACATGGGCACAGAAGTGTAGTGATGGGTGTGCGACCGTGCGTTATAGCGAGTGCGTTGTACATAGCCAATGTGTTGGGCATTGGGCAGCCTATTGTAGCCTAATTTGACTTAGCCAAAAGTTTAGAGAGGTTCTGAGCAATTCAAGGTTATTGAGAAGCAATTGTTAAAATTTCAAGAAGACCTACAATATGCTCAAAAGGATAACCACAAGCACAATGAGGATTACGGTCAGCACATGTGCACTACAACTAAAATCAAGGACAGTAGCATTGGAGGTGTAATATAAGCCAGAAGAGCAATAAATAGAAAAGCGTGCAGGAGGGGTCAAGTCGGGCTCATTCACGTGCAAAACAGTTCGAGAGCCAAACTGATGGGCACATTCAGAACATTACATACAAGTTAGGTCCAAATCGGGTGTATTCACAAGCTCAGGAGGGTTACACCATGGAGAAACTAATTAATTTCACGAAGGCAACAAAAAGGAAAAGGAAAAAAAATAGCAAAGGTAGAGTCGTGAATGGTAAGCAGGTCAAGTCATGAACGGTAAGAGGGGAAAATCGTGAACAGGTCAAGTGTTCTATGAACAACCAGAAAGAAACGAACGGGCACAACCAAAGAAGAAAAGTCGACAAACCAGAGTAAATATACAGCGAGGACCGTTGGATATGGGCATAGATCAATGGCAGAGATTAAATCACAAACCCAGCAGTATTTCACATATCGGCGAGTCCTAAATTTATATGATAAGAAATCGCAAATTAAATTGTTTAAATTACAATGTAATGAGTCACAGAAACTGCGAAACAAAAAGTGCAAGCGATGACGTGGGAATATGACGTGGCAGTGACGTGGCAAGCTAATGTGGCAGATGACGTGGCCTCAACCCCACAGATCGTAGGTAATTTATGATGGCGTGGCAAGGTGACATGGCGGTGACATGGCAAGGTGACGTGGCATGATGTTGTGGACATGGCCTGCATACCACACATCGAATATCTCATAGGATAAGTTTATTGTTAAATGTTAAAAGTTGCGGGATGTGACGGGGAGTTCACTGCGATTTGTGAAATTGCAAAATCGCAAGTATTGCGAAATTGCTATAATCTAAAACTTGAAAAGTGAAATAAAGAGGAGCAAACACAATGGAGCTTCAAAGCGAAAGTCTAGAGAATTTAAAGTCCGGCATGGGACCCATACACATACCTCACATCGAAATCAATGATTCTTACATTTACATGTTAATACATCACAAGTTATTTGTTGTGCGATGTGATAAGAAGTTCTGTTTGCAATGCGATGCGATCGCATATTGCATATGTTAAAGGGAAACTTGTTAGCTCTAAGAACTAAATCCTGCGACATGCGACAAGAGCCTAGATGCGATGTAGCGCCAAAGTCAAATCGCAAAGGATTTCAAATCCGAATGTAAAGCCTTTACAGTGTTAAATTGCATCAGAGGAAGAAAGGAGGCTTATAACGTAAAGCTGATGAAACGCCTTGATAATGGAAGAAGGTTTGAACACGGGCAGAGAGACTCGGGTAAGTGACCCGACGCAAAGCAAAGGAGAAGAGAAGAATGAGCATAGCAAGCACACACAGAAGAGGCAGAGTCGGGTAGTAGGTGACATGATGACACTGTTCAAAATGCAAAATCATGGGCAGAGTCGGGTGGAGATTCGTTTAAGCATATTGTTAGGACATCACAGCCAAAATGAAAAGAGACACATAAACAACAAATCAGACTCAGAAAAAGAATTATATTCCAAGCGTATTTTATTTTCTTCGTTAAGATCGAAGCTACAATGGTTTCCTTGATTGCAATGTAATACGTAGTTTAACAGTTTAGGCAGTTTAGGAGTTTCAAGAAGCTCGAGCAGTTACAAACTGATATTGTTTGTATATAAGAAGGAGAGAAAGAGGGAAGGAGGGTTCGAAGTTCTGGACCTCTTGGGGGATTACATTTTGTACTTCCTTTTCTGGTTGGTAAATGAATGTAGCAACAAGGTTCCTGCAACTGTTGATGGTGATTCGTATTTCTTGTGCCATTGTGTGTCCCTTATTCTTTTAATGAAGTGAAGTAATGTAGCAGTCGGTCTCTTAATTACATCTATGTAAGAGTTAAATAACCTTAATTTGCGCTCCTTCACTCCAACTTTTCTCTCTTCACCAATTCTCTCTGAAACTTTAAAGTGGTAGATTCTGCTCCTCAACATATCATTTTGAGTTTCCCTTCTCTTCACAAGCTCCTGATGAAACTTTAAAGTAATATATTATGTGTTTACAACATATTATTTTGAAGTTTCCTCTCTCTCCATGAATTTCCTCTGAAACTTTAAAGTGGTAGATTCTGCTCCTCAGCATATCATTATGAGTTTCCCCTACAGTTCTTCTTTTCGTTCAGATACCAGCAGTGAATGGAATTGTGAAATATTTTATTATTCTAGATCATTAAGGGTTTTAGAAAACTAGTTCCCAGAGGAATAGAACAAAGACCTCATGATAAAATCATTCTTGTGACACATTTTTAAAATTTTCTTAAGCATTGATTCCTTTCACAACTGAGGGATTGTCTCTTAGGATACATCATGACTGACGTGTTGGAGCGTGACCTAAGTTACACAAGTGCGGACAGCCGAACGGAGGGTGTCATATGGGTCAGCTTGGGTCCACCGAGTGACCCACGACACACACGCTACGTGTGTTAATAAGAGCGTGCGGATGATTTTTTAAAGTCGTCCAACCAACGATCAAAAAGTTTGAAGGCATTTGGAGAAAGAGATTGGAACAGCACCACGAGTTGCAAACAACTCATTGGTGGAAAACTCGGTGGCTAAACGTAGGGCAAGGGCGCGGGTCGAGTCGAGCAGCGAACGTGAAACATGTGTAGAATAGTGCCGCAGGGCATCGCACAGTAGGTCAGGTCAGGCAAAGCGTAGGGCGCAGGTCGAGTCGGGTGCCAGATGTGCAAGACGTGCATAATAGTACCGCAGGGTGTCCGCAGTGCAGGTCGGGTTAGGCAGGGCATCTGTAGGAGTCTGAAAGTGAGTTCAGAGCTTGTTATGAAATCACCGTAAATCGGAATTGAGTGCGAAAATTTGCAGCAGGTGCGTATTGACAAGCCGAAGCTAACCATACAGTTGGGAAGTAGATTGGAGACCCAAAGAGCTCGGGGGAAGGTTTGAACTCATGGCCAGAAGCCGACCCGAGTGACCCGAGTGACTCAACAACACTTGGGCAGATTTTTGCAGAAAATTCCTAAGGTGAAATTCAATGTTGTAAATGATTTTTGTGGGCTATTTTGATGGTTGAAAAGTCTTGAAGCTTGGTCAAATGGCTAACTTGCCTTGCCAAAGAGAAAAGGGGGTCTTTTGCTAGATTGGACTTGTATTATACTTATACATTTTATGAAACATGTTATTGGGCAGACTTATTAATAGGGAGTTTGCCCTCCCTTGTATGTATGGGTGTACTTGTGGATTGATAATGGTTTTTATGTTTATTTCCGAATATTTAAAGAACATTTGATTAATATTTAACAAGTGTTGCTAAAGGCATAGTCTACATACTTGAGTATTACAAAAAATAAAAACTACAGTAGTGTCGCACCCGTCTATAGCATGGTTGAAAGACACTGAAGGTATA
This sequence comes from Pinus albicaulis, assembly GCA_034641835.2. Classification (NCBI taxonomy): domain Eukaryota; kingdom Viridiplantae; phylum Streptophyta; class Pinopsida; order Pinales; family Pinaceae; genus Pinus; species Pinus albicaulis. The sequence continues at coordinate 1,570,070,619 of CM076578.1, read as the reverse complement.
GGGGTGTGACAATTGGTGTCAGAGCTACCATTTTGGGTCTTTCTATCATTGAAGAAAGCAAGGACATAGATGTAGGATTGCAGGTGGTGTTGAAGCTGAACTTGTACATTGGGTTTCATTTGAGACCTTAGCTGAAGAAAGGCATTTGTCAGGGTTAAAGCTACAAAATAAGACATGCCAACTTGGGAAGAATTATATGAGCAATCCTTTGAAGCTTTAAAATGGATAAATAATATGAGGGAGAACTTGCGGATTCAAGACAAGCTTGGAGTATTGGAGAAAGAAGTGGTGGAATCTTGGAAAGAAGCTAAGAAGATTCATGAAGAGGTTAGTGAGGCAAAGGATGCCCTTATGGCCTTATGCAAGGAAAGGATTTCTGACTCAAACCAAGATGAATTTGATAGACTTAGGGAGAATATGGACCGTTTCGATGATTAGATGGATATATGCTATGAACTAGAGGCACTTCGAGAGGAGATTGTTGAAATTGGAAAGAAGAACCAAAGGGGAAGGAAACCTACTTTGGCCAAACCAAAGAATGTTGTGAATGTAGTTGAAGAGAAGGAAGAACTTGGTAAACAAGTTGAACCTGAATCAAGCACATTACAAGCATTACAGGTTGATCCACACAAGGATGTTGCAGTTGTAGAAGATGTTAAGGATGAACTTGATGAACAGGTTGGACTAAGGCCAAGCACATTGCAAGCATCATTGATGGATGATTCTCATGAGGATGTTATAGAGATGGAAGAGATGAAGGAAGAAATTGTGACACAAGTTGAACCAAGACATGACACATTACAAGCATTGGTGGATGAACCACATGGAAATGTTGTAAATGTGACCATGATCGAGGAGGGACTTGAAGAGCAGGTTGTACCAAGATCAAGCACATCAAAGACATTGATGGGGATGGAGGACACTCACTTGAGGAGTCTTCATGGAGATATGACTTGTATTTCATTGAAGCATAAGGAAGATGTACCACATATGGAAATGAGAAATAATATGGCTTCTTTGCCAACACCATGGAGGATCTATCCTTGGATGCTTATGATGAGATCTTGTACATTGGAGGAACAAGGAGCATTTCTTGTTGGAGACCCTTATGGGGAAATTTGTGACCATACTTTAGATGGTTCAAATTACCTAGACAAGGGTGGAACTTGATGACCTTTGTGATGGAAAGGGTCATGCTTAGCCACATGGAATGGCTAGTGCCTGGCATGACCTATAGACTACCTTGGTGGTAGGGCACATTCATGGAGTAGACTTCTTCATGGCCTACAACCAAGAAGGAAATATTGGTGCACCTCTAGTGGGGGAGAAGCCTTGAAGTAAGTACTCATATTGATGGATGATGGTAGAAGTGACTGAGGGCACTTTACCACTACACTTTATGGATGATGACTAGAGTTAAGTTGAGTTCAATTTCATGAACACATGGGCAGCCAAAGTCATGGACATTGACATGAGCACATGGCAAGACATTCTAGTGGAGGCATTATGCAAGTGCACTTACATTGATGCCACTTATGAGCACTATGGAGGAGTGTAAAGAAGATGTTAGGAGAAGGATGGATTTGTTGATGCTACATGGATATTTTTTATATGTAAACTGATGGGATGTTGTTCACCATGAGAAACTAGGACTTTGGTTGGACGAGAAGCCTATGATGACATTCATATGATTTGTAGGGTAAGAACTTGTGATGGCACTCATGGCCAATACAAGTAGGCTTTCCAATGCTTTAGATATGAGGAGGCATGGGAGTTCATGATGAGTTGCATTCATTGGAGGCTTCATATTATGGTGATCTTACAATATATGATTCATTGAGGAGCTGAGGTCAAGATTGGTCTTGATTTTGATGCATTATGGGATGAATACCTTTGAACACATTTATGGGGTGTGTTTAGGGGGATTAACTTGATGGAGATGATCGAGACAGGACACTTTGGAGTTTGATGGAGATGCAGCAATGGAGATGCCTTGGTGGCATACACTTGGGCATGGGTTGAGTCTACTTGACTTAGCCACACTTTTACTTGATGGATGCATATTGAAGATGAGATGGACATCACTTCATGGACCTCGATATGGAACCTTGATTGATTTGATGAGAGGGAGAGCTCTTACTTTAATGATGCTTCAAGGATGTGACTATTTAGCATATAGGTAGCACATGGATTAGCATCATGGACAACATGTTGTGGATGATATGGAGATCACTTCATGGACCCAAACATGGCTCACTTGGATGAGATTGATTCTTGATTGAGTTGATGGAGGTGATAGATTGTAGAAGGAACAACTAACGCATGGCACGAGCATGTGAATTCTCACGATGAGAACGCATAGTTGGATTATCTACCCAACTAATTCGAGTTATGAGGGCTAGCAGTGTGCCGACTTATATTGGATACATAACAACTTTTGTTATGTTGAGTTGGTTGGAGTACTTGATGCAGAGATTCACACGACATTGATGATATGTGATGGGTTGACACGGTATATGTTGCAGCATCATGTGGACTTGATGAGGAGATTAACTTCCCACTATAGTACATCAGGTGATGATTGTGGCATATGTGTTGATGATCATAGATTGAGAAGAGATTTGATGGATATGTTAGACATGAACCTTGATGGTTTATGCGACGATGTTGCGACGATATTGTGTAATGATACTTTACAATGAAAGTTATGACAATTGTTGGCAATATGATGCTGAGTGTTGTCCTTGATGGCAACCCACTTGATGAAGATGATGGCAACCTACTTGATGAAGTTGTGCTTGATAGAATATGTCTTGATGAACTTGTCAAATGATGTATCTATAGTGAGTACAGAAGTTAAAGAAGAAAGGAATTCAGTATGTGCTAGATCTATGATGAAAAGAGTATGTCTCAAGGCATACGCAGATTTGTCTAGGAGAAGTCACGTATGCACGCGGGAAATAACGTGCCAAGTCGCGTATGTGCAAAAGCGATCATAAAGTGCAAAACCAGGGGTAACCACCATGGTATTGACCCATTGTATTGAGTAATGATTCGTCTATGTGACCCCACCCAGGAATACCATCGAAAGTAATGTGGTTTTGACCCATGGTATTGATAAAGGGTAAACCTATATAAGGAGAAGAAATTCATTGTGCAAAGGTGAGCAAGGGTCTGGGCTTTAATGTATACTTCACTCTGAAGTATATCTGCATGGTGGAACTTTGTTTTTAATTGATAGATCTGATTCTATAATGTATCTATGAACATTATGAAGGTCCAAGATCTCTAGATCTTGAAATGGAGAAACTCTTGGATGATCTGAAAAGAAGTGATGAAGACCTAGCACAAATCTGTTGAAGAAGTTGAAGAAATCTAGGTAAGTTCATAGATTTGGTCTATTCTGCAAAGTTTATCTTTTATAGATCATATGCAGGTTCGGTTCACTGAAGGCGCGTATATACGCGGATCTATTTAACAAAGGCGCGTATGACCTGTTCGGGTTTTTTTTCTAAAAAGTTGCACAAATATATACGCGGGTTGTCTTCAGTGAAAGCGCGTATATACGCGGATCCATCTAAATAAAAGCGCGTGTGATATTTAAACTGATGGTTGCTCATGGTTGAATGTGTTTCTGCATACTTATTCTGAAGTTTGGGTTATCTCTAATATGCTGATTACAGTGGTTTCACTGTTCGGTTTGGAAGCATTGGGCAAAGTATGTTTGTTGATAAGTGAAGGGTTTTGTTGGAGTTGTTTGATCCAGTTTGAAAATTGATGAAACGTGGTCTGCAGTGGATCCAAGGGTTGAAGTCTTCAGTCTGATAATAGAAGCTTTCTGTCAGCAGAGGCTGGTGCTAATATCAGGGGGTAGTAGCTCCCTTCCAGGTGAGACTGGTAAACGAGAGCAGGGGGTTGAAGCTCCCTTTCAGGTGAAGCTGGTAAACGAGAGAAGGTTGTAGCCTTCTGCAGGTGGGTGCCTGCGTACTGGTATAAGTCTGCACCAGTACATGATTGTAAGAAGTTTTTCTCTATAATAAAATATTGAAGGCTGAGACAATGGCAGCGGTGGTTTTCTCCCGACTTGGGTTTCCACCTAAAAATCATGGTGTTCATATGTGATGCTTTTGTGTGATGTTTCATTCTGTTATTACTGCACTTGTCTACTGCTATATAAACATCTGATGAATGAATACATGTAAGGATCTTAGTAAAGAATTGATTGTTTATTAATATCTCTGTGCATACGCGAGTTTCATAAAGGGTATCCACGTATATACGCGATTATGTATCAGGAAAGTAGCGTATGGGTTTTAGAAGCAAGAAAAAATAAAAGTTTTGAATATGCAGTAAATACTGATTCACCCCCCCCCCCCTCTCAGTATTTTTCCCAACAATTGGTATCAGAGCAGGTCCTTCTGAAAAGGCTTAACCGCTAGAAGGAAGATCAAGCAGGATGAGCAATCACGAGGGAACAGCATCTATCAAACCTCCGCTCTTCAACGGAAGCAATTTAATCTTCTGGAAAATAAGGATGAGATCCTATCTTCAGTCTATGGGAGCATATATATGGGCCATTTTTGAACAAGGATATCAATATCCAGCTGCTACACCAACAGATCCAACTGAAAGAAAAAATTATGAATCAAATGAAAAAGAAGTCAATGCTATAACTGGAAGTCTAACTGAAGCAGAATTTGTCAAAGTCATGCAGCTAAATACAGCAAAGGAGATATGGGACAAAATCATCCTAAGCTATGAAGGTGATGCAAAGGTAAAAAGTGCAAAACTTCAATCTCTCAGAATTGAGTATGAAAATTTAAAAATGCATAGTGATGAGAATATTGCGGGTTTCTTTTTACGTGTTGATGATGTTGTAAACCGTATGAGAAATCTGGGAGAAACAATAACCGAATCCACTTTGGTTGAGAAAATTTTGAGATCACTAACGGCCAAGTTTGAGTCAAAAGTTTCTGCTCTTGAAGAAAAATAGGACCTTCCAAATCTTAATATGGTGCAACTTCATGGCATATTGACTGCATACGAAATGAGGAGAGGAGGACCATTTGATGTCAAAGAAGTTGTTTTTAAAGCTTCTACAAAAGGGAAAGAAGTTCAAAAACCGGAAGGGTCAGGATATATCTCAGAAGAAGATGAGGCAAACTTTGTGAGAAGACTCCAACTAGGAACCGGAAGATTCAAAGGTAAGCTTCCTTTCAAATGTTTTAATTGTGGAAGAGTTGGTCATTATGCTGCAAAATGTCCTTATAAAGAAACATCTGCTAAAGAGAAAGAAGTAGCAAGAAGAAATAAAAACCGGTCTAGCACTAAGAAAAGCTACTATACAAATGAAGACAGTGATGGGTTATCTGACAGTGAGGAAGAATGTGAACAAGATCTTAGACTTCTCATGGCATTTGAAAATAATTCTAGAGACGATAAGGATTCTTTTATGGATGCTCTATATGACAATGATTTTCTTGATCAAAACAATCAACTCAAAATATGCTTGGAAGAAAGTAAAATAATCATAGAAACTCTGAAAAGGCAGAATGAAGAAGCAAAGAAACATAATGAAAAATTAGAATGTGAAGTAGTAAGTCTAAGAAAAGAACTTAAGAAAGTAAAGACTCTGAATCTTAGATTTGCTAAAGGATCTGAAACCTTAGATGAGATTATCAAGGTTCAACGATCTCCTCTGATTAAGACAGGTCTTGGATATACCGGAGAATCCTCTCAGGCTTTAGCACCAAATTATCTAAAAGCAGCTACAACTGGTTTACTACATTCAGCCACTCAACAAGGGAATAAAGAATCTTTACAGGTAAATCATGATCATCACAATACAAGGAACACTAACAGGAATATCTCTCAAAGAAGCAACAATCAACAGGTAAATTCAAATAGAAGATTTCATGATCGCAGAAATTTCTACTTCAATGGACAATGTTTCTCATGTCACAATTTTGGTCATAAAGCTGTTCAATGTGTTGCATATAAAACCATCATGACAAGAGAAGCAAGAAAGAAAAGGATGGATATTGAACCAAAAAAGAACACCTATAACAAATTTTCTCCTCTTCAAAATGAAGTTGAATTTGCTTATTGCAATAACTTTGACCATGAAGAATCTGAATGCAGGAGAAAAGTCCAGCCAAAACAACATTTTCCTTCAAGTTCCAAAGTATGGAAAAAGAAGGAATCACAGGTTGAAAATTGTGGGATAGCGCTATTTGCAGAAGGTGAAGAAAATCAATGGTACATTGATAGTGGGTGCTCAAGACACATGACAGGTGACAAAAGCAAACTTCTTTCATATAATGCTCTAGAAAAGGAAAAGAAAGTTACATTTGAAATGATAATCCTGTTGTAATTAAAGGAAAAGGGTCCGTATTTCTAAAAGAAAAGGTGAAGACTAATGATGTCATGTATGTGGATGGATTAAGGCATAACCTGTTAAGTGTAAGTCAAATGTGTGATCAAGGTACAGAAGTTGTCTTCAGTTCAAAAGAATGTGTGGTTCGTGATCTGGATACAGGTAGAACTATTATAAAAGGGAAAAGAACTCCAAGCAACCTATATGTATTAAAGAACTGCAAAGATCAATGTTACCTGAGAAAATCTTCAGAAAATTGGCTATGGCATAGAAGGCTGGGGCATCTAAGCTTCTCTCAAATCAACAAAGCAAGCAGACTTCAAGTTGTTCGTGGTCTTCCCAATATTACTCTACCAGAAAGTATCATATGCAAATCCTGCCAATTTGGTAAGCAGACCAGAGTACAATTTAATGCCAAAGAAGGATCATCAAGTAGGCCTCTTGAACTTGTTCATACTGACATTTGTGGACCTATGAGGAAAAAGTAACCACGCGGAGAAGAATACTATATCTTATTTATTGATGATTTCTCTAGAATGTGTTGGATTGGGTTGCTTAAACACAAAGATGAAGCATTTGAGAAATTTCAAATCTTCAAAGCACTAGTGGAAAATGAATTGGATCTAAAAATCAAATGTCTTAGATCTGATCGAGGAGGAGAATATACATGAAATGAATTCTTTGAATTTTGTGAACAACATGGCATAAAGAGACAGTTCTCTGTAGCAGGCACTCCACAACAAAATGGCGTAGCAGAAAGAATGAATAAAACAATTCAACAAATGGCTAGAGCTATGCTTGATGATTCTGGAACTCCTGACATGTTCTGGGGAGAAGCAGCACATACAACAGCAAATATTCTCAACAAGGCACATGTTCGGGTAAATAGTGACAAAAATCCATATGAACTCTGGTATGGTAATTCTCCCTCTGTAAAGCATTTTAGAATTTTTGGAAGTAAATGCTTTATCAAAAATAATGATGAAAAACTTGGCAAGTTTGAACCTAGATCAGATGAAGGGATACTTCTTGGTTACTCATCTACAACCAGAGCATACAAATGTTACAATAAAAGGCTTCGAAAGATTGTTGAATGTATTGATGTTGTCATTGATGAGTCTCATACAGCTCCTAAAGAAGAAAAACAAGCAACAGAAGAAGATGATGGTGATTTTTTTCCTTCTACATCAAATGGAAATAATATATACATTGGATCTAATGAAGAACCTGAAGATGATTTATCAGAGAAAGCTCCATCCAGATATGTTCAAAAGAATCATCCTGAATCTCAAATTTTGGGAAACAAGGAATCAGGTGTACAAACAAGGAGGACTCTTGTGGGATCTTCTAGCTATTTGGCATTCCTATCCACAATTGAACCCCAAAATGTCAATCAAGCTAGCAAAGATGAATGATGGATTCAAGCCATGAATGAAGAGCTTGATCAAATTGAAAAGAATCACACTTGGGAATTGATACCAAGACCACATGATAAAAATGTCATTGGAACCAAATGGATATTCAAGAACAAGTTAAATGAAAATGGGGATGTTATAAGAAACAAAGCCAGATTGGTTTGCAAAGGGTACACTCAACAAGAAGGTATAAACTTTGAAGAAACTTTTTCTCCTGTAGCTAGACTTGAAGCCATAAGAATGTTTCTTGCTTTTTCAAGTTCTCAACAAATCAAAGTCTATCAAATGGATGTCAAATCTGCTTTCCTCAATGGTGATCTTGAAGAAGAAGTTTATATAGAACAACCAGAGGGATTCATTTTGGGAAATGATAAGAATCTTGTTTGTAAACTTAAAAAGGCCCTATATGGTCTCAAACAAGCTCCAAGTGCATGGTACTATCGTCTTGACAAATATCTCCATCAACAAGGATTTTCAAAGGGGTCTGCTGATAGCAACTTATACACAAAAATTGAACATGACAAACTTTTGATTGTGATTGTATATGTTGATGATATCATTTTTGGAAGTAATGAAAAATCCTTGAGTCAAAAATTTGCTTCTGTTATGCAGCAAGAATTTGAGATGTCTTTACTTGGGGAACTAACATTCTTTCTTGGCTTGCAAGTGCATCAAACTACAGATGGTATATTCCTATCACAAGAAAAATATCTTAAGCAAATTTTGAAGAAGTATGGCATGGAAGAATGCAAGCCTGTAAGTACACCAATGATAACCGAATGCAATCTCAGTTCTCATGATGATTCTCCCATGGTGAATCAACCAGAATACAGATCAATGATAGGAAGTATACTTTATCTCACCGGGACTAGACCGGACATTATGCATGATGTTGGGATTGTTGGACGATTCCAAGCTAATCCAAAAGAGTCTCATCTTCAGGCTGTCAAAATAATATTCAAATATCTGCAAGGAACTCAAGACTTTGGACTATGGTATCCAAAGAATGCTGATCTTACTCTTCATGCTTACTCTGATGCAGATTGGGCTGGAAATGTTGATGATCGAAAAAGCACAAGTGGTGGTGCATTCTATATGGGGCCTCGGTTGGTATCTTGGTTCAGTAAGAAGCAAAGATCTATTGCCTTATCTACTGCTGAAGCAGAATATGTGGCTGCCGCATCTTGTTGCACTCAACTCCTTTGGATGATGCAAACCTTGAGAGATTTTCAAATCAAATGTACTTCTCCTATCTCCATTATGTGTGATAATACAAGTGCCATCAGTATCTCAAAGAATATTGTTATGCATTCAAAGACCAAGCACATTCCCATCAAGTATCACTTCTTACATGAACAAATTCTTGAACAAAAGGTGAAGTTGGAGTATGTTCCCTCCAAAGAACAAGTTGCTGATATCTTTACCAAGCCTCTGCCCAGGGAAGCATTCGAGTATCTAAGACAGAAGCTGGGAGTATTCTCTGCCAGTCAAAAGAACAAATCTGCATAAATTCAGAAGATTAAATTGGATACGTGTGTTTCCTGAAACACAGTAGCGTATATACGCGAGTATATGACCAGAAAGTCGCGTATGGATAGCTGCTAACTATTTTTGGTTGGGGTCAGCATTTTGCAGTACTTTTTGATTTTCTGGATATGACAGAACATTTGATGAAAAGAAGATAGGCACAGGAAGGACAAAATTCAGGGGGAGATGAAGAAATGTGAAGTTTTCCATGTTTCACTTTCCATACGCGGGTTATGTGAATAAAAGCTGTGTATACACGCGATTTCATGCAGACACAGTCGCGTATGCATTGATGCTAAAGAAATTTTTACAGCAGCTGAAGATCAGGAGTACCAGTTCAGGGGGAGCATCAGTCTGACTACTGATGATTGAATTGTTGGCACTGTATCTGCTTATTTCTCAGTTCTAAATGTTAATAACATGATACCTGGTTTCTTATGATGAAGATTATGATTGCTTGAGATAGAAGTCTTATGATTCAGAGTTATGGACAGATCATGCAGAGTTTGTTGCTGATGACTTACTGTTGAGGGTGTTCAGGTTGCACAAGCTAAGGAGGAGCTTTGGTCATTTAGAAAGGATGCATTGGATGCAAAGTTTCAAGGGGAGCAGTAGCCTTGCTGGGTGTAATGCATTGTTGGCATTATGATGATTCTGAAATGTAATCTCTTTCTTGAGGTCTTTTTGGTAGTAGTCATGAAAATTCATATTTGTAATTTGATAAAAAGGGCATGATGAGACCCATGATGTAATATTCATTTTGTAAACCCACTTGGTTGGGTAGCTGAGTCAAAGTGTGTAAACCTACTTGGTTGGGTACTTGAGTCTCATATGTAAATCCACTTGGTTGGATCTTTGATGTAAGTATGAGTCCTTGATGCTAGGAAAGTCATAGAGTCATATACTTCATTGAAAAATATGTTTGAAGATTCGACATGAACTCAGGGGGAGCTTGGTCACTTCAGTGTACATCAAATCTGCAGAACTCTTCCTTGTGTTGGTTTTGATCCGCCCTTTGCCCTTGATGTCAAAGGGGGAGAGTGACATGGTGTTTGAATTCTTAATGTAGTGACATGGTGTCTTTGAATTCTTAATGTATCTATCTGTTGTGGTGATCAAACACCATCGTGGTTGCCATCAAGTCCAAAGGGGGAGATTGTTGGCAATATGATGCTGAGTGTTGTCCTTAATGGCAACCCACTTGATGAAGATGATGGCAACCTACTTGATGAAGTTGTGCTTGATAGAATATGTCTTGATGAACTTGTCAAATGATGTATCTACAGTGAGTACAGAAGGTAAAGAAGAAAGGAATTCAGTATGTGTTAGATCTATGATGAAAAGAGTATGTCTCAAGGCATATGCGGATTTGTCTAGGAGAAGTCGCGTATGCACGCGGGAAATAACGTGCCAAGTTGCGTATGTGCAAAAGCGATCATAAAGTGCAAAACCAGGGGTAACCACCATGGTATTGACCCATTGTATTGAGTAATGATTCGTCTATGTGACCCCGCCCAGGAATACCATCGAAAGTAATGTGGTTTTGACCCATGGTATTGATAAAGGGTAAACCTATATAAGGAGAAGAAATTCATTATGCAAAGGTGAGCAAGGGTCTGGGCTTTAATGTATACTTCACTCTGAAGTATATCTGCATGGTGGAACTTTGTTTTTAATTGATAGATCTGATTCTATAATGTATCTATGAACATTATGAAGGTCCAATATCTCTAGATCTTGAAATGGAGAAACTCTTGGATGATCTGAAAAGAAGTGATGAAGACTTGGCGCAAATCTGTTGAAGAAGTTGAAGAAATCTGGGTAAGTTCATAGATCTGGTCTATTCTGCAAAGTTTATCTTTTATAGATCATACACAGGTTCGGTTCACTGAAGGCGCATATATACGCGGATCTATTTAACAAAGGCACGTATGAACTGTTAGGGTTTTTTTTTCTAAAAAGTTGCATGAATATATACGCGGGTTGTCTTCAGTGAAAGCGCGTATATACGCGGATCCATCTAAATAAAAGCGCGTATGATATCTAAACTGATGGTTGCTCATGGTTGAATGTGTATCTGCATACTTATTCTAAAGTTTGGGTTATCTTTGATATGCTGATTACAGTGGTTTCACTGTTCGGTTTGGAAGCATTGGGCAAAGTATGTTTGTTGATAAGTGAAGGGTTGTGTTGGAGCTGTTTGATCCAGTTTGAAAATTGATGAAACGTGGTCTACAGTGGATCTAAGGGTTGAATTCTTCAGTCTGATAATAGAAGCTTTCTGTCAGCAGAGGCTGGTGCTAATATCAGGGGGTAGTAGCTCCCTTCCAGGTGAGACTGGTAAACGAGAGCAGGGGGTTGAAGCTCCCTTCCAGATGAAGCTGGTAAACGAGAGAAGGTTGTAGCCTTCTACAGGTGGGTGCCTGCGTATTGGTATAAGTCTGCACCAGTACATGATTGTAAGAATTTTTTCTCTATAATAAAATATTGAAGGCTGAGACAACGACAGCGGTGGTTTTCTCCCGACTTGGGTTTCCACCTAAAAATCATGTTGTTCATGTGTGATGCTTTTGTGTGATGTTTCATTCTGTTATCACTGCACATGTCTACTGCTATATAAACATCTGATGAATGAATACATGCAAGGATCTAAGTGAAGAATTGATTGTTTATTAATATCTTTGTGCATACGCGAGTTCAGTAAAGGGTATCCGCGTATATACGCGATTCTGGTTCATTAAAGTAGCATATGGGTTATTAAAGAATGAAAAAGTAAAAAGATCTGAGTAAATCCTAAATACTGATTCACCCCCCCTCTTAGTATTTTTCCAACAACAATATGATGCGACGATGATGGTAGCACTATTGGGGACGATATTCTTACTTAAATTGGGGGAGAATGTAAGGTCCTCATTTCATGAGGCACGTTCAGGGTAACGGGCGCGCCCACCGCGCATTTGGATGGTGTTCGGGCACCATGCGACGTTACGGACGGATCGTCGCACCACACGAGCGTAGAAGTGTAGCGATGGCTGTGTGGGTACACGTTATAGTGGGCACGTCACACATAGACGACATGTTGGTCATTGTGCAACCAACGTGTTGGAGCACGACCAATGTTACGCAAGTGCGGACAACCTAACGGAGGGCCTCGTATGGGTCAGGTCTAGTCCATCGAGTGACCCACGACACACACACTATACGTATTAATAAGAGTGAGCAGATGGTTTGTTAAAGTAATCCAACCAACGATAAAAAAAGCACGAAGGCATTTGGAGAAAGACGTTGGAAAATCACCACGAGTTTCCAATAACTCATTGGTGGAAAACTCAGTGGTTGAACACAGGGCAAGGGCATGGGTCGAGTCGGGCAGTGAACGTGCAGGACGTGTGTAACTGTGTCGTAGGGAATCCGCACCGGAGGTCAAGTCAGGGAGAGCTCAGGGCGCGGGTCAAGTCGGGTGGCAGATGTGCAGGACGTGCAGAATAGTATCGTAGGGCGTCCGTAGTGCAGGTCGAATCGGGCAGGGTGTCTGCATGAGTCTGAACGTGAGTTTAGAGCTTGTTCTAAAGTCACCATAAGTCGGAATTGAGTGTAGAAAGTTGTAGCAGGTGTGTATTGAAGGTTCGAAGCTAACCATATAGCTAAGAAGCGGATTGGACATGCGGAGAGCTCGATAGAAGTCTGAACTCATAGGTAGCAACCGAACCGAGTGACCCGACAACACTTGGGCAGATTTATGCAGAAAATTCCCATGAAATTTAATGTTGTAAATGATTGTTGTGGGCTAGTTTGATGGTTGACAAGCCTTGAAGCTTGGTCAAAAGGCTAACTTGCCTTGCCAAGGAGAAAAGGGGGTCTTTTGCTGGACTGGACTTGTATTATACTTATACATTTTATGAAACATATTATCGGGAAGACTTATTAACAAGGAGTTTCCCCTTCCTTGTATGTATGGGCATACTTGTGGATTGATAATGGTGTTTATGTTTATTTTCGCATATTGAAAGAACATTTGATTAATATTTAACAAGTGTTGCTAAAGGCGTAGTCTACAAACTTGAGTATTACGAAAAAGAAAAAGTATCGTAGTGTTGCACTTGTCTATAGCGTGGTTGAAAGACACTGAAGGTATAGGAGTGTGACACTTAAGTTGCCATGACATAAGCTCATAATTAATCCTTACGAGATTGATTTTTTTTAGAGGATGGTGCATGTTATCTCATTATTGTTTATTTTTCATTATTGGTTTTTTTTTTTAAATGTATAGTAGCTCACAGTGGAAAATAATGGAAAATCTGCAGGTTCTTTGGTTAGTATTTATTTTTCATTATTGATTTTTATTTATTTATTTATAATAGTAGTTTAAAGAAGTTATAATTTTGTTTAAAAAATAATAGAAATTTTGGTATGATTTTGAGAAAGTTTAGAAATTTAAGTGACACTTGTAAATTTTGAGTTTTTTTTTTAATCTAAAAGGTTTTTGATGGCGCTGAATTTATTTCCCCCATCAAAAAATGATTCAAACACTAGTAGGATTACATTTCTTTAAAAGGACTTGCTGGGTTCCACAATATTTTAGCCATCTAGACAAAATTGTGACTTTGTTAGACAAGGCCTTATTTATATGTTATTGTTATTTTTAAATAATAATTGGTTTATTTTATTTCTATTTTATTTATTGTGTTATCTAATTATTAATATGTATTGGAATTTTTGGCTGAAATATGGTGAAACAATTTTTTGTTATACTGATATTTTTTTCGTTGTTTAAAATATGTTTTTGAATGCATAAAAACATATTCAATGCTTAATAAAACTTTGAATGCTAAATAAGTTCACTGTTTGAAAAACTGTTGAATCACTCTCATTATAGAGAACTTACACCTCCTACTTACTATTCTAATAAATTCTTGCTAGTTTTTAGACAAATTCAAGGAAAAAACCCCTTATTTTTGATAATATTCTTATTCAATAAATAAATAAAAGGAAAAAATAAATTAATAATTAACTTACTACCTAATAATTAATATGTACCTAAATGAAATCATTCGCCAACAACTAAATCATCTAAATATGTATCTACCTTTTAATAGCTCAACACAAATTTAGAATTTCCAGAAATGGACCAGAGAATGACTCAGCGTCCAAAGTCACTCAACTTGCAGGACTTTTCAATATGTCTCGTAAATGCTAAGCACTTTTTTTTGTCAAGTAGAAAAAAATAAAATAAAAAAAAGTAACTTGGTTGCCATACTTCACAAATGTCACGTCAATCTAAACCATCGTCAATTCGAAATCACATGGCAGCTTTAAGACTAGCAACTTTTGTTTAATGGTGGACCACACAAACTTACAATTATTATTGAATACTGGTTGGTAAGTGATTGGAGCGTTTCTAGGAAGCCTAGATATTGCACTGAATGATTAATTCATAGGGAGGAAAAGGGAAAAAGGGTGAGTGGATGTACAAATTCTCATTTTGCAAAGAAAATAAAGAAGAAAGTTGGATGGCATGAATTTTGATAGTAACAGATGAGAAAATTAACATACAATTCTGATCAATAGATATATGTGAATATAAAGAATATATAAAATGCAAATAAAAAGATTAAAAAGATATAAAAGAGATATACATTTGTTAAGTTAAATTTAGTTTAGAGATGGGAAAGTTAAAGTTGAATATATTAAAAAATGTTTGACAGGGGCAAAAAGGCAAAGGGTTTTTATTAAAAGGAATATATAATAATTTATTAGATTTGCTATGAAAAATATAAGAGAATATTTTCATATATAGCAATGGAAGAGGGTCAATGTTTAGCAAAGGGATAATAAACACAACTAGTAAAATAATGACACTTATATGAGCTTACAATTAATACTAGTTGGATGCAAAAAAAAGCATTGAAAATTAACAACTAGTTGGAAAACAACACTAACAACCCCCATAATCGAAAAATAGGGAATAAACATAAGGAAAAATTCGGTCCTAACATTGAAGCTTGATTAGGTGACCAAGTATAAAATAGACTCTCCCTAGTAAACAAAAGGAGAAAAACGCATTGGAAAAACCCCTATCCAAAGAGAGAAAAATGCCATTGTTTAAAAGGGCATTAGACATTATGAACCCAACCCCATAAGCAATATTAAGGTGGTGGGGTAACTAAAAATTTATTATCTTCATCATAGCTCAGAGCGTACTTCTGATCTCACAATCATATTTTGTTCATCGAGAGGATTCCAACAACTGTAATTTTTTCAAGCTTTGAGGTTAGGACCAATTTTTTTGATATTGGTAAAGAGTTATTTTCTCCAAATATATTGGCACCAAATCTATCACACAATGAGGGAAATCATTCACAAGGTTTCCCCTAGATTCATCACACAGTTTGCTTCACATATATGGAAAGAAAACGAAGGATAACATGTGTACCTTCAACCCTTATCTAGTTGATATGAACTTTGATTAGATTTGCTACTAAAGATCCAACCCGTAATTTTATGTCTCACAAACTGTGCCTCTCCATCAGTTAACACTTCCCTAGGTAAGCCATACTGCAAAAATAGCTCAAAAAGAAAATCGATCACAAACTCTTTTGTATCTCTTGGAAAAGACACTATTTCTACCCACTCCGTCACATAGTCTGTGGCAAATAGTATGTAGGCCTTCTGATTCGATGGAAGGTTGAATGGCCCAACAAAGTCCAACGCCCATCGTTCGAAACGTTCTACTACCAACTGTGGCTGCAATGGCATCTCGTCGGATTGGCCAGGGCAGTCCATTCTTTGGCAACTATCGCAGGCTTGTACATATTTCATTGCATCTTTAAAAATTGTGGGCAAATAGTAGCCCATTTGTAATATTTTGTGCCCTGTCCTGCGATCTGCAAAATGTCTGCCACATGGTTCGTCATGGCAGGTCTTCAAGATGACATAAATCTTGTCTTCTCGAATGCATCTGCGTATATGCATATCAACTCCTGTATGGTAAAGATATCCACCAATCCAGGAGAATCTAGCACTACGTTGAACAATCGGTTTTCATTCCTTTGTTTTCAAGTGTCTTGGCAGCATTCCTACTGCTAGATAATTTGCTACATCTGCGTACCATGGTGCTTTTACTGCCACAACAAAAAAATTCTCATCAGGGAACTGAGCATCTACCGCCAGTGGGTCATTTGTCTTTGGAGCTCTAGACAAGAAATCTGCAACTACGTTCTCTTTTCTTGGATGATCCTTTATAGTTATATCGAACTCCTATAAAAGCAACAACAAACGATTTAGTCTTCCATTTGTAATAGGTTTTTTAGCTAAATATCTAATGGCAGAATGATCGGTATACATGAATACTTGATAGCCAGTTATGTAATGTCTAAATTTATTTATAGCATAAATGATAACCCAAAAGTCCTGTTCGGTCACTGTATAATTTAATTCAGCATGAGTGAGATTCTTGTTGATATAGTAAATAGCATAGGGCTTCTTGTCCTCCTCTTGACCGAGAAACACTCCTATCATTGTATCTGATGCATCCGAAGAAATATGAATGGGCAGCTCCCAATTGGGGCCATGCAAGACAGGTGCAGTCGAGACCATTTTCTTCAAATCTGAAAAAGTAGTGTCACATTTGTCAGACCAATGGAATTCAACATTTCCAATTAATGCATACAAAGGCACAGAAATTTGTGAAAATTTCTTTATAAACCTATAATAGTACCCTGCATATCCAAGGAAACTACGTACCTCTGTCTGAGTACAAGGTGTGGCTAATAAGAGAACTACCTCTATCTTTGTTGGATCTACCCGTATTCTAGGTGCAGAGATGTAGTTTCCTAGGATCACGCCTTCGGTCATCATCATGTGACACTTTTCGTTGCTCAAGCATAATCTGGTAGCAATAAATCGTTCCAATACTTTTTCCAGTGTTTACAGTGCCTGATCAAAGTCGTCTCCATATGGAGTAAAGTCATGCATGTAGACCTCGAGCCCTTCATTTATTAAATCAGAAAAAATACTAAGTATGGCCCTTTGAAATGGTGTTGGGGCATTGCATAAACTGAACGGTAATACCCCATAGGTGAATGTACCATAGGGGCAGGTAAAGGTTGTTTTATCTTGGTCTTCAGGGGCTATCTGGATTTGATTGTAATCACTGAAACCATCGAGAAAGGAAAATAACCACTTTCCTGCCAATGTATCAAGGACCTGATCAATAAAGGGGAGGGGGAAGTGGTCTTTCTATGTGGCTTTGTTCAGTTCTCTATAATCCACATAGATTTTCCACTTACCATTATTTTTAGGAACGACTACTAATGGAGAGACCCATTTGTTGTCTGAAATAGGATAAATGAAGTTTACATCTAGCATCTTTTGTAATTCGTCTTTTACAATGTATTTTAGATGCGAGTTTAACCTTCGCTGAGGCTGCTAAATAGGGTGAGCATCCTTTTCAGTGTAAATATGATACAGGCATAGTTGAGGATCTATACCCTTCATGTTTGGGTAGTCCCAAGCACAGGCTCCTTTATATCTTTGTAATAATTTAATGATCTTTTGTTGTTGGTCACTATCTAGACTGTCGTTGATATTTAAAATTTTACCTAGCTCATTTTCAATTGGCATGTTGTTGTGAACAACAGTCGTAGGTATGTGTTGGTCATCAATATCTGCTGAGGAGTCTTCCTGTGCTTCAATATCAAGAGCTGCTTTTAACATTTGGCACTTTAAATTCACCTGAAGTGGATGATTGGTTTATAAATTTATTGATCACATTATCTTGAGTTTGATCTTTTAATTTGAGTGCTTCAACTATTGTCAATGGTGAACGAATGTTTTGTTCCCAGTATGTATGTGGTTGTTTATGAATATTTACAGTGGGAAGACTCGGTTTGGTAGGGGATATATAGAAATATTATTTATGGCATCTCCTCTAGAAATGGTCATGCTTCCTATTCGACAGCCTATGTAAGAATCGACCATTGCTAACCAAGGTTGTCCCAATATCAGGGGATGTCTGTCTAATCTACTTTTTGGGTTAATGACTAAAAAGTCTGCCAGGTATTCCCATGATTCCATAGAAACCAGGATGTCCTATAATGTACCTTCTGGTTTTACAACAGATCTGTCAACAAGTTCCAACAAGGTAGATGTGGGTTCCAAGGCTGTTATACCCAATGTCTTGCAGGTTTCTGTAGTTAGGATATTAATAGATGCCCCCAAATCGAATAACATGTTTGAAAAGGAGCGGCCATAGATCTGTACTCTGACTATGGGGTTTGTCGGATCCTCATATTTTATAGGTGTTTCTTTACCCAAAAGTAAATCGGACAGTGCCCCTACTGCATGAAAATTTGCCAGTATTTTCTTTCCTCACATGTTTTTTTACACAATTCTTTAATTGTTTTAGCAAAGATAGGGATCCCTTGTATAGCCTGCAGGAGAATAATTTTAATGCAAATATTTTTTAACTCCCATATGAGATCAAAATCTGAAGAGACCATTGGTTTGAGTATTGTTAATCTCTCAGGGAATGGAGGAGAGGAAATAATAAGTTTTTCAGGATCTTTTTGGTCGATTGTGTCCCTCCCCTATTCTATCTCAGTTTCCGTCACAGTCGATTGTTTAGGTACTGTTGGAATTTCAGACTCAATTTGTCGCAGGGAAGTATATTCTTTAAGTGAAATAATGTGCGTTGATCTCAACCTAAGTTCATTGCATTCCTTTTGTTCAGATTTCGAGTCTGAATTCTCAACAATCTGAATCAACTGAACCAGTTTGTTATTAGGATTAGGATTTGGTTGACTCGCTAGAAGTTGATGGCGTGCAATAGGATAAGGATTTTTTTGGACTGGGTATGGAGCTGGTAATGTGGGTTGAGTTTGAGCCCCTATTCCCATAGGTAAATTGGTCTTTCCTAGGGGTCGCTGCCAGTTTTGAGACCAATTCGTATTTTGTGAGGTGGAGGCAGGCCACTAGGACTGATATGGATTATTTGGCCAGTATGGAGGAGAGAAAGGAAAATTTTTCCAACTGTTAACTGGAGAGGATTGCGTCGGCCAAGGGGGCATGGAAAATGATTTGGATGGCCAAGTAGAAAAAGATGTTTCGCTCTGCCATGTTGTTCCAGAGTTCTGTTGATTAAATTTGCAGATAAGGAAAGAACTGAGATGGGTCTTGTGACATGCCTAGTCGTGCTTGCCAATGTCAAAGTTGATTCATTAGATATACCTATTCTGTATCTTCTTCTACTTCTTTAAAAACCGCTTTCAACCCTATAAGTGAAGGGCACTGCTCAGTGGCGTGGTCCTTGGTACAAATAGCACATGTCTAGACCATGCCTAATGGAGACTCCTGTTGGTTGTGCTTCTTCTGACAGCGTGGAAAAAAAACAACCAAGTTCTTTTTTGCTAAAACTTGCTTCTGCTTAGCTTGTAGGAAATCTAGCTGTGTTGTGAGGGTGCCCAAGATATCGGTTTTGAATTCTTCTAAGATATTACCAAATTCTGTTATGGTCACGCTCCCACCTAACTATTTTTAATTCCTAGTAACTGAATCTCGTCTACCTGGTCTATTCCACGTACTACCTCGAGAGCACCTGATACAAAATACAATAATATCATCATAATCATCTTCATAGATGTCCCGTTTTCCCATTATATTAAGTGTTTATACCCATTCTTCTTTCATTCCTTTAATCATTGTTGCTTTCAAGATATCTTTAGACAGTGTAATATATGGAGATCTTTGCAAATTATATTGAAATCATTCAACATATTCTTCTAATGTCTCTTTGTCTTTTACAGACATGTTGAAGATTTTATCTTTTAGTTCTTGAGTCTAGCATTAATCTTGGTATTTATTAAGAAAATAGCTTTTCATATGATCCCAACTATTAATGGTTCCCCCACTGAGCCCCATAAATCAGCGTAGTGTTGCCCCTTTCAATGTAGAGGGGAATCATTTCAGTTTTTGAGGGTCAATGGTGTAGTCATATCCCCTACAAAAAACATCAAATAAAAATAAAAATTTGTCCAGATCTTCTGAGGTTAGTCCGTCGAAGGTGGGGATGTTTTGTAACAGGATAGCATTCATAGGGGCATTTTCAGTCGGATCAACAATGGGATACTCCAATGTTGATTTCTGTCTTTGGTTCTAGTTATGCGCCATCTGATCAAAGATGTGCCAATAACCTGCAAAAAATTCCTGGTCTGGGAGGATAATTTGAGTGGAATTAGGGGGTGGATTTGGAGGAGACCTTGTAGCACTACCTCGATCTGGAATATTGGGTGTCTCTATCTCAACCACTATTTCATGAGATCCAGGCTCTGGAGTTTTTATCTTTACTGCACTGCTGGTTTCTCCCTCTCCTTCTTGTAAATTGCAAGAATTTCCCTCTCGCTAAGGGTCGGGACTCAAATGTTCTATAGTCTAAAAGCTCTGTTTAAACCCTTCTGTTTCGCTGTGAATCTCGATGTGGGTTGCAAATGGTGAGGCTATTGCCTGAGGGATTATAGGAGGACTCTTTTCAGGAATGGTTTTGGGTCCTACAGATGCCTGGGATTCAGATTTCCTTATGATTTCGTCTATGAATGTTGTTCTGCCAAGGACCATCGACGCCTTGGGTTTTGCGGATTTAGATGGGGGGTTTCAATCTAATTCTATATTTTTCTTCCTAGTCATAAAAAAGCAAACACCTATCCTATTTAACCTCTACAAAGTTGCTGAGAAGCAGGCTTGAGAGCAAGTGTTTTGCTTGCTAATACGCAGGTTCTTACCTCTCGTTTTCAATATCCAATTCTTTCACAAAAAAAGGAAAAATAAAAAGACATCACTCCTAAACACTTTCCCCGGCAACGACGCCAAAATTTTGGGTCACGAAGGTGACTGTTAAAGGTAACCTTAAAGCTTCACATTAATCATTAACCCAGGGCAAGTCCTTTTATTTCAAGAGTTAGAGAAAAATATATGCGAGTGAAATCCAAGGTTAACTACTCTAAATAGTTGTAAGAAATATTATCTAATTCTCGAAGTTAAATCAAACCAAATAAAAATTAAACTATGAAATACTTCAAATCAATCAATGGAATAAACTCTTGATCTAAACCTATGTAGAAATAAACACTCGATGATGAAATAAGGGGTCTTTTGCAATTAAACTACACGCTTAATGAATTGAACAACAACCTTGATAAATTGAACAACAATCCTAATGAATTGAACAACAATCAATTATTTAACATTTTTCAATGGGATTCTCTATAAATCAACTAATAGCAACATTCAGAATTGAACAGTAAACCATACATTCATACTTATGATGGAAAGACTTAAGAAATAATTGTATGCAGAACTGAACAACAACTACTTAAACACGCTGAAATCAATCTAATGGATGTAAAGGCATCACTCCATAATAAAGGAACATCAATGATAAATTCAACCTATTGAAAAGGGAATTGTAACACATCACACTTGCGATTAATGAATCGAATGGTAATACTACAATGCACAAAGAATAAATAAACTGCAAGGATCAAGAAATAAACATATAACACAAAATAGCAGGAGAACTCCCAGGGACCGGGCCCAAAGCCTTAAGAAGTCTTTTGACAAGAAATACTCAGAATCTTCTTATAATGAAAACACGAACTTCTTCATTAATTAATGGGGCAATACATCATCACGAGTTTAAAGGTTCTGTCTGAATAATTTTATTATAGAAAATTATAATATATGAACAACCCCCTGTCTCTTTCTCCTACAACCTTTTATAACTTAAAGGTGAAACAAAAAAGAATAATGAATCCTCAGGATCAGGAGATCCTGAGGCTTCGTAACCATCAACCGAATGCTTCAAGAATAAGTGTGTCTCTGCATCTTTTATTGATTCATAGGAACAATGAAAATTCCACTCCAAGGTGACCAACGCACTCATGAATGTTGGGAGGTGCATTGCAGTTTTCCCTTGAATGGAGGATACTGCATATGAAACGTAGTTAGTCCCTTTAGAGGCAACGTTGGTGAGTCAATAGGTGATAAAACATATACTTCAAACCTTGGAAATATCACAATATAAGCCATGAATGAATTGAATTGTTCTTCTCTTAGGGCATATAGAAACTGAAATGTAAGGGGATGATAGACCCTATTTCATTGGTCGTAGGGATGATGTCTAGTTTGACCAATTCATGGGGGATGATGCCCAAATTGACCTATAACAGTTGCCCCCTAAAGCATGAAGTCGAAATAATAATAATATTTTTTGAATGAGATGCTTTACGATGTGATGAGTTGGAATTGAAGTGGGGTGCTGACCTGCATCAGTCTTACAATACATTACATCATGATATTTTCATCTTGATCAGAAATTGCTGAGGGAGGCATTCCCATTCTCAGAACATAAACTATATAATAACATGTACATAGTGCAGAAAGTCGTCTACATTGGAATGTTTCCCAATACAGACATGCCTACATATATAGGCCCATGTTCAAATGATGATCTATATGTAAGGTCACCTTACAGATGTTGTGTACAACAATCCTGAAATCGCAGATCGGATGGCTGAAACTAGATCTGGGGTCTTCTTATATCATTCACTCTATTGTTTAGGTACAATTCTAGCCATGCGAATCTATGATTTGTACTTGAACATGAAAATACATCATTTGATTACAAGCCAATGATGTGAGTTGTTAAGAAATGTGAGAGAACCACCATTGATGTTAATGGTTATCAAGGTACTGGAGTACATTTCGTAAGGTGTGAATAGATGATTTGATGTTGAACTCCAAACAAAATCTTTCGGTCAAAATTCCAGAAGCGAGGATCTTGTTGATGTTGTAACAAGCCTCATGGTATTGGAAGATGATGTTTCTAACTAAACTTCCCGGATGATGATTCGATATCGACAGGAAACCACTTTATCGTGAAACGCGAGTTACTAATTTCAGAGACAAAATATGACTTGATATAGAAATATTTAGGGATGACTGTCATGAAAATGAAGGTTTATGATCATTGTAGAAGGATGAGTATTCACTAGATGACTTCTCTTGAAAATATCGGCGACACTGAGATGAGTTGGTAGCATTGACCCAAAACCGAAGTGAAGGTATGATGAACCATTGGTATGAATGAACTGTCAAGAATATTACCCAACCCAAATAGTCACGATGATGGAGTGAAGTGTCATTTTCAAGAGCGACTTGCTACCGTAAAATTTCTATTCAATTTACAAAATGTTCCCCGGTCATTTGTTGACCAGTACCTCTTAGTACCTCTTCATCTTTTAAGAATCTTGAGGAGGATAACATATGCTTGATCTTTAATAATTTAACGAGTCTAGTGATAAATTAAACTTGATTCTTTCCATGATAGACAAGCCCATCACTATTTTATGTTTTAACGAGCCTAACGACAGTTAAAGCCCGATCCTTTTTCATATTTAGAGAGCTTGAACATAGGACAAAAGAAAAATCCTAGAAGCATTTTTTGGACAAAATCTTTGGAAGCCCTGTAACAGTTGGGCTTGAGTTACTAGTCTTGGAAGCCTTGGTTGGAACAAACACTCTGGAGCCCCATAAAAACTTGGGTAGAGACCAATCTGTGATGGTTGTGATGTCTGACCGTGAGGTGGAATCATTGGGTGAGGTTTGAGGCGGGTTTTCCTCTGGAAGCCCTGGATTGGTTTTGATTGATGTGTTTAATGAGATCCCAAATTCATGCTTGGAATATGGAATAGGGGTGATTGGCTGAAGAGAAGTTTGGCTCAGCCAATCTATGGTCTGGTGGAACATGGAAGTCCCATCTTTGGTTGGTTTTCACATTCATTAATGAGAATATCATTCCTCTGGTATTTGATGTATAAATGTATTGGTTTATATGTGGGTTATATTGTTGTTGTATCCATGATAATTGTGTTGTTATTATGCTGCTTATAAGCATGTATGTTAACAGTATTGATTTATGGCTCTCTCCATGTTTTAAATTGTAAATTAATTCACAATGTATCTATGGTAAAATAGATGGTATTATATCTAATGATGTAGGGGAGAAATGCTTCATAGATATTCTCAGATAAGTATGAGACCCCTATGCTCCATTCTGTTTTTTATACTCGTAGATTTCATGTTTGTTACATGTTTGACGAAATGCCTGTCATGGATAGGAGGGGTCCATATGAGTTATTATTGATGTGATTACTTCTGTATCATTTTCCTATTGTTATTTATCATCTCTGAATGTTTCATTAAGTTCTAGAAAGTGACCTGGGTTTTGGGCGTAAAAAGGTGGCTCAAATCCCTAGGATGTTCGCACAAAACTGGGGAATTTAGTCCCTATACACTGGCATGCAGTGTTATTCCTGCATCCAGAGCCTCCTGGATTCTGGATTGAAAGCCTGTACTTGTGTCTATAGCTCCATGAGGTCAAAAAGTCAGTGTGACATAGGGGTAAGAGGCTTCAATGGTTGGGTTAATTCCTGGGGGTGTTACTGCTATTGTACAAGGTCAGTGTGAAGAGTTTCCATCGATTCCACTTCCTTAATGTCACCTAGGAGGTTGAGTCTTATCATAGTAGCCTCTCGTCACATGTTTACCCCGGTTGGCCGGTCACTTGAGTAGATGTGGGAAGAGGGTGTTACATTAAGACTAGGATCAAGGTCTGTTAGAGGCACTTAGACCAACAGATCCATGCCTAAGAAACATGCGTTCTCATGACATGATAATAAGGAAAAGTGAGAACCTAGATATAGGATCCCTAAGGGACAGGAGAAGGTCAATGGATTGAAGGTTAGGGGGAGATCGGTGTGAAGCAGGCAGGTCAGAGTGCTTCAAGGGTGGGGGTAGAAAGGCAAGTATAGCGGAAGCCAAAGGAGTCGCGGGGAGTACTTGAAGCCAAAAAATGTAACGGGTAGTCCTAATTGTGATAGGGAAATGTCGGACCACCTCCCCATAAGATACAACAATTTACATATTGAGTATGTGTTATGTTATTTCCATGACTAGCTCCATGCATTATTATGTTGTGTCGGGTGCAACAGGAAGGGTTTTGGGGGGGGGAGGCAACCCCCCTTACATAGGGGTTTGTAGGGGAAAAGCAACCTCCATCAATGGGGTTCAAGGTAGTGTCGCAGGGAAAAAAATTGCGGACTCAATAATGGTTAGGCAGACCTAAGAATGGGGAGTGGACCCACCCATGGTTTTGCACACGATTTTGGGCATGATGGTTTTTCCCACGCTATTTTGTAGATATTTTCAAGAGAATAATTGTTACTTTCTAATCCAGGGTTAATGGATTTGGGTTTATGAATACATTGGCATGTATATAATGTATTGTAACATTGAAAGGAATATAATAAAAAATAAATATGGTTTTCCCCTTTTTGGGTTCCATGAGAAATACCTATGTATTTTTTTCTATTATCGCCATTATATATTTTTATTTTTAAGAATTCTTTTGCAAATAATCTATGTACAAGGTTAAAACCTACATTACCTTTGCTAGTGAGAGGATTGAAACCAAATTCTTGGACCAGAAAACCAGAACCATGATATTTCAACTACAAAACCACCTAGAAGAGTCATAAGTGAGAATTAATACTATCAAACTTGGAGGAAATGAGTTTCCAAATACCACAAAACAATATTCGTATCGATAACCCCACCAGAATCATAAAATCCAACTACATTCACCACTGTAGATGGTTAAGGATTACAAAGAGTTAAAATGGAAATATAGATTTAGTAAAGGAAGGCCAAAAAAAGAGGGACTAGACCTTCCTTAACCAGCGAAGGGGAGGAAATATCCCATAAGAAACATGATAATATAGTTGAGGAACTAGATAAATACAACTCGCCTCCAACAACACCAGGAATACCAGGTGGTATCGAATGTTTCCAATTTAATGATTTACATCACCATTACTCATGAAAATGTGTGAATTCATGGGATAGGTTATCTCCAACATCCCCATACTTAATGCCTGGGGTGATGGAAATATGGCTATTCTTCTTGCCTCCCTCCTTGGCACACTTTCCAACACCCCCATTGAGGTAAAATTTCTATATTCTTATAAACATCAATATCATCTTATAAAAAATTAACATGTTTTTTTAATATTTTTTTTCTTACTGATCATAGAATATGATGTTGGTACATTGCAATTTTTATATTCAAATAAATATCAATATTAATCGGAAAAATTAGACTTGATTTATTCATCATTTTTTCAGAAAAAGTTAATCTCTACAATTAATCAATTTAAATCTTAAGAACTAATAATATTTTGAATTTTGAATTTATTTTAAGAATATAGATATTATTCCTTGATGGAGTGACTATAACAAAAAAGAGTGGTGTGGGTGGTATGGGATGCCACCACCCCACCAAGCCAAGTGGCTAAGGAATGTGGCCGTATTCCCCCATAACCATGTTTAATGACTCCTCACTCAAGGATACCTCATTCAAACCAGTCGCTAACCATTGTGACCCATAATGGATTACGCCACCAACAATGAATTTTGGTTGCCTCGCCAAGTATTCCAAGGCTTGGCTCGTGTGAAGTCTACTTGCTTCCTCGTGTTATTCACTCCTCCCCTCCCAACGCTATTACTCCCACTCAGATCGTCTGGTTTTTTATTCTCTCTATCTGCATCCTCCTCCAAGCACTTGAGAAATTCATTTCACAAGCATTGGTCACTCACTTTTATGAGGTTTGTCCAAGCCTAGTTCATTCGCTCTCAAATCTCACTTGTTGCTCCATTATTTCCAAGTCCACTCCCCCCAACTGGAGACTCAGGGGCACCCTGATTTTGGTTTCCTCGCATATTAGTATGGCATTGTTGTTTCCTTCTCTAAGTCAAATTGAAGTGCATGAAAATTTTTTTGAAGTGGGTTTTTAGTGCAGTTTGTGGTAATTATTTTTTGGGTGTTGGAAATCTATGGTGGTCATCTTCATCTTCTCTAGTTTTCACTCCTTCTATATCCTGGTATTCATTTACGTGCATATCCATTTTAATGACTTTCATCTAGCCACCATTTCGACTCGGCTCTCTTCCTATAACTCTTGTTTATCTCTTGTGAAATTAAGTATATCCTCCAACATGTCTCTTATTCCTTTTTGTGCCATATGGATCATCCCTTCAGCTTCCCTCAAACCTTCCCTTCTTCTTCCTTCTCTCCCTCTTAGTGGTCTATTGTATGATTTTTTCCTATTGAACACTTGTTTTTATTTAAAGTCCTGCCATCTGACCTTTTTCCCTCCTCACATGGCTTCTCTCACTTGGTCACCTACTTGTTCCCCTCTAACCCTCACATCTTGGTCTTGTATCCCTGTCACAGTCATCCCCATGCTATTTCCATGTGCACATTTTTGTTTAGGGTCATATTATTATCAATGTGGGACCTAAGATTATATTTTCATTCTCTAACAAGATATTTATTTTTTTCAAAATTCAATAATTAACATACCAATTTAAATTCATGCACCTACCTAGTTTACTCGGTTGATGTCAAACCCCAACGACATCACTATGTGACCAATTGGAGTCTTCCAGTTTTGTTACCATACCAACCAATGTTGGCCTGCCTATTTGGGACCAAAAGACTTTGAGGTTGAAATTTTCTTTTGAATGTGTATATTAAGTGGACTATTAATTTTTGCTTGAGTCAGTCACTTTCCACTTTGGATTATATATATATATATATAATCTTTGCTTTATTTGGTCATCATGTCTAATATATCACCCCTATTAGGGTGGGGAATTCAACCAGTTACTTCACATCGAGGAATGCCTTAATAGAACACTCGATCAGTGTGTATCCAAGACCCCTTTAACATTAATTAATGCACATTTAATCTTTTCTAATTTTAATAATAACTTATTATTTTAATTAAATTTTATTAATGAACCTGAACCTAATACATTTATTACATTCTTGGATAATTAGGTATTTAATTACTATTTTTAATAATTATTTCATTTATCCTACACTTACACATTCTATAAAATCAACTAATATGTATACTAAAGCAATGCATTTGATGCATGATAATAATCATATTCTTCCTGTAATTCAAAATGGGTCATTACAATCAAGAGTGGGCTTTTGAGGGTAGCTCTCATACCAGCCACCTCATGGAAGAAACAATTGCTAGGTTTTGAGACCTTATTTTGGGCTCCATTCAGGAAGAGATAGGTCATATGGAACATGAGGGAGCCTTTGTACGATATCAACTTTTAGATACTGAGGTTATTGCCAAAACTAGCTAATCGAGTGTTGGATGTAGGACACATGTGAGTTGTTTTCAACTAGTAAATGTACACTATCGACTTATGGCATCTGAGGTTTCGCATTAGCTGTATTTTGATGGACTATATCAACCATAGAGGCATCCTTCACTCCTTGGAGCATCTTAGCCATCATCTAAACGACCTGGACCAACATTTGGAGCACATTGAAAAACCCTTGGGCATTCCTCCTCTGACTCGCAACAATCCCAACAACAATGAAGACCTAATTCAGGTTGCTACTACTAACTTTGATCCATCTTCTTAGGTATGTTATGACCCATATTATTTTTATTTTTAATCTTATTGTTTGTTGTGATGGTGATGGCTTATCTAGCCTATTTTTCAGTTCTTATTTCATCCTTCAATATTTTTGAACATTTTGATATATTGTGCCTCTCTACAAAGAATGCACACTTTTGGTTATGATCTAATCTTCTCACTGAAAGGTCGATGTAAGATATTCAATTCTTTGAACTCTCTTCTAGAATAATCACATCAATATTTTTTTAGGGTCGACCATTGTGGTTCATCATAGAGATATTTATGGAGGAATGGATCTAGCCAGAGAAATAAATAATGTGAGGATGCTCCAAGAAATTCAATAGAAAATCAAATTCAAAGGTTAGAAAATCAAATATAATTAAAAAATAACAACCACAGACTAATTAATTAATATTATATTTAATTAATTAATTAGTTTGTGAGTGTTATTTTTTAATTATAATTGACTTTCTAACCTTTGAATTTGATTTTCTATTGAATTTCTTAGCATCATGACATTATTGATTTTTTTTGGCTACATGAGGCCCTCCATGAATATCATGATGATAAACCAGTGTGGATAGTTAGAAAAATAGACCTGAATTTGATTTTCTATTGAATTTCTTAGCATCATGACATTATTGATTTTTTTTTGGCTACATGAAGCCCTCCATGAATATCATGATGATAGACCAGTGTGGATAGTTAGAAAAATAGACCCAAAAAAAATTAATGTGATTATTTCTAAAAAGACCCTACACTCCATGAATATCATGATGATAAACCAGTGTGGATAGTTAGAAAAATAGACCCAAAAAAAATTAATGTGATTATTTCTAAAAATACCCTACAAAGATTATGGATCACAAAAGTCTTTGTTCAAAAATATTCAATATATTCTAATTTAAAAAAAATAAAAATAAAAAAAATAATGTCTTTACCAAAGAAATATAAATATTAAATTCAATTCTTTTAAAATAAAATCTTAATTAAAATAAACTAATGATCTTTCAAATTCTAGATCATATTGATTTGCGCATTCAAAATTATAGATAACCTATGTAAAAACTTTTTAAAATTTTGAAAAGAGTTTTTTTACATGGTTGATCTTGAGGGCAAACCTATTTTGATTGTTATTAGTCCATGCCATGTGCAGCATGGTAGGGACTATAGTAATCGTTTTTCAGTGCCTGCATTAGTTGGTGCACAAAAACCAAGTTGACCAATTCAATTTATTATAAAGTTTTGTATTTATATTTAAAAAGCACTTTTCCATTTGCGAGTGAGGTTCATGTAAATTATTTTTTTAGCCAATCAGTAACTTGGAGGTCTTATTTGGCCTCATATCGAGGCAGGACCTATGAAACTTAGAATAAATGTGAATTGGTACAAAGTTTTTCAAAATATATTAACTAATGCTAACATTAGTTAGCAAACATTTTATGTTGTTAATGTATGTCTTACGGAGGGTTTACACAGGGCACAATATCTGCATGTTCACCACCCATTGTTTCTGCATAGCACCTGCATTCTGTCTACCACCTGCACACCACCTGCATTGCCACTGCAACCTACACACCACCTATGTTCCCACTGTAGCCATCTGTGCACCCACACAAACACCACCATGAGAATATGCACAAAAAAAATTCACATCTGTGTTAGGCAACATTCTCTTTTGCTTTTCATTATGTCGCAAGGTGTTTTATGTTGCAGGGTATCTAATGGCTAACGAGGATGGAACAGGATCAACTGTCTCCTTTCAACTTCTTGACCAGGTTTAGTTATGTTGCAGGGTATCTAATAACTAACGGGGATGGACCAGGATCAACTATCTCCTTTCAACTTCTTGACCAGGAGTAGTTTTAGTACCAGCAGAGTACTAGCAGAGTAAGCATATGAGCCAGTTCCGGGTCCTATTGAAGCAACACCACCAGCCACTATGTTCAGCTCCCCACTCAATCTACAGAAAAAAATAGGTCAGTCATAGAAAATATTAACTCGCATTCCATAGTCAACACCACCAGCCACTATGTTCGCCCCCCCCCCACTCAGTCTACAGAAAACAATAGGTCAGTCATAGAAAATATTAACTCGCATTCCATAGTTATGTATGTCAGGAATTAACAGTGAAAATGTCTGAAAAAATGTGAAGAGATTTTATGTACCTGCAATGGATCATATGCAAAATTTATGACAAAAAGTGTACCTGCAATGGATCATATAGAAAATTTATGAAAAAAAGTGGTGTCTGGATCAACCTCAACAGATATTGTGGAAATAAACAAAAGAAACACTGTCATTTTATATCATTAGATGTTAATAACAATTCTTAGAGGTAAAGGGCATCATAACATTATTTCAAATGAAAAAGTGTTCATAGTACCAGACTTGCAGGAGCCAATTTTGATGTGTCGGCAAGTGTTTTAAAGATGCCTGCAATACAATATCAAATTCAACCCAAAAAAGAAGAAGATGCGAAATAGGTATCATGGAAAACAAAAGCACGAGGATAAAAAGAAGCTATGAAGAAACATTTTAATAAGCTTTCCAATCTACAGGAAAAAATAGGTTAGTCATAGAAAATATTAACTCGCATTCCATAGTTATGTATGTCCCCAAGTAACCATTTTAATATAGCAAGTTTACCATTAGACAATGGTGAACTCAAGCAAACATTAAAACACTGCAAATTAGAAAACAATTTATTTCATGTCAGGGTAGATTTTTACAATCGCGTGGGTTTCCAAAGCTAATGCAGCTGAACTGAAAATTAACATGATAATAATTTTATCTTGTCGCCTGACTCTCCCTCTAATCTTTCAGGAGACCAGCTAAGTCAGCTCTTCAGAATCTGACTCAGAGTCATGAGTCAGATGCAAGTTATCTTGACTAGACAAGTCTGACATGATGGCCTCTGAACAAAAGACACGTAACAAAATGCACTTGTTTTGCAATTTTCTTACCCGACTTCCTAGAAGACTACAAACAGACCTGCCAACAGTCTTTGACACTTTGGAATATGTAGTATCATTTATGATCATTGATACCAGTTCACATTAAAACTTCCCATCATGTAGAAATTATAAACCGTGAAATTTAGAATTTTTTTCGAGTCAACCCCGGAGTTCATCCCAAGTAAAGGAAAATTTCGAATATACGGCCTCTCCGAGGGAAAACTGGTAACTTTCTAATGATAATTTCGTTCAAAGGGAATCGAATGAAGAAATATAAGCACGCCTGTTTGGTCTTTATTTCCACAATCTCATTGGAAATATTCGTCTGAACCTGCAAGGTTATTAAAAGTATTAAAGCTTTATTATAACCTTTCCCAGCAATAGACTATGAGGAGTCCTCTCTAAATAAAAATTCCTAAAATGATTGAATAGGAATAAATAATCACCATACTCGCTTAAGAAGTTGAGCTGCAGCACTGTCACTTAGTAGAGGAAGCCGGTAGAAATGTATAATTTGAAGACTACCTATTTCAATAGCTTTAACTATTTCTTTCTGAATTCCCTGTAAAAGGATCAAAAGTGTCAATATATCGGATCTTTGAATGAAAACAGAAACTACAAAAAGCATAAATAGAGATAATCAACAGTGTTAAAACCGTCACAGGCAACGTCGAGTTGATTATATTTTATCAGCATCGGAACAAACATAAATAGATGCATTTTTATTGTTCGGCGAGGCTTTCCCTTTTTTTAAAACTTCACTGATTTTTATTTTTCTTCTATTTCAACTTAAAAGATCAAAAGAAAATATAGAGGCCAACCTCCTGATTTCCTGCAACCACTGCCTCGACCCTTATCGAAGACCGCCCTGCCCTTCGCAGGCATTTCTTACGGCTAGAAGCTGTTATTGAAAAACTTCTGACACAAATTATTTAATAAAAAACCACAGTTTACTTCAAAAAACTATGCACAAAAAAATACAATATACCTCTTACTCTACACAACGTAGGTCCCCAGAATCTTCTTGTCAATCCCTGGAATCCTATCGCTCTAGTTTCCCTCCAGCATGTCATGGAATCGTTTACCAGAAAAGGCCTGAAAAGAGCCTCCATTGAAGCTTTAGATTTTGCAGATGCTTGGTCCTAGTTCTGAACCAAGCTAGACAGCTCATACAAGTGTAATACATGCGATGAAGTCACAGGTGGCACGCTGCATGATCCACCCTCGCCAAAATTCACTTGTGACCTCAGGTTGTGACGGCACAATTCATGTTGAAATATTAAACTCACCTACAAACCCTGTACAGGAGAAAGAGGAGTACAATAGGGGCAGAATGGTTGAGTGCACACCACCATGCATTTAACAAAGAGATTAATGAAATTGTAAGGATGCTTTTAGTTTTATGGGCCGCAGCCACCTTTGCAAGAGAATTGAAGATTTTTGTGGTTCAAACCACGCAAAGAGGAAGTTTTTGATACACAGTCAAATCGGGCTTTTAAAGCCCTCACCAACCAACAGACGGGAGTTTTGAATTTATGCATTTGAATGCGCCACGTCATGGTGGACCCCATTTCAATATCACCCATCGCAACTTTGATAGTCACCACCGCAAGCTGCAATGCTTTGATATCTCGCGATGCGATATTGCGATGCTATATCGCTATCGCATATCTTATGCGCAATTTATTAAGTCCATCCCCCACAGTCGCCGCCATTGATGTTTCACTTGCGATGCGATAGCGCGCCAGCGCATATTGCATATCGCATGATTCCCCACTGCAGTCGCAAATTCATAGGAGCTCCACGTGCGATGCAATATCGCGGCCATCGCACATCGCAAGGGCAAAGGGTTTATCTTATCGCCTCATAGAGATTGCGATGTGATGTGAGCCCCACCAACGACCATTGGAAGTTGTAATTGCGCAACATGTTTTTTTTGTTGTTATACAACATAAGTAAAAGGTTTTTAAACCTTATTGAAATGTTTTTATTTTTATTATATTTTTTGTTAACTGCTTCGCCATATAAAAGGAATAGCCCGTAGGCTTATTCAATATATTGTGAATGCATGTAAGAGAGAGCAGAGCAGAGCTAGCACTGTAAGCACTGTATGTGCGCTTTTCTCTGAGAGACAAAGAGAGAGTTTTTTTTTGGACACTGCATGTGAAGCAATTCCATACATTTTGTAAATCCCTCAGAGGAGGAAGAATATTATTCTGTAATAGTTTTTTTTTTAATGAAATAGAACCAGTTTGTGAATCTTTGTCCAGCAATTCTTTTTAATCTCTGTGTTAAGAGGAGAATTTTTAATCCCTTTCTAAGTGTTCTGGAATATTCATAAATTCCAACATGGTAACGGAGCTAGTCCAGGCTCTTTGAAGGATAGTCAAAGAATCTGAAGGAATGATTTTGTTGCAGCAGTTCTCCAGCAGAGTGAAGGCTCAACAAAATTCCAAGTATTTCTCAAAAACAGAGTTTTGAGTTTGTTTAAAATAAGCAGTCCAGTGAAGTATTTTTGAAGATAGAGTTTTGACTCAAGCAGAGAGACAGTTTATTTGGAAAATCACATTCACGTTTTTTATTACATAGTTCAATGTGCTAGAAATGGCAAGAGCCAGCACAACCATGAGAAATGGAAATACTCAACTCTCACAGTTCAATGGGAAGAACTATGATTATTGGGAAATCACCATGAGAGCCATGTTTTCCTCTCAAGACTTATGGGAGCTTGTTGAAGATGGTTTAACAGATGAAAATGTGTTTAATGCCTTGACACAGGTAGAGAAGGATTTGTTGAAGAGCGATAGGAAGAAGGACCCAAAAGCCCTCTTCTATCTCTATCAAGCAATACATGAAAGTGTGTTTCCAAGGATAGTACCAGCTAAGAGGTCCAAGGATGCATGGGATACCATCCAGATTGCCTATCAAGGTATGGAGAAGGTGAAGACAACAAAGCTACAATTGTTGAGGAGAGACTTTGAAACTCTCTGTATGAAAGAGTCTGATAACATAGACTCATTCTTCACACATGTGATTGGGTTGGTTACCCAGATAAGGTCTCATGGAGAAACACTTGAAGAAAGAAGGATAGTGGAGAAAGTGTTGAGGAGCTTACCCTCAAGGTTTGATGTTATAGTTACAACCCTTGAAGAGACAAAGGATCTCTCAAATTTTTCAGTTGATGAACTTCATGCATCACTGATGACACATAAACAAAGATTGGGTAGAAATTCAAACTCATATTTGGAGCATGCCTTCAAGACCCAAATTTCCTTCGAAAGAGGAAGAGGTCAAGGAAGAGGAAACAACAAAGGAAGAGGCAGAAGCCAAAACAGAGGGAGAAACAGCCTTGCAAGTTCGATTGGAAGGGGAAACAATCAGAACCAGAATGAAGGCTCAAGCCAACATCAAGCTCATGGACAAAGGTATGATAAATCCCAAGTCCAATGTAATTATTGCAATAAATATGGGCAATATGCAAAATGAATGTAGGAAAAAGCAAAATGACATGAATAATAGGCAGAATGCTAATTTTGCAAAAGAAAATAAGAACCAGAGTAATGTGTTGTTAACATGCAATGTAGCACAAGATAGACAAGATGATGTATGGTTCTTAAACTCAGGTTGTAGCAACCACATGACTGGAAACATAGCAATGTTTTCCAATCTAGATGAAAATGTTAAATATGAAGTAACAACACGAACTAATAGTAAGATCTCTAACAAGGGAAAAAGCAGAGTCAGTATCCTGGCAAGAAATGGAGAACAAAAGTTTGTGCCAGATTTATATTATGTACCTGGCTTGAAATGTAATATTTTAAGCATTGGACAGCTCATAAACAAGGGCTACAATGTATTTTTTAAAGATGATGTGTGCACAATCATGGGCATACCTCCAAGCAAGAAATTCATTGCAGAGGTGCAGATGACAAGCAATAGGATGTTTCCTCTCAAGCTCAGAGCAGACTTGAAAGAAAGAAGAAATGTAACAGTTGTAACTCAAGAGGTCTTTCAAAAGGAAGTGAAAGATGAAAACTAGTTGTGGCACTTGAGATTTGGACATCTCGATTTCGGAGGCCTGAACTTGTTGCACAGAAAGGGAATGGTAAGAGGATTACCACTCATTGAAAAACTGGACAGCCTCCGTGAAGGCTGCATCTTGGGCAAACAACACAGAGAAATCTTTCCATCAGGAAAGAGCATAAGGGCAAAGGCACCCTTAGAAATTGTCCATTCTGATTTGTGTGGACCAATGCAAACACCATCTTTAGCTGGAAATAAATATGTTTTGACATTCATAGATGATTACACCAGAAGGACATGGGTGTATTTCTTGAAACAGAAGAGTGAAGTGTTTGAACAATTTTTCCACTTCAAATCTCATGTTGAGAAGCAGAGTGGGCACTACATCAAAGTGCTAAGAACTAATAGAGGTGGAGAATACATCTCTAAAGAGTTCCTACGTTTCTGTAGGGAGAATGGCATACAAAAGCAGTTTACCACAAGGTACACACCTCAACAAAACAATGTTGTAGAAAGGAAAAACCGGACCATCATGGACATGATCAGAAGTATGTTGAAGGAAAAACATTTGCCAAATGAGTATTGGGCTGAAGCTGTCATTTGTGTAGCATATATCTTGAATAGATGCCCAACCAAAGCTGTCATGAACAGAGTTCCGAAAGAAGCATGGAGCGGCATAAAGCAGCATATCACCCACATGAAAGTATTTGGATGTGTGGCATATGCACATGTCCTAGATCAATTGAGAAAGAATCTTGACAGTAAGGGGGAGAAATGTATCTTTGTTGGATACAGTGATGATTCCAAAGCATACAAACTCTATAATCCATCTACCAATAAAGCTATAATCAGCAGAGATGTGCAGTTTATTGAAGAAGAAGCTTGGGATGGAAGCTTAGGGAAAATGGTGAATGTGAAGACATGTGTGTCTCGCGAAGCACAAGAGGAAGGGACAGCAGCTGAAAATCCCTCCACGGTGGCTCCTCCTCCACCACCGCAAGCACAACAAACCACACCACAAGCTGGAAATATAACAGCCTTGAGAAATCGAGGAAGGGATTCTTCAAGCACACCACAGGGAACATAAACTCCATCGAGTTCAAGTGGAACTCCAAATACACCAAGAAGACCGAGATTTAGAAATCTGAGTGAGATTTATGAACAAGGAGAGGTAAATGATAATGACGGTCTGAACTCTTTATTTGCTTTGTATTTTCATGTTGATGACCCAATTCATTTTGAAGATGTTGTAAAGGACGAAAAATGGATTGAAGCAATGAATGAAGAAATTGGTGCAATAGAAATGAATAAAACATGGGAATTGGTTGATCTCCCAAAAGGCAAGGAAGTCATTGGAGTGAAATGGGTCTACAAGACCAAAAGCAATGCTAAAGGAAAGAGTGAAAGGCACAAGGCTAGACTTGTTGTCAAAGGCTACAAGCAGCAACATGGAAGAGACTGTGAAGAAACTTTTGCACCAGTTGGAAGAATGGAAACAGTGAGAGTAGTGTTGTCCATAGCAGCACAACAAAAATGGAAGGTTTATCAAATGGATGTTAAATCTGAATTCCTGAATGGAGTTTTGAAAGAAGAGGTATATGTTGAACAACCTCCAGGCTATGAGAATGAAGGCCAAGAGCACAAAGTGTGCAAATTGAAGAAAGCTCTTTATGGGCTGAAGCAAGCACCGAGAGCATGGTACAACAGAATAGATACTTACCTGACATAAATGGATTTGAGAAATGTGATGGAGAACCCACACTCTAAATAAAAGAAAATGATGGTAAGATTCTTATTGTTGTTTTATATGTAGATGATTTAATTTTTACTGGCAATGAAGTTTCTCTCATTGCTGATTTTAAAGAAGTCATGAAGAGTGAATTTGAAATGACTGATTTGGGTTTTTTGAGATATTTTCTTGGAATAGAAGTAGAGTAAAATGAAAATGGGATTTTTATTTCCCAAGAAAAATATGTTGAAGAAGTATTGGAAAGATTTAACATGCATGATTACAAGGCAGCAATTACTCCCACAGTGATGGGATTGAAACTCAGCAAAGAGGGTAGCAGCCAGGATTTTGATCCTAGTTTGTACAAGAGCATAGTTGGCAGCCTCATGTATTTGACTGCAACCAGGCTTGATATTATGCACGTTTTAAGTTTAATTTCCAAATTTATGGAAAGGCCAAAGGAGGCACATTGGCAAGCAGCAAAAATAATTCTGAGGTATGTGAAAGGAACAAACAGGTATGGAATTTTATATACTACTTTAGAAAATTATGAATTGATTAGATATACTGACATTGATTGGGCTGGAAGTATTGATGACCAGAAAAACACCTCTGGTTATGTTTTTCATATGGGTTCAGGAGCCATTTCATGGGCTTCTAAGAAACAACCAATTGTGGCATTTTCTACAACAGAAGAAAAATATGTGGCAGCTACAACAACAGCATGTCAAGCAGTTTGGATGAGAAGAATGTTGAGAAGCTTATGTCAGGAACAAGTAAAAGGCACAATAATTTATTGTGACAATAGCTCAGCTATAGCATTGTCAAAGAATTCTATGTTTCACAAGAGAACGAAACACATAGATGCCAAGTTTCACTACATCGAGGAGCTAGTGAACAATGGAGAAATTGTTCTAAAACATTGTAGAACAGAGGAGCAGTTTGCAAACATTCTGACAAAGCAATTGGGGAAAAGGAGTTTTAATTATTTGAGGAAGTGCATGGGTATGACAGATAACATAGCAGCTAACTTTAAGGGGGAGTGTTGAAATATTAAACTCACCTGCAAACCCTGTATAGGAGAAAGAGGAGTACAGCAGGGGTAGAATGGTTGAGTGCACACCACCGTGCATTTAACAAAGAGATTAATGAAACTGTAAGGATGCTTTTAGTTTTATGGGCCGCAACCACCTTTGCATGAGAATTGAAGATTTTCGTGGTTCAAACCACGCAAAGAGGAAGTTTTTGATACACAGTCAAATCGGGCTTTTAAAGCTCTCACCAACCAACAAACGGGAGTTTTGAATTTATGCATTTGAATGGGCCACATCATGGTGGACCCCATTTCAATATCGCCCATCGCAACTTTGATAGTCACCACTGCAAGCCGCAATGCTTTGATATCTTGCGATGCGATATTGCGATGTGATATCGCTATCGCATATCGCATATGCAATGTATTAAGTCCATCCCCCACAGCCACTGCCATTGATGTTTCACTTGCGATGTGATATCGCGCTAGCGCATATCGCATATCGCATGATTCCCCACTGCAACCGCAAAGTCATAAGAGCTCCACGTGAGATGCGATATCGCAGCCATCGCACATCGCAAGGGAAAAGGGTTTATCTTATCGCCTCATAGAGATTGTGATGCGACGTGAGCCCCACCAATGACCATTGGAAGTTGTAATCGTGCATCATGTTTTTTTTTTTGTTATATGACATATCTAAAAGGTTTTTAAACCTTATTGAAATGTTTTTCTTTTTATTATATTTTTTGTTAACCACTGTGCCATATAAAAGGAATAGCCCATAGGCTTATTCAATATATTGTGAATGCATGTAAGAGAGAGCAAAGCTAGCATTGTAAGCATTGTATGTGCGCTTTTCTGTGAGAGACACAGAGAGAGTTTTTTTTTGGACACTACATGTGAAGCAGTTCCATACATTTTGTAAATCCCTCAGAGGAGGAAGAATATTATTCTGTAATAGTTTTTTTTTAATGAAATTGAACCAGTTTGTGAATCTCTGTCCAGCAATTCTTTTTAATATCTGTGTTAAGAGGAGAATTTTTATTCCCTCTGTATGTGTTCTGGAATATTCAGAAATTCCAACAATTCACAACTTTAAAATTCATAAAAAATTAGATATGACATGAATCCAGGAAGTTTCCAAGTATGCCTTCCTGTCCAATTGGGTATGTCACACTGCCTAAAACTTCCAATTAAATATTTTTAAAACTAAATGGGACCCATCTCATTTACAAACTCAAGGATCCAATATTTTAGCATCTAATATTGATTTGAATCTTTGTGCAATGTCCAAATTACCTTTCACCACACTACTATTTTCTTAAAAGATTACAGTGGACTCTTCATTTAATCAAAAACCAATTCACCTCTGCGCTTTAACAACAATTTAAAAGATTAATATGGTGGACTTTATAGGCTATCAACAATTACAGATTCTTCATTTAATCAAAACCAATTCAAGTCTGCGCTTTAACAACCATTTAAAAGATTAATATGGTGGACATTATAAGCTATCAACAATTACACTTGGTAATAACAATCTCATCAACTACACCTGGGAATAACAAGCATTGTGGTGGCAGGGACTTGCTGCGTCCACAGCCCTTCTTGTTTATTTTTTATTTTCCATAATTGTTTTCATCATTTTTTTTAAGGAGTTGTAAGTGGTGGTTGAAATAAGAGTTTAGTTAGATTTAGTTTAATAAAGTAATAAATCTATCTAACATGTCGTTCATTGAGATTAGGTTTTTATGAAAATGATGAATTAATTTATTTTTTAATAATTAAAATATATTAATTAATTGAAATACTATTTTATTCATAAATGATTAAAAGTTATATGTAAAGTGTATTGAGTGATATGTTGGATGAACATTTCACTTATTTTCACAAACAACAAGCTCAAATATTTTATGATGTGCTTCATTTATTTTCACAAACAACATGCTAAAATATTTTATAGGACACTTCACTCATTATACTAAAATATGTTATATATTTTAATAATTATAATACTAGCATTTGCACATGACAATGCAAAATAATGTCGAAGGAAATAATAAATATTAAAGCTCAGTGATACAGACGAATTTGCGTTTCTTAACAATATCGTGGACCTGTGGGTTATGGGTCCACATAAACTCATTAACTCACCTTCAAAATGATTTAACATACCTTCAAAATAGTCCCATAGTCTCGTGGACTTTAAAATCTCATCTCATTTCATTGAATATTAACCACCATTTTCGGAATAATTTCCTGTATCTTTGAAATCGGGGAATCACATATATGGTTCCTTGGTACTAGGAAAATATTTTTTTATACTTTTGAAATCAGGGAAATCATAAAATTAAATTTAACATAAATCCTTAAATTTAATTGATAAAATTAAATTTAACATAAATTATCAATAAAATGAAATTTTATGAGAAAATAAAATAATAAATACCGTATTGCACTTGGAAAAACCTTAAAGTTCCTACCCAAATCATAACCACATAGATTTGAAAAATTATTGAGTATGGACCATGAAATGGAATAACAAGAAACCACTCATTAATTAGCAACACCAAACGCCAACAAAATTCAATAGTTCCAGCAGTATCTAGGTGGACACGATAATGTATCAATAATGTGTCAATCCTATGGGATGTGTATATCTCTGAAAGAAATAGACTTGACTTTACATTCCCAACTCCATGCAGGGAATATTTTGATCTTTTAACTCAAACATTTACTTAAATGTAAATAAATAAATATATTAAACCTATTATTTCCTTTAACAATACTGATAAGGAGTTGGGCATTGATTAAATAGTTTTTAAATATTTACCTGGGTTGGGTTGGGTTGCATTTTGTTCACGTAGCCCAATTTTGTGCACCAACATTGTAATGGATATTACAAAGTTTTAAATTGAACGGGAGGAGACTTCTTTGTGATGTTGTATGAAGAACTCTTGGTTCTTTGTTGTTGACCATTAAACAAGTAAATAATACAGTATGAATCTTTATGCATTCACACATGCAAATATGCAAATTCGTTGCCTAAGAAAAGGAGAAGAGCACATAGATGGATCTTTTATTCATCCACGCATGCAGCTCACCTACCTTTCTAGATAGATCTTTTATGCATTTACACATGCAATCCGTGCTTTCCTTTAAGACTCATCCATATTTATGGATAAATATAAGGAATTTTAAGCCAATAGTAAGGGAAAGACTAATTATTTTTGAGATTTCATTATCCCATCCCATCCTCTTTCCAAGGGGAGAAGCATATGTGTGAACGCATTAGACTCCAGTAAGCTACACCCTATAATGTTATTATATTGCCTTCGATTTCGAAATTTGGATTTTTTTCCTGACACGTGTAATAGTGGACCATGGAAGAACAAAGCACGTAATGTAAAAACTAAGCAGTGTTCACTTGGGTTACCTCGGACATTGTGGGCGTCTTTCCATCTCGTTGACGGTTGTCCGTCAAGTAATCGATGACTAGAGGAGGCGGGTTCTGTCAACCGTGGCCACAACATCATTGGTTACATGAGAGCGAATCCAACGAAATTTCGGCATTTAATGCAGCATTAAAGCACTGGAGTTAATGATACTGAAGAAAGATTGTTAATCTTTGCAGACATCTGAACCTTGTGATGATGTGCTCCAAAACGAGCCTGCCCAGTGCCCACTGTATCCATTAAGCAATCTGTCGTTGGCACTGCGTCTTCCCATCCGGTAATATAAAATATGTGGTTGGCACTCCGTCTACTTATCTAGTAATATAATCAGTGGATGTGGCTTCTTTTGTACGCAGATGACTTTATATTGATCGCTAATTCGGCTCTTGGTTTGCAAGAGCATTTACATTCCCTTGAGCATTTTTGCAGAAGGGTTGGGATGCAAGTCAATATTAGCAAAACGAAAGTAGTGGTTTTCTGCATAACCAACATAAGTTCTATTTTGGAGGCAGCATTTTGGAAGAAGTTGCAAATTACAAATACCTCGGAATTGACTTCAACAGAAATTTAAGTTGGGATGGTTGTAGAAAGAAAAGAACTTTAAGGGGTTGGAAAGCATTTTATGCTCTTCAAAACAGGTGTAGAGAGGCAGAGCTGTGGGACTGGAAAACCACCCTAACTCTTTTTGGGCTTCTAGTGATTCCGGTGATACTTTACAGTTGTGAACTATGGGCCAGCAGCACAACCAAGATGCAGTGGAAACAAATTGAGAAAATTCAGAAACGTTTGATTACAAACAAATTCAAAATTAAAAGTGCAGTTCCTTATGCTATCATGTTAAGTGAAACAGGCGCTGCTCCTATTGAAGCAATTGCTATGGTGCGAGTCATAAGGTATCTGAAAAAAATTGAGCAAATGGAAGAGGATAGATGGCCTAAGGTTGTGTTTAGTGACAGATTGTGTAAAAGACAGAAGACTTGGATGCGGCAAAATAACAAATGGTTTAATAAATGGGGTATTTGCTTGAGCATGTGTCCTACAAACAGTAAAGAGATAAAAACTTTTGTTATGGATAAATTCCATAAACATACTTGGAAGAAAGAGCTAGAGAGAAAGAAGAAGTACTACATAGAAGAGTTTAACCCCACACATAACCATCAACAAAAAGGCATACATAGGGGCTGATATTTCTTGGAGATCTAAAATTCTTATTGCTCAATTAAGGACTAATTCTCATCAACTCCGTTGTGAAACAGGGCGCTGGAAAAGGCCAAAAGAAATGTGGGAAGAAAGAGTATGTATTTTTTGCTCCTCCGAAAAAGTGAAAACAGAGAAACATTTCATTCTAGAATGTGAGGCCTTCAAGGACACCAGAGAAAACTATGCAGGTATTCTGGCAGCTAATTCTTGGGATAATCTATTCAGCAAAGAGTTTGTCGATAAGCTGGGAGTGCTCATTGTAAAACTTCACAGGAAAAGGGCCGAATACAAGAGTCAGATAGAGAAGCAATCTGTCCCATAGGCTATTTTTAGCCTCGTGGACATTAAAAATTATTTCTTTCTTTCTTTCTTTCTATACCTCCACAACAAGAAAAGCTCTCTTTTAGCACCATAAGTTAGCGCCACTTAAGTTATGTGGTGTTAATATGGTGTAAATGTTTATGTATTATATTAAAAATAAAGTATATCACCATAAGTTAACACCACTTAAGTTATGTGGTGTTAATGTGGTGTAAATGTTTATGTATTATATTAAAAATGAATTATATCACCATAAATTAGCACCACTTACATTATGTGGCGTTAATGTGGTGTAAATGTTTATTTATCATATTAAAAATGAAGTATATAATCACCATATTTGATGGACAAGTTAGCACCATTCTTACTATGTGGTGTTAAAGTGAAATGATTTTGTATTGATCTTATTGGAAGTGGAGTATATCACCATATATTTAAAGAAGTGGTGTATGCTATATTGTCAAGTTCTAGAAAGTAGGGTAGTTAACTTTGTGTTTGCCATGTTGGCATGTACAAGTAGATTTAATAATGTGAATTGTCACCATAACTATAAAAAAATTACAAATATCTATATTATGAATATATAAATTAGAACTAAACTCACAAATATTTATTTTATAATATTTATTTGTTTGTCATGTTTACATGTAAAACTAAAATTCAAAGTAATTGTTTTCTAAATATTTTATTTCGATTATTTACTTTTTATATTATTCTCATTTTACACCATAAATACAACAAATTCAAAATAATTGTTTTCTAAATATTTTATTTCAATTATTTACTTTTTATATTATTCTCATTTTGCACCACAAATACAACAAATTCAAAGTAATTATTTTCTAAATATTTTATTTCAATATTATTCTCATGAGAAAATAAATACACAAAACCATATTACATAATTATTTATTTTATGAATAAGCCAATTAAGATAAATATTTTTATATTATTGT
This sequence comes from Pinus albicaulis, assembly GCA_034641835.2. Classification (NCBI taxonomy): domain Eukaryota; kingdom Viridiplantae; phylum Streptophyta; class Pinopsida; order Pinales; family Pinaceae; genus Pinus; species Pinus albicaulis. The sequence goes on along the minus strand of CM076578.1, from coordinate 1,570,026,070 downwards.
AATTTTAGAATAAAATAAGAGTGAATTCGATGGAGTTGGGTTACTCTTTTTTGGAAGAACTTATGTTCCAAAGGTTGAAAATGTATCTTTGTGAGGGTATTTTTTAAGCCCTCCATCAAAGCTTTTAAAAGGTCCATCTAGGACTAAATAAAACCCTGAAGTAAACTACATAGCTCCATCGTCAATACGAACTTGATCTTTTCGAACTCTTTTCCTCAACTGCCGCACGATCACCGCATCGCCCCAGCGATGGGATCAGGTCCAAGGACGCGCAATCTGTGAGATCTACAACCTGCATTCCAATTCAAACGAAAAGACTCGAGATACACCTCCCAGCGGAGTGCATCAATGGACGCATTCAATACATGCACGATCATGCGTTGATCGGTAAGTTTATTGGCCTATAGCCGACTGAGAAAGCCCTTTATGGTTGGATCAAAGCGAAATGGAAACCAAAAGGGCAGGTGGACCTTCAGTTGGGCCCCAAAGGCTTCTTCAATATTATCTTCACCTGCATCGAAGATAAAAACAGAGTCATGGATGGAGGCCCTTATTTTTTCAATGTCGCAGGGCTTTATCTAAGGGATTGGGTGGAACGTTTCGATCCTGATAAGGAGGACTTCAATTGGGCTCCAGTCTGGATCCGTTTATACTCCCTGCCGTAGGAGTATTGGGAAGAGATCACCCTCAAGGAGATCGGAAACTGCCTTGGAACATTCATCAAAACTGCTGAAGAGACCAAACACAATCGATATACTGCATACGCTCGGATCTGTGTCTATATGCATCTAGCAAAAGCCCTCCCTAATTCGGTAAGTCTCTGGCACGAAGATTTCGAGTGGATCCAATCTATAGATTATGAACATGTTCCTTTTAGGTGTAGAAAATGTCATATGCATGGACACTTATGCAGGGATTGTCCTCAAAATCGCCCTCCCACCCCCTCTGGTCCTCCCACAGAAAAAGACACTCCAAGAAGCCCCTCTCTCCTTCGGACCCCCCCCCAACCCGCTTCCTCTTCGAAAGGCCCCTCTTCCAACAATAGCTTCCAAATCTTAGCTGATCTTGGTTTGGATCAAGAGGCTGAGGAGCCCCGCCCTGACCCCTCTTCCTTTGCGATTCCCTCCTTTGGCTCCATCCTCCCCCCCCCCCCCCCCCTTTAAGGTTTTGGACACTCCGTTGGTTAATATAGCGATGACCACCAATCCTCAGAAGGCCCCCGTGCTCCCGCATTCTGAACCTGCCCAAAGTAGCCACCCTAAAGCGACTTCTGACATGGATCTTGACTCCTATGCTCCCATAGATCAATCCAGCAACCCCAATGTCAGATCAAACTCTATAGTGGTCACCTACAGGATTGAAGAACCAGAATCTATTGATTTTGGGGATCTAGATCTAACAAGGCTGGAAAAAGCCTGTGATTCTAAAGCGTATCATACCATTCCGCCCAGACAGATTGATAGTTTGGAGGAAGTGCTTCTAAAGGCTCAACTACTAAAAGGTAGTGTTCATCTTGGAATTCAAGGGGATCTCATACCTAGGGAAACTATCAACATTATTAGAGAATCAAGGAAGCAGGGTCGACCTACGGATCTCCAACGGTTAATCACTCTGGGGGATCAACTTGTCGAAGCTGGGAGATATCCCAAGCTGATTATTCAAAGCCCTGAAATCTCCAAGTTTATGATGAAGATTACATCCTGGAATATTCGAGGGATCAATAGTCCCTCAAAGTGCTGAATGATAAAAAATAGTCTCACTCACAACAAACCTGCCATTTTTTTCATGCAGGAAACCAAATGAACTAGCTCCACTTTCCATTCAATTCTATCCCGCCTATGGCCGGGTTGTGACACCACCGTTGTCGATTCTGTAGGGGCCTCCGGGGGCATTGCCATTGCTTGGAATCCCGCCATCCTTTCCCTTTCCCACTTCCATGCTTCCCATCATTTTATTCAAGCCTCCTTTCACCTCATTGGCACCAGCCTCATAGGCCTGCTTACTAATGTTTATTTCCCTCAAACCACTGCTAATAAAATTCAAATCTTGGATGATCTCTCTGCTTTGCACAATCTGAACTCCCATCACTATTGGATCCTGGGAGGGGATTTTAACATGATTACTAGCCTTCAAGAAAAACAGGGTGGGCACAATATTCTTGAAGATGACTCCCTGCACTTCAAAAACTTCATCAACCAAAACTGCCTCATCAATATCCCTACTGCTAATGGCCTTCATACTTGGAACAATCGACGATCTGGAAACCACTTCATTGCTTCTCGCCTAGACTTTTTCCTTGTTTCTGATCCCATCATTCAAGCAAGAGGGGACATATTCTCCACCATACTACTGGTGGCAGGGTCGGACCATTGGCCCGTCTAATTACAGTGGGAAAGACCGACTATGGGAAGGCCTAAACCCTTATGGTTCGAGCAATTCTGGCTTCCCCACCCGGGATTCTGGGACATGGTGATGCACTGGTGACTCACCATTCCCCCGCAGAACGGATCCATTATGTATAATATACAGCAGAAGCTTAAAATCATTAAAACTAGACTGAAGCACTGGAACCAAAGTACCTTTGGCAACATCTTTCAAGGACACCACGATCTATGACTTCAAATGGAAAATCTTCAGCAATAACTTATCAGCTCTAGAAGGACCGAGGCCCTTGATGCTTTGGAGAAGGATCTCAAATCCCAAATCGAGGAAAAGGAGCTTTAGGAAGAAATGCTCTAGAAACAAAAATCCAGAATTCATTGGCTAAAAGAGGGAGAGAATAACACTTCCTTCTTCCACCGCTCCACCATTCAAAGACGAATGGCCAATCGCATCTCCATTATTCGCAATGACCAAGGAGTAAACTTGGAAACGCATGAAGAAATTGAACAAGAGCTTCTGAACCATTTTAAGGACACTCTCATGGAGCCGCCCTTGGATCGCCAGGAGGCCATTGAGAGTATCACCAAACACATACCGGCCTTAATCATGGAGGAACACAACCAGATGCTCCTTCAACCCATCCAAATAGAGGAGGTGGATCAGGCCATGGCTCAACTCAAGGCAGGTAAAGCTTCTGGCCCTGATGGGTTTACTTCCAACTTCTTTCACTTCTTTTGGCCGGATCTAAGATAGGAGATCTAGGAGATGGTTGAAGAATCTCGAGCTATGCACTGGATGCTCCCCGCTCTAAATGCTACCTTCATCTCCCTCATTCCTAAAGAGGATCAAGCCTCTTCCCCCAGTAAATTCCGCCCCATTGCCCTTTACAACGTCCTCTATAAGCTTGTCTCCAAAGTAGTTGCAAATCGCCTCAAAACCCTTCTGCCTCTCGTCATTTCTCCTGAGCAAACCAACTATGTAGAAGGCAGGCATATCTTGGATGGAATTATCCTCACGCATGAGGTGGCACACTCCTTACGCTCCCATAAGATCCCTGGAATTCTGCTTAAGATAGATCTCTCGAAAGCTTTTGACAAACTCAGTTGGAAATATATCCAGCAAATGCTCAGGGCCTTTGGTTTCAGTCAAACTTGGATTAGATGGATCCTTAGCCTCATCTCCTCCCCTCTCTACTCCATCCTTATCAATGGCATTCCCTCTCCCCCTTTCCACCCTTGTCGAGGCATTTGGCAAGGGGATCCTCTCTCCCTTTTCCTCTTCGTGATTATGGCGGAAGGCTTAGGCAGGTTGCTCAAAGCCCACATTCAAGATCACTCTCTTCGAGGCCTCAGTCTCCACCAGCACCCGCCCCTCTTGCACCAACAATTCGTTGATGACAACATGCTCTTTTGCCACCCCTCTGTTCAAGAAGCCTCCACCCTCAAATCCATCTTGGACTACTTCTCTCTGGCTGCTGACCCCTCGGTCAACAACTCTAAATCCCAAGTTTTATTTTTTAACCCTCACATGATCACTCAATGCAATATTGCTCGAATTCTTGGATTAACCACAGCGGTGCTGCCCTCTAAATATCTAGGTGCGCCGCTCACTGACTCAGTCCTCAACTACTCATCTTGGAAAGAGTTGCTAGACAAGTTGGAAAACCGGCTATCCCTATGGACCCATCGAGCTCTGAATCTGGCGAGTCATCTCGTCTTAGTCGAATCGGTCCTTCAAGCAATGCATCTGTACCTTTTCTCCATGCTGGCAGCACCAAAATGGGTTCTCAAGGCCATTCGGAACCTTCAACGCAACTTTCTATGGGGAGGGGCCAAAGCAAGATGAAAATGGGCCTTAGTGAACTGGTAGGAAGTTTTCACCCCCAAGAAAGCTGGTGGTTTAAGGCTCCGTGACCCTTGTCTAAGCAACAAAGTCATGGGAGCAAAAATTTGGTGGCACTAGGTCTCTAATGCAAGCAGTCTGTGGGCGCGGATGTGCGCCACCAAATATGCACGAAACTGGCCAATGGAGGATCTCATTCATTTTGATAATGATCATGCAGGTTCCCTTATCTGGAAGGCGGCTAGTTAGCATAGAGAACTAGTTCGATACCACAGCTTCTGGGAAGTCAGGTCAAGGAGATCAACCAACTTCTGGCACGATTCATGGCAACAAATGCCGAGGTTAGCGGACCTCTTTCCAAACTCTGATTGGCAAGGCATGCTGGAGCATCTCCCTCATCAAAATGTTGGTACCTTTTGGACTCGCCCCGCCTCTCCCACAAACCATTTTCGACAATGGCTCACGGCTGACCAATTGCACTCTCACCTTGGTCTAACTCTCACCGAGGAAATAGCCAAAGAACTACACAAGAGATAAATTCGTATCTCCGAAGAGCCCGATAATCTCTGTTGGGGCTATTCTACTGCTGGAACTTTCACCACCAAGGAAGCCTACAGCCTATCCCTCCTAGCCTCACAGCCTGATGGTATCTGGGAGAAAGTTTGGCACTCCAAAAGCTGGCCCAAAATTTCTACTTTTCTCTGGCTCCTCAGTAAACGTCGCCTCCTCACTTGGGACAATCTCCACAAGAAAGGCTTCACCGGTCCTTCCCAATGTCCCAACTGCGGTATTAAGGAGGAAACCTTTGAGCGCCTTTTCAATGAATGCGAAGTGGCCATGGCACTATGGGATAAAGTGGTCATTCTCTGTAGAAAACCGAATAGAATCATGGGAGCATCATCAACACCATTCGCAGCTGGCCTTCCACTCCATTTCAGTGCACCATTCTCAATGCTTTTTGGATTATGATACCAAGGCGCCTACTCTGGGTGGTATGGAAAGAGCGCAATCGCAAAATCTTCAAGGATCAACGCACTCCCATGGACATTCTTTGGAATAAGGTTTGCAGTCATATACAGGAGACTCTAGCCCTTCATCATTGGAGGGAAGAGGACCTGCCCTCCCTTCAGAGTGAGTAAATTATTTGGGCCAATTGGAACTTACGGTTACATTCAGCTACCATCCCTAAGCCCCCCTCAAACCAAAAGTTGCCCTCTCCTGGATGATGGACCCCTCTGCCTCCAGGCCACTACAAGCTCAACTTTGATGGAGCCTCTAAAGGGAATCCGGGGAGAGCGGGCTATGGAGGTATTTTCAGAACTTCCCTTGGCTAGGCACATTTACTCTTCTTTGGTTTCCTTGGTTGGGATACCAACAATTCGGCAGAGCTTGAAGGTCTTCTCCAGGGGCTCATCCTTGCCAGGGAGCACCACTTGTTTCCCCTTATCATTGAAGGTGATTCACAGATTCTAATCAATATGGCAAAGTACTCCAGGCCGACTCCTCCACCTCCAATATCATCAAAAGTTGGCGTCTAGCCACCTGGATCAAAACGCTCGAGCAACGGATGCACATTGACACTGCTATAGACTACCACCATGTTCGACGCTTTGCCAACAAAGTAGCGAATCTCCTAGCCAACAAGGGTGTCCATCACTGCGACCCCATCTGGGTTGGACCTCTTACCTCTGTTAATGATGAAGCTCTCCTTCATGATTGCACTCTTCTGGTGCACAATGACAACCATCCCCCGGATGCAGATGGTATTTAGTCACACAGATTTCCACGAGGCGGCCATGTGGCTCACCACATGGCGCGCCCATGTGCCCCATCCTTGGGATGCACATCACCACCAAAACTCGCGTGGGCTGGGCCTTAAATTCCCATGCGCCACCTTAAACTCTACGTACTCTGCAAGCTGGTTAATTACTCCTTCTCTCAGCATGTTGCTCTATCTTCCCGCTTCGCCTCTGGCTTTCTAGCCCACCCTGACTGTCATCCTGTCGCTCCTTCTGCTTCGGCCCTCATATGCTCTAGTGCGAAGTCTTTGGGCTCCCGCCTCTGCAACGACGCCTCTGTCTTATCGAGCCTTATACACGCCGGCTAGAATGTCGTGTCGCCATCGACAGCCTAACAGAATAGCGGGGGAAGGGGCCTCCCTTCGCGACCTCCCCTACCCATGGCCTCCCCTCCGGACTTGAATTTCCCGGTCTCATGGGACCCTACAAACTTGCATCCTCCCGCCCTTGCGCCTGCTATGCTCTTTGACCCCCTGGCCCCTCCTGCTCTGCCCTCGACTCCTCCCATTGGACCCTCCTCCTCCCACGGCAAGAAGTGTGCCCGCAAATCGACAATCTCAGAGGAGCCCCCCTTCCTTCCCCATAAGCTCAAGGCACTCCCGATGTAGCCCGCCTCCAGCCCCTCTTCGGACGATAGTGACTTCAAGCCAGCCGAGGAGTTGCAGCTGCTAGGTCTCAGTCTTTCGGGTTCTAGGAAGGGCAAGGAAGTCCTATACACGACTGGTGCTATGAACATTTCAACTTCTTTGCAAGATAATGCTCCTCAGGACACTCCAGTGGAGCGACTCAGACTTCCGCCCTCCCCTCGCGAGCAGCATGAAGACAATGAACCACTGGATTACGGCTACATCTTCGATACCCTAGAGGAGGACCCTCCAACCAGCGACGAGCATGAAAGCTCTCCTTAGCATGTCCTCGTTGAGTTCCTTAGTTTGCAAGTTTCGGACGTCTCTCTTGTTTGTTCTTTCAGTTTCTTTTTGCACTATGTTAAAGGTTGGTTTCTCGCCAAGGGCAACCTGGTATATTTGGACTATTTTGGTCGGTTTCCCCACGAGGGGTGGTCTAGTTTTTACCAACAATTTTTTATACAATCCCTCAGTTATGGATTTCTCCATTTCTAAGGATGTGCCTTGTAAAATTTGTTTGACAACTTAATAGAAATAGTATTACTTAGAAAATATATATATATATATAGAAACGTTATCAATCTTACCTTTCATCATTATTTGTTCAAAGCACTCAAGTTTATTGTTGTTAGACTGATTTTTTTTTTCATTCGAAGTATAAAATATATAATTCTCAAATATTATATATGTGATTGTTTTAAAGATTCGCACTTAATGATAGCCATTTGGCGAAAATAATATAATTACTTTTTATTGTTTTTTTAATGAAAGAAACACTCACCTATATTTAAACTACTATATCTAAATTATTTTATAATTATATTTAAAAATAAAGTAATATATAAATATAATCTATTTTAACATTTACAATATAAAATATATTTAAATTATAAATTCAATTAAGTTTATTTTAGATGATTGACGAGAATTCAAATTTTTAAAATAACTTTAAAACTTGATATCGTTCTTAAAAATTAATAATTCCTAAATAAAAATATGAAAAAATTTAAAAATATTTATAAAAAAAAATCCAAACTCTATAAATAAAATAGTTTGATATTATTTTAAAGACAAAGTCAAACCTATTATTATTATTGAATCATATGCTTTTATGTTTCTTTCTAAATATTCTCTATTTTATCTTTATCAAACCTAACAGGTGAAAACAAATAACCCAATTGAAAGATGGCTCGTCTTTGGAAGTTTGATCCGTGGGAACCCACAAATATTGCTTGACCTCACATACACATAACGAGCCCGAACGCACAAATATTTCGATGGAATGCTTAAGTTGCCATGACATAATCTCATAACTAGCATTTGCCCCTAAGGGTGCAAAGGTACACCGAAGGAGTAGACTTTGCATTAACTCCTGTGCAGATCAAAAGGCACGCTCTCCATTGATCTTAGATCAACGATGATCCATGCCACAAACAAACCCGTTGTTTAATCCAAATGATGGCTTGTGATGATAAATTATATTGGATAGTTTGAAAAAGTATTGCCCTTTCAAATGATAATGTGATTTTTCAAAAATTAAAAATATATTACTTTTTTTCGAGAAATTACTCTTAATAAAACAGTCACAATTTGTTTATAATAAAATAAAATAAATGTTAAGAATAATGAAATACTATTTATAGTTTAAATAGAAATGCATATGAATTGAGTGCGATGTAGAGGTAGTGTTGGAGGAAACACTACCTCTACAGAAAAGGAAAAAAAAAAGAAAAAAAGAAAACGAAATGTTAAATAGTGTGTCAAGTGAATCCATGTACATGCTTTGTTTAATAATAAATATAAAAATGAATTTGGACTAAATAGAAAATCAAGAAATAAAATATGAAGAAATAAAGAAAATAAATAAATAGAAATGGAATAAAATAAAGATAAAATTAGAAATAAAAATAAAATAGATAAATTAAATTTGTAATTTGAAAGTAAAAAAAAAAAAAAAAAAAATTAAAATAAAATAAAATACCAAATGCTTTGAGCTAATTTTATTCCTTATTACAAGTTAAATAAAATTGAGATTTTTTTTCTTTAAGAAACATATATATATATATATTAATTGATAATTTTAATTTTAATAATTTTTGTGCATAAAATTAATAAAATTTAATTATATTGTATTCTAAAAATTATAAAATTGATATTTTTATTTTTCATTTATTTCTAATTCTATTAATATTAATTTATTCTTAAAGAATTAAAGAATTATAATATGATTTAAATATAAAAATATATTAAATCTTTATTTATTGAAAGACCAATTTTTAAAATGTATTTATTTTATCATTTAATTTATATAGTTTATTAATTTCTTTTGACTAATTAATTTAAAAAATATAGCTTAAAAATACATTTTTTAAAAGTATCTAAAGAAATTATTTTTTTCATATTTTATAATAAAAAAATATATATATAATTAATTGTTTTTATTGAACTTTATTTCATCACTTTTCCACCACTTTTTTGCTATAAAAAGAATGGACAGATCTGGCATTTGTTAAAGGGAGACTTTGCAATGTATTTTTGAACCGGAATATGGAATGGAAAAATAAGGAACCCAAATATGAAATGAGCCTAAATGTCCATCGACATACTTTTATTGATCCATAAACCTTAATACATTTGTAAATTATAGGGGCAGCAGGGAATACGAATATAAATAATAATACTGCTTTGCTTTTAAATGGACCGCAGATGCAATGAAGACTATGATTATTTATTCAAAGTGATGTTCACAGGGGACTCCAGCGTGGGTAAGTCCAACATCATCTCCAGAGTGACTCGCAACTGTTTTCCCATCAGTGTAAGCCCACTGTTGGCGTTGAATTCGCGATTTACACCACTCAGGTACTAATTTTAAAATACCGATTTTGATACATATTGAAATAGAAGTGCACAGCCTCATGAATGAATGATATTGACCTCAAAATTCCAATTTTAGTCTCTATTTGTTAGAGGGAGTCATGAAATTTGAATCTAGAGTACTGCGATCACCATTTTAAGAGCTAAAGCTTCTGATCTAATTACCACCATTGAAATTTCATGAGTTAATATGATCTCCAGCTGGGAATCGCCTATATATGCTCAATCTAAGGTGACCCTTAATTGGTTGCAATGAACAGGGCAGAAGAGGAAGCGATGTTTAAGCATGGATCTGAAGAGATATAGAAGAAATAATGCAAGCCCTGCTCAATGAACAAATTTGTCATTTATCCCAATTCTGAAGTTACACACTTCGTTTATTGTTTGGCACCATTAGTTGAGGTTGTAACTGTAATCCAATATTAACCTCCGGGTTTTTTTATTAAATTTCGCACATCTTCGTGAAACGTCCGCCGTCCGATGGTGACACTCCAGATCGACGGTCTGTACACATTTCGCGCGGCATCTTCAACCGATGTATAACACGCGAAGGTGCGTTTTACCCGGCGGTTTTGAAACAGTGGTCTAGCCACGTGTCATTTAATCTATGGAATTGCTGTCATTTGTTCAATACCGCCTGTTCCGGAAAAGCAGTGCGGAATGGCACGGTGGTTTTCGGAAAGACTCTGTTACTCTGTTTGCTCCCAACGATTCAGCCGTCTGCATGAACTTTTCGCTCCCGCCAGAGGATTTCTCTACTACTCGCCTGAATCACCACATTGTGAAGGGGGTTTTCAGCTTCCGGGACCTGGAAAGGCTCTCCGACGGAACCCAGCTGGAAACCGTGGCCGGAGATGGGTGCGGCCTGGTAATCACCAAGGCGAATGCGTCGACCTCGAGCTCTTGGCATCCAAGAATCTACATCAATGGAGTAGCGGTTTGGCATAAATCGTTTTCTTGCAGAAGCCCCACCTCCACTTTCTTTCGGGACACCAAGATCTGGACCAGCATTGCCCGATGCTCTATATCTCTTGAAGCAATGGCTGGCGTTAGTACCGCTACTGGAATTGCAGGCAATGTGTCGAGCAGTATTTTGAGCAGCCTTTGGAACAAAGTTGTTCAGGTCTCGAGATGTGAACCAAAGCAAACGCCCGGTCTTGATACCAGGAAGGATAAGTGGGGTAAGCGGAAAGAATGCATATCATGAAAATCAGAATCAATGAGTTTAGTTCATGGGAAGATTCGCGCACAGCTTAACATACTCTGTATTGATAGATAGACCAAAAACAAAAAAACACACACATATTAGGATCTGAAGTTATAATTTCTGGCAAATTCTCAACCAAATTGACGCCTAAAACCAAAATTGATAAAGGTACCTTAGAATTGATGACCGAATTGAGCTCTTCGCTGAAGAGAAAATGGGAAATCCGTCAATATTGAGGCCGTGACGTTGGAAGACGCTCACCTACCTGCGCTGCCGCAACACTTCGATGACATGCTCGGCATCTTTGTCGGTGGCGTCATTTTGACCTTGAATTTCCACAGTCTCAATTTGACATGGCTGGTAAGAAGCACAGCCGATCAGATAAATGTGGTGATGAAGATAACCAGCACCGCTCTGGGATGATGAACGCCTTGAATGCTTCTGGTCACGACGTGAAATCTTGGAGACCTCCACAGACAGAGACAGGTGGAAAATGAGAAATCGCATTGCAAACCGTCGATTTGGCGGAAAATGAGAAATCGCATTGCAAACCGTCGATTTGGCGGAAAATGAGAAATCGCATTGCAAACCGTCGATTTGGCATATTCGTTTTAGAACGACGAATCTGCTACAGTGTCGTGGGCTAAAGCCCCACAATAGAACACCTTCGGTGTAATTAATCCTTACGAGATTGTTTTTTTTTAGGATGGGGCATATTATCTCGTTATTGTTTATTTTTCATTATTGATTATGGCTTATTTTTCATTTTTGGTTTTTTTTTTTTAAATGTATAGTAGCTCACTGTGGAAAATAATGGAAATTTTTTTGGTTTTTTGGTTAGTATTTATTTATTTTTTATTTTTTTAATAGTAGTTTAAAGAAGTTATAATTTTGTTTAGAAAATAATAGAAATTCTGGTATGATTTTGAGAAAATTTGGAAATTTAAGTTAGGATTGTAAAGTTTGAGTTTTTTATTTTTATATCTAAGAGGTTTTTGCCCGCGTTTGAATTTATTTCCACCATAAAAAGTGATTCAAACACTGGTAGGATTAGATTTCTTCAAAAAAAATCACTGAGTTCCACAATAATTTAGCCATCTAGACAAAATTGTGACTTTGTTAGACAAGGCCTTAGTTTTATGTTATTGTTATTTTTAAATAATAATTGGTTTATTGTATTTCTATTTTATTTATTTGATATCTAATTATTAATATGTATTGAAATTTTTTAGTGAAATATGGTGAAGCAATTTTTTGTTATACTAATATTTTTTTGTTGTTTAAAATATGTTTTTGAATGCATTAAAATGTATTCAATGCTTAATAAAACTTTCAATTTTAAATAAATTCAATGCTTGAAAAGCTGTTGAGTCACTTTCATTGTAAAGCTTACACCTTATACCTATGATTCTATGATTTTAATAAATTCTTGCTAGTTTTTAGACAAATTCAACAAAAACACCCCCTAAGACTTATACAATATTATTTCTCATAATATTCTTATTCAATAAATAAATAAAATAATAATTAACTTACTACCTAATAATTAATATGTACCTAAATGAAATCATTCACAAACAATTAAATCATCTAAATATGTATCTACCTTTTAATAATTCAACACGAAATCATTCACAAACAATTAAATCATCTAAATATGTATCTACCTTTTAATAACTCAACACAAATTTAGAATTTCCGGAAATGGACCAGAGACAGACTCAACTTCCAAAGTCACTCAACTTGCAGGACTTTTCAATATGTCTAGTACAAAAAAAAATAATGGTTGCCATACTTCACAAATGTCACGTCATTCCAAATCACATGGCAACTTTAAGATTAACAATTTTGGCCAAGTTTATTTCTAAGTCTATCAACTTATAAATGTATTTGGGAAGTAAACGCGGATTAAAATAAGTATACCATCCAACCGTGAGCATTTATTTCCCAAAGGAGAGACGAAAACCTCATTTGGACATCATCTTAACATCACATCTCTCCTCTCTCATTAGTTCGTACAACCTCAAGAAGGTGTTCTCTCTCCTCCCAACGTGTGAAAGGGAAGCTTCAATTTTTAGATTGTTTTAGGGCTTTTGCACTCACACTTCGACCTCGATTTTTATGACAAAATCTGATTTTTGGAGGCTGAGTTTGCTGGCATGAAATCCAAGGAAATCTAGATTGTTTGACTGCAGTGTTGACCACATCTTTGACCGCATGTTTCACAAGGTTTGATCGAGAAATTCAAGACTGTTTGACCGAGAATTTGAGAACTATTTGACTACGTTTGACTGAGAATATCACGAGAAATCCCTGAATGGTAAAAATTCCATATACAATTCATTTTAGAACTCTTCCACGATGAAATGGATCTGATCATGATGGAACTCCACTAGCCATTTAGCTTTCTGAATAAAATTATGTGTGTGATGATTATCAACAAAAATCATTTCTTAGACATTTCATGGACCACATTCCTCTGTGGATGATCATAAAATCTTGGATGCAGGAGGTAGAGGAGTCTCAAATGGCTTTGGAAAACTACTGGTAGCTTGACCATGAGCTTCTTTTTTGTTTTATTTTTCGAATAAAGTTGTGTTTGATGAAATCCTTTGCAGCATTCCTCGGTACATATAAACACCTTATTTGTCTTCTCCTGGTGCTATGAAAAACTCTCAGCAAAGAGAAATTCATAGTTATTTTTCCTTGTGTGCATCAAGTTCCCTGAGATATCCATGCAACATTGGCCTTTCCATAAACATATTTATTATTCTCTCACTCACTTTATCTATCATAGGCCTGAAACCTAAGAAACTTTACAACCCTCAGGGGCCAAAAAATCATGTCTGAAGTTTATCTTGTCCAAAGACCTTAAAGAAGAAGTTTTGATTGGGGTTGGAAAAAATATGTTTATATAACTTGTGAGGTACCTCTCTCCTTCGAGCCTATGGGAGGAAAATTTGTTTCCATCCAAATAAAATGTAAATGTTATCAAAGAATAAGGGAATCTACAAGACAATGCCTCTAGAATATCATTTTCAATGAAACACTTCAAGTTAGGGTGGCCACACTCAGTAATCATCTGAAAGTTGTCAAGATTAAAAGTGCCAAAGGGACACAATTGCAGGGCCATCATCCATTGTCTTAAAATACGTGATAGGCCTACAAAATGATTTTTTTGGGCCCTATATTCAAAAGAAGGCTTGAAAAGAGAATCTCCACTATCAAATCAACCAACGGTAGGCTTAAAATATGAAATTGAGAAATAATTTAATTCTCTCCCTAAAAAGGTATTTTCAATTGAAAATCCTAAGTGAGGAACATCAATGCAACCATGTCTTGGAGTCATCTCACAAACTTTATGAAACACAAAGAATATTGTGTGACTAGTCATTGACTTTAGGTAAGCTAGTTGCTACCCTCTCAAACATGAACAATGATGATTGTAAGTCCTGGGATTAGACATATTCCACTATAAATTTTATAATGCTACCTAGTATTTTTTCAATCCAGACATTTTGCAAAGGTTTAAAAAGAATCCATCATAGAGAAATCATTGAGAACCAACTTAAACAAAGGTATTAACAAGTTTATACCCAAGGTCAATGATTCCAAAGTGACTATGAGTTGGAAGCCTATCACTCTGTTGAACGACTCATGTAATAGTATTACCAAAGATCAAAACTCATAATCAAGATTATTCTCATGATTATTAACAAACCTAGGCACACTTGTTTCATCAAAGGGAAATTCATCATCAATAATGTTATTGCAGCCCATAAGGGCATGGAATGGCACAGTAACTGAAAACAAGGCATGTAATCTAGATGCATAAATTCAAATGATCCATATGATATCTACAATGATAATGCGACCTTTCTATCTGGTGGACTTGAATGTTTGAAGCCAAGTCACATATCAAAAACATATTGGAAATTGTTAAAGAGTTTTTGTAAATCTGAGTAGTTTTCGGAAGGCCAGATGTGTACGCTAAGTCATCTGTTTTGCTCTTCAATGTTTAATTATTTTCATTTCTGAAGTAGAAGACCTGGTTATGGAATCCTATTATATTTATGCACTTTGTGCATCACCTTCATTAATTAAACAAAGTAAAGATTTTCTACCATAAAAATAATCCCCAATATTGTTGGTAACGACCAAATAAACTGTCTACACAGATATTCTCTACTCTGCTAAGCTATGTTATGGACGCAACCAATTTTTTTTTAATTGCATTCTGTAGGTTTCATGCTACCTTGTTTTACAATCACAGTTTATTTCATTAATTAAACAAAGTAAAGAGTTTTTCTCCAAAAAAATAATCTCCAATATTGTTGGTAACGACCAAATAAACTGTCTACACAGAAATTCTCTACTCCGATAAGCTATGTTATGGACACATCCAATGTTTTTTTAATTGCATTCCGTGGCTTGCATGATTTTTTTTTTAGATGACAGTTTATTTCATTAATTAAACAAATTAGAGAGTTTTTCTTAAAAAAAAATAATCCCCAATATTGTTGGTAACAAAAAAATAAACAGTCTACACATATATTCTCTAGTCTGCTAAGCTATCTTATGGACACATCCAATGTTTTTTTAATTGCATTAAGTGGGTTACATGCTGCTTTGTTTTTAGATGATAGTCTATTTGGTGTTTTTCATAATTTTCAAATTTATTTTTGGAAAAATGTGCACTATCCCCTATGCTATTGAACCTATCTCTTCATAAATTCGATTTGGGGACCCTCCTTGCTGGCTTTTACTCATTTTTAGTTACTTGGTGGTTAGATTCCTTACATCTCATTAGGCAGGTGCCTAAGCTTAAGCAGTGGGTGGTTTCAATAAAACCCTATTCCTCAACAGAAATTCCATTTTATCATGCTTCCAACCCACTTTAAACAAAGAGGGAAGATTGTAAACCAAAACAAAAAACAAAAATATCTCAACAAAATCTGAAAAAAATGCAATATGAATAACTCATCAACAACGGTCATTCGACGCAACAACAACATAAAATTAACAGATATCGAATTCAGAAAGGTATGCAAATCCATATTGAATTCTAACAAATGTGGATGGGGCTCAAAATTTCTCACCTACAAAAACTGCCACTTGCTGGGGCTTAGGTGATGAAAATTATTGTCGCTCCCATTGCCTCCCTACAGAAAGTCCTTTACTATCTACTTTCTGCCCTGTGTTCAGCAATGTTGGGAACTGCGAATTACTACTAAATCTGTTAATTTGGTCTCTGTGTATCTTCTCCATCTTTAGAAGTCTGCTAAAACCTACCTCAGTATTAGAGTAAAATATTCCTTGTAGAAACCATAACACTGAGGATTTAATGGTGTCCAAACCGTGCAAAGGAAAGAACCACGGATAGCAAAGGAGGAAATCTCGAAGCTGTGAATGGATTCGAATGGCCTAAACGAATTTCCACAATAATAAGGCTCGCAAGTGGCCGACTGAGAAAAGTGGGTTAATAATCGACTGAGAAAAGTGGGTTAATAATCGTTAAGAGATATTGTTTGTTGAAGTTCTTGCAATTTTATCAAATTGAACAAATTTAACGGCATGGTAGAATTAACGTTTTGGCTTGGTTCAAATTTCATGTGAGAAATTAATTTAATTTTTTTTATGGGTATTTTAATTGGTTTGAAAACCTCCCCTCCAATTTAATGACTATGGTGAGAAATGTTCATTCTCCTCAACCTTTTTGGAAAAGGGTATTATTGTATAGAAGAGGTATGTAATTTTTTTTTGACATTAATTTTGTTTATTTATATATTAATTTTATTTATTTATATATTATTGATTAAGTAATATGAAAATAAAAAGTTAAAAGAAGCTTTTCAAAATTAGAAATATTTTAAAGATATTGAGGGGTGTTTTTCCATTCAAGCTAAGAACATTGTTCATCATTATATATGGAAATTTTATGTATCCACTTTGAGCTAACTAACTTGTAGTAGGGGAATAAAATATCGGTGAGGGAATATCACCACCTTCACTTCACTAGTAATCAAGGTCCATTATCTATATGTATATATTATCTATCGTAATAGTTAAGGAAATAAATATAATAATAAAAAGTGAAAAATTATGTCAATCGTGTTTTGTATTAACACCTAAGTTGTTTTAGTACATGCACTGTAATTCATATGTTAGGGTTGAGATCCACGCTTGTGTTTAAGTATAGATATCTACTTGTGAGTGATGACAAACCATCATGCTCATAATCAGGAATTATTAGTGCTCATGATGCATTGGATTAACACACACATATTCCACATCATCTAATTGATTCTCACTAAGTTAATAATGGTCCTAAGTCAAAACCGTTATGCATAATTGAATTGATCTCTAGGTGTCTTCCTCCTATACTAGCTAATTTGTCAGAAAATATGATCACCTATTATATGGTTGGGCTTATATCCCCTGACCTTATGCTCATTATAGTGCTCAAAGTTATAAGTACCACAGTGAATAAAAATAAAATATTGTGCATAGACAAATGCATTTTGAGTATAATGTTTTTGATTAAATATTCTTCTATGTGTTTCATTATAGAAGTAGATATGTCCCTCCAAATTTGATCAAGTGTCTACTGAAAAAGAGCCCATAGTTTATCCTAATTCATAGAAAAATGTAGTAATCAACCTTAAGCACAATGATAAATTGAGTTCAATTGTTAGGAATTACCTTGGACAATATATCCTAACTAACTACCTGAAACACCTTAACCTACAAATAAATGACTTAACACAATAAATAGATTTAAATGTATATGAAATATTTAACAAATACATAGAATACATACACAGTTATCATTATTCACATCCTCACTCTTTGCTCCAAAATATGTAACCTTTGTAAATGTAGCTCAAATGATCCCTTCACATGCTTCTTCCCACACTTGTAATTTTTTTTACAATGAATAAAAACTTCTCTTATTTTTTTGGGGGTTTCTTTGATCTTCCATATTATTTTATTTCTTTAATTTCCACCATGTTTGTTACTCTTCAAAATTTTATACCTAAAATAAATGAATCAGTGCAAAACTACACACCTCGAAAATGTGCAACCAAACATTGCACATCTCTGAATTATGCACTAGATGTGAATAAGAAGGGCCCTGCTATTTATATAACCAACACAAATCCATATTGACTTTATGTGACAAGTTCAAGCATTTCAAAGGAGATTACAAGGAATAGAAAAAGAATAATAAGAGGGAAAATAATTATTTTGATGCCACGTATAAAAAAATATTCTTGCAATGATGAAGAATATTCCTTTATTGTAGCTCTAACAACTCGTAAGCAAGAGTATGTAAATAATATACCCAATATCTTCCTTTCATATGACATCCCATTGGGAGTGGTTTTTAGTGTTTTTTAGAAAGGAGGACTATGTTCATCTTCTTAACACTATGATTGCTTTTCCTAGACTTCCTTGCTTTCTTACACTCCTAAACCATAGCTTCTTGTTCACAAGAGTGTTTCTCCCTAAAAACCCCAACAATGTTCTCAAAAACAGTTCAACCTTCTTCCATCATCAGGGCAAGGGTCTCCTTGACCTGAAGCAAATGAGGTCCTAAAACCTTTTAACAATAAAGAATAGTGGTTTTGGTGATCTTATCTAAGAGGTGCATCTTGGGCATGATATCGCGAAAGTGACTTTGAAAGCATCATTTTTTGATTTATGATTAGTACCAAAGCTAAGAGGAGTGTGCTATGGTTCCACCTCGGGACAACCTATTTGATGGAGATGATGATTGAATTAAATTCCTCTTTTCAAGAGGACCAAAATTGATATAAATATCATCTAATTTGGACAAGCAGAATTGTAATTTTTAATTTATGCCCACACATGTGCAAATTGTTTAGGTCAGCCTCATCTTCATGCAGGTTCATGAAGCCCAATGGACGTGTCACTTCAGACTCATTGACTTGTATAAATACAAGTGGAATCTCACCTCATTTGGCATAATCATCACTCACACATTCTCTCCCATTGGTTCGTACATCTATTGGGAATTATCTCTCTCACACGTGTGGGACAAGGAGGTCGAATTTCTGGACAAAATTATAGGGCCAAAAATTTCAGTCTTTTCTGCAGTTTGACCAACGTTGACTTTGACGTTTTGGGCATCCTTTGACTTTTATTTTCAGGATGATTTTTTGTTTCAACATGGCATTTTTCGGCACATAAACATGTTTACTGCATCAGGCTTTCTAGCCATGTAGCATAAAAAACACATACACGTGGGCACGCCGACCCCAAAACATAAACACACATACACATGGCGGATCGCCCTAGAAGCAACTCTCAATGCACCAACCTAATAATCACGGTCCTTAAACCCATTACACAAGCACTCCAACCTTTACCATATTCATAACTCGTCCCACTAACCTAACATTTAGATACGCATAGAGGCATGTCAGCCTTAATTAGTTTCATACTCACCAACCTATTCGACATGTACATGCTGATTAGAAAACACGGGTCAAATAATGGGTGTTACAACCCTTCTCTGTGCTCACCTAGCACTCTAGTGGCAAGTCCCTAGGGTCCTCCATGCACTTCCAGCCACAAAAAATAAAATAATCTAACACCCTCTTCCCACATCTCCCTGAGTAACTGGAAAACCTGGGTAAACATGTGAAGAGAGCCTACTAATATGAGATTATACCTCCTAGATGAATTTGAGGAAATGGAACTGACAGAAACATGACAAAGAGACCTTACACTGCATCATTGACATCCCCAAGAGGTAACCCAACCTTTAAGGGCCCTGTTCCCTAAGGGGGAACTAATTTTTAACGCATTTGAGGGTTGGTCGCGGGCATTTAAGGGGAGGGGAGTGATTTTAGACCGGTAGCCGCAATCTTTCCTTGTCAAGGTAGTGGATAACGCCCCAAAATGTCAATTACGTGCCTGCAGCTCTGGGATTTGTGCCACATTTTCATCCCCTGAGCCCAAGTCACTGCCCGAAAATTCTTGTAAGTGCAGGAGATGATAAATAAATAAATAAATAAAATACATGGAATAAATCGCATGATAAAAAACTCATCTGACACCACCAAGCCATGATAGGAATTTCGTCAAACATGTCACAAAAATTGCATCTACAGGTGTAAACAACATAATTTCACACAAGGGTCTAATACTTATCTGAGAATTGCTAAGAATAATTTCTCCCTTACATCATAAGCTACAATACATTCTATTTGACCATGGGTACATTGTATATTAATTTACAGGAAAAAACATAAATAGATTCATACATCATCACTAATAAAATACAAGCTTATAACCAACACAATAATAACATAAATACCATGGATATAACATCAATGAAATCCACATAATAACGAGTACATTTTCATAACAAATACCTAAGGAATGAGCTTCCCATTAATGATTGTAAAAACCAACCGGAGCTGGGGCTTCCACGCTCCACCTGACCATATATTGGCTGAGCCAAATCTACTTCAGTCAATCACCCCCATGCCATATTCATGAGACTCAAACTAAAAAACAAACTAGGGCATCCCGAGGCTAAAACACCTCACCCTCATCAATCATAAACCAAGCTTTATCATGATCTACACCTGATAACTAGGCCAAAACAAGCATGGATATCATTAGATTATCTCTACCTAAACCATGAGGAATTTTCCTGTCTCCTAGTCTCTCTGGCTTCACCGCAACACACAGTCTGAATCAGGGGTCACTAGGTCCTAAATCCAAACATACTCTCTTGGATGTATCGCAATACCAAACCCAGGATTCCTAGGCGTGAAATGGAAAGTAAACCACCACCTCCCAGGCTTTACCGTAACCCACAATCTAAATTATGGGTCATTAGGCCCTAAACAGAGGAAACAAATGAATCAGTTTTATAATAATTCAGAGATCCACCTCACTCAACTTCAAATCCATCCAGTAATCCAGCTAATCCAGAATATGAGAACACCACAACACCATGACTATCGGGAAATTGCAAGGTTAGGTTGAATACACTGTCACGCCTTGAAAACCCCATGCCAAGGAAACAAATAACAGGATGAAATACCATGCATGTCAGTTCTAGCAAGGAATTCATACATCCAAATCAATACCTGCGAAGAATATTGTTGTGGTTCCTGCTCCTCATTGCTTGCTTCCTCATTTTCCTTTATTTCTTGCCTTTCTTACTCAAAATGGCAAAGCGATCCAGAAACTCCAAGTGTCCAAGAGTGAGAGAAAGAGAGAGAATAATGAGAGAGCTCCAAAATTGGAATAAAAAAAGGTACCAACTGGTCCTCATAAGCTGTTTTATAGAAGAGACCTCTATTTTCTTCAGTTTCCATTATTTTCCTTCAATTTTCTCATCACATGCAACCTATCACCTTTAATCTCCATTTTCTCCTAATTTCCAATATTTTCATAAATAATTGTGCCAATAATGCCATTTTCCCTCTCCAAAGCCTTTACCTTTGCCAATTTCCTTGGCCATAATGAACCAAATTAACACCCCCTAGGATGTTTTGCCCAAAATTCATCTTGGATGAAGTGTTCATCAACCGTGGTTATTATTTTTTACTTTTATTACATGGAATTTTCACCAAGGCTATTACAAATAATACATATATAGATAACTAGGCAAATTTATGGTTATCCGAGGGTGGGTTAATCCAATGGCGAAGGGAAATAATGTCCCCCCCCCCCCCCCCCCTATGATGGTAGCAAGGGGAGGGTCCGCTATCTTATCTCCAACACAGGGTTCCAACCCCTCCATCAAACGACGGTCATTTAACGAGTTGAATTGATGACCCGTAGCAATTTGGGCTCCAATCTTGCATATTCGTTAGGATGGAGCTATACCCCAATGAGATCAAACAACTCTAATACATCTTGATTGATGGTTGTGATAACCATCAACCTCCAACTTGCCTGACCATTAACAGACCTCTACAATCTGATGGGATCCAACCACACTTCCACCACTTACGACTTTCAATGGCTCTGCCTGTATAACCTTTCAACATACTCCGCCAACGGACTTAATGGAACAATGCTACAGCACACTTAGCGAGGTAGGCAAGGGTTCCATCCTGGAACCCTACCCCCAATTAACAAAATAAACCCCCTTGTGTCGTAATTAACAACCTGCGCACAAATTTTAGTCCTTTGAGACTAAATTTGGCCATTTTTCGACAAATTTCTTTCTCCTCTTGCATTGATTATGTCTTTTTGAACCTCTTCAGGCATGTGTGCCCTTTTCTAGGGTGGATTTTAATCATTCCCACCATTGTTATTTTCACCAAACAATTGGTGGACAACCTGAATTTTTCTCAATCTAGCCCAATTAGGCCTAGTGTTGAAAATTTGACTCTAATATCACCACCTTGTAACTTCCCCAACCCCCTGTCAGGCAACTCTAGTAACCCAAAAACCAAAGATCACCAAATGTGCTAGCAGAAGCACATAATTCTTTGTTCTAGTTATTAAACCCCAATTCACTACCAATTCCCTTGTAATTTTGTGCAAACCCTGCTTTAATAATGTCACCTCGGTATTAACCCTAGCTTTGACACCAATAAAATTTGTATATTAAGTAACAAATATATAATGCAGTGTTTTAGCCATTAACATTCACACATTAATTAGGGTTTACACACGACAATTCAGAGTTAGGCACGACAACTATTTTAAATATTTGTAACAAAAAAAAACCACCTTGTAACAACCCCAACCCCTATTCGCGCAACACTACATAACGAGAACCCAAGCTTCACCAACATTCCTTGCAAAAGCACATAGTTTATGGTTTAAAATAATAATTCCCTAGTTCAATTCTTGAACTTTAACACATTCTAGAGCCCTTGTGACAATACCAATACATGACCGATACTTAGTAACCACTTAGTGCACTATATAGCTATTAATTTGGTTTTACCAATTCTATCAAGGTGAATGCACCTATACTTGGTTTTAATTATAAACTACAAATTAACATGCATAATGTCATGCAATACCCAACTGCTCGTACCATGCAATAATTATCCATTTATTTACACATTTAATAAACAATTATACTCATATCAGTTAAACCATCCACAACAAAAATACAAGATAATTAAAGACATTAAACACAAAACCATAAAATTAAGGTTCCTCCATAAATTCATTATTCAACACAGAAAAAACTCAAATCAACGAATGTAGTTACTCAGGTTACATTGTCCAAGGTGATTCCTAACAATTAGCCTTAAGCATTGTGCTCAAGGTTGATTACTACCTTGTTCCATGATATAGGATCAACATTGGGTCTTCTTTCAGTAGACTAGATCAACTTTGGAGGGACATATCTATTTTTATAGTGAAACGTGCAGAGGAGTCTTTAATCCAAAACAATATGCTCCAAATGCATTAGAATTTATTGCTTAATTCATTTTTCTATGCTCAACATTGTCTTTTTGTTCATCGTGGTATTTACAACTTTGAGCCCAAGAGCTAGCACGAGGTGAGGCGATATCAACCTAGCCATATATAAGGGATATTGGCCTACAAACTGACTAGCATAGGTGGAAGACACCTAGTGATCAAGTCAATTTTGAATAATGCTTTGGCTTAGGACCTTTATTAACTTAGTGAGAATAAATTAGATGACGTGGCATATGTGTGGTTTGACCAAATTCATTATGGGCACTAATAAGTCTTTATTGTTGGCATGATTATTTTTCATCATGGTTGAGTAGAGGTCTATGCTTAAACATAAGTGTGAATCTCAACACTAGTGTATGAATTATGTACTAAAATAACTTTGGATAGAGATACAGAGAGAGGGAGTGAGTGAGAGGGAGAAGGATATGGAGAGAGAGAGAGAGAGAGAGAGAGAGAGAGAGAGAGAGAGAGGGAGAGGGAGAAGGAGAGAGCTAGAGAGTGGGAAAGAGTGGAAGCGAGATGGAGAGTGAGAAGTGTAGGGTCCTTAGATATATCTGAGGTCATCACACAAGATCACATCTAGCATATTCTTTATGCCACTCACATAAGTGTACCATCCATCATTGTCTAGCCACTTATATCCATGTTTCTCTCTCTCTTCAATTTTGTCTTTTTTAACAATTCTTTTTGAGCTTTTTATTTTGTAGTATGCTCTATTCATTCAATTTGTTTTTTATTAATAAGTTATTATTAAAAGGAATTTCTTGTGATAAACAAATACTTTAGAGGTGGAAATATATCGTAGGCTTTAGAGCTAAATTTGTTCCAACTTAGCTATATCTTGAATCACAAATTATTGTTGACCTCGTGGATATGATAGAAATTTAGTGGCTTATAGGGTAGTCTTGTCACGAAATAAATAAAGATACTAGATAGGTATGAGGAAACATTTTGGTGGAACTTGGTCATAAAAGGGACGTTTATCTTTGCATAGTTTTTTAAGAGAAAATACACATAATGAATTATGATTGTAGGGACATCACTTTAGGATATGATAGAAATTTAGTGGCTTATAGGGTAGTCTTGTCACGAAATAAATAAAGATACTAGATAGGTATGAGGAAACATTTTGGTGGAACTTGGTCATAAAAGGGACATTTATCTTTGCATAGTTTTTTAAGAGAAAATACACATAATGAATTATGATTGTAGGGACATCACTTTAGGATCTATGCTAGTGTGCAAACACTAACCAAAGGGTGATTAATGAACCCCAAAGAAGTATCATATGTGCTTCTAGTTAAGTATGGGTTCTTGTGCTCTCATTAGCCAGGTATGGCCAATGAAGATAGAGTAAGAGAAGGATTTGACCACCTGTTTCTCCTATAATTTTGGTCCCATTTTTTAGCATCACCCTTCTTAAGATAGTTATACATTTAGAATTGAGAAGGCAAACATGAAATTAAGATAGGGTTTGATGGATCCTTTTAGTCAATAACTACTACTAAGAGGAGATATCAAACATGTTTTAGGAAGAGTATCTAGTAATGTGGCTACGATGAGAGTTATGAGTGCCTCAAATTGGTATGCTACTCCTCATGTATAATATTTCCCCATGGTTATTCTAATTATCATCTTGTGCAATTGCAATGCAAAACCAAGCGAATATTAGAGGTCTTTTTAGGTATGCTAGTCCTAGCATAATAAAGTCACATATCCAAAGCCTGTAAAAAAAAAACATATCTACTTAGGATCATCATAATCATCGTAATCCAATATCTAGACAAGGGGAGCTATCATAGGTAACAATCCATAGTAGGTGCAAATTTGATGTGTGCTACAATTTTTACCTTAGGAAAGATGAATTTGTCACTAAGTCATGATGGTAATTGGAGTAGTTAAAGAATACTCAAGTATTGTCTAAAGGATAGCGTGTAGTTAGCCATATTGGGGTACTCAGCTCCCATTACTGAACTTGACATTGTATTTTGGAATAAAGGTGGTTTTGTACGCCAAAAACCTTACAATTATAAAAGTACCGGACTTTGATATTAGAACAATTAATGACATTGTTGGGTATAATATACTTTTTGAGTAATTTTAAAAATCCTATGTCCTAATTGAAATAAATCCTTTTTTGGAGAGAAAAGTATATATAAAGATGTCCACCCTAAAAATGAAAATAAAACCTTTTGTATAATTTCCCCTAAATTATATTTGTAATTAGAAGAAATAGTTTATACCTATTTTCTAATGTTCATCAAAGTGATTATATATCATGATAAAAACATATTAATAACTAATAAATCCATGTCTGTTTTAAAGATTGATTTTATGAAAATAATGCATTTGAATTTGAATTTGAATTTGAATTATATATATATATATATATATAATTCAAATTCAAAAGCATTATTTTATATATATATATATATATATATTAGTGGAGAATAATGCATGTATTTGAATATAGATATATAATTTATTAAATAAATGATAGGAAGATTTTATGAATGTTGGTTTTATTCATTCCAGGTCTCATCAGATATGGGATTTTCATGAAACTAAAACAAAAAATTGTTCATTTTCCCGGGGTTACAGGGTTTGTCTGCTGAGGGAGAAGGAATGGCGCAGCCATGCCGTTCATTTTCCCCGGGTTACAGGGTTTGTCCGCTGAACGAGAAGGAATGGCACGACCATGCGGTGGCAGGTGCAGGTCTGATACCGTACATTTGGTTGAATTCAAGAAATTAGATTCCCGAGCCATGGAGATTTCTATAATCTGCACAAGGTTGGCGATGGCCAAGCCCCAAGCCCTCCATCTCTGTTAGCAACTTTAAAATACTTCTAGAGAAGCGCAACAAGGCACTCAAGGGGATATATGTTCAGGATTCCACAGAGGATGACGAAGTTGAATGGATGGGCGATAATGGGCAGACAGATGTATTGCTATTTTATCTAAGAAGACGACGATTTTTAAACTTGTAGTAGAATCTTAGTAATGAAGAAGAAATTAAAAAAAAAGAGGCCAAATGGTTGTCCTGTCATCTGCAATGCATGTTTCTCTTCCTTTTGAAGGAGAAGCTACATCTATGGATGCCTTACTATGTAGGTTGGCCGTAATTGTTATGGTGATTTAGAAGAAGGAGAGCTGGAGGATTCCTGCACTCCAAGTCCACGCTCACACAATCTACATCACGTGCCTAAACCAACAGTCTTTGTAGGTTCAGTTCTTGGCTGCCCACCAAATAGCTTGAGGATATCTTTTATCTGTAGAAATATCTATTGGAGACTTACATTATGAGTGCATTTATAGAGGTAATGGGATGCATATGAAAATAAGGCTCGGAATCATCACACTAATACCATGTTTAATGGGAACTGGATGTTGTTAGAAGAAAATATCTCTGCTTAATATGTCAGATATGGTAGGTTTGGGAACTTTTGAATTTGCACTTTAGATATGTTTTCTTCCTTTTTTCTGTCGATAAGCTTTTCATATGCATCAAGGTGAATGACCCAGCTTAGCCAACAATAAGTGCAATAGTATTTGGATTTGCCAGTTCCATGTACCCTAGGAGAGCCTTACCAGAACAGAGTTGCACAATTTGTTTTGTGTGCTGTCACAATCTTTATGTTATCCAGTGCTATCTACTGTTAACTGGATGAATAAATGTGCACCACTGTTGTATAATCTTTTTTTGAAAAACCCAACACATAGAACCCTAAGGGCAAAAATTACCCTAGGGTATTATAGGAGACCTCTTTTGCTCAGGTATTTTCATCAACTCCATGAGAGGCATAAGAAATTTACCTTTCCCAACTCATGCACCAAATCAAAAGCCATTTTTGATGCATTGGGAATAACCTGAGGAATGGGATCAGCTTCCAATCAAGAAAGTTACTGAGTGGCTGAATTGGTACTTGTTTATGTGACGTAGAGACCTACTGATTGTTGTTATTTTCATATATTTTGAATAGCAGTCAGAGTAGTTTATTATCAGGAAATATAACATGATTATGAAGTAAATTAATCACAATTTCAGCCCAGATCATACCTTTTCCAATGCTGCCATCTGTTGATTTGAAATAGGAAAAAATGGTTTCTGCTGCTCTGATTAAGGAAAAATCTATGTGATCAGCAACAAATTCAACACTCACATTGTCTTAGTTTTGTATCCAAATTGTATTCTTCATTTCCAGTGGGAATTCTTGCTAACTAGACCCTGCAATATACATTGCTTCTATCCAGAAAATATTGACACCTATACTCACCAATGTGATGCTTTGCATGGTCTGCACCAATATTACTCAACAACATTATTAGAGGCAACTGGATAGGGAAGGATTTCTACATTTGTGCAGCACAAATCTCTTTTCCAACAGAAAAAATCCGTCAAGAGAATAGGAATTTTGATAATTCCTTTGCAACCCAATGCACTGAATGCTAAGGATTTGCAGGGATCCTTTCATTGCCATCATCTGCTCTGAAGATTTAGAAATTGCACAATTATTTTTCCCTGCATAATTAGACTCCTGGCTCCTTTTTTCATGATAGGGGCCTTGAACCTCCCTCTTGGTTGGCTCAAATGAGGTATAATTTCCAGCTACAAAACAAATCTCTTTTAATTCTAGCATCGCTCTTATAGTGGCTGCCAAACCGTTCAAGTTTTTCGCTGTCAACATTAAATTGAAATCAGTACAAAAAGGCCCAATGTACATAGCAAAAGAAACTTATCACTAGGTCTAGCATCTACATGCATCTTCTTGTAAACCCTTTCAAACCCTTCATTAAATTTTTTTGAAATGGCATTAGTGCCACTGAGCTTGGGAAGATGTTTACATGAGCCATTAGGCATATCATAGGGGTAGGCTTGTTTGTCAGCCAAATACAATGGAGGCTATTGAGCCATCTAATTTGCAGAAGTCACTGAAAATAATTATGAAACTGATGAAGATCTCAATACAAGAATAAAAGAAAATATAGTCTTGCCAACTAAAGAACCCCACTGTGTAGATATGATCCATGAATATCAAAACCATTGTTCAGGTTTGTTGATAATCAGTAAGATTGATGTATCAGGATTAAACTAGATGATCTCCTTGGTGATTTCAGTGGACTTCCTATATGAACAATCTACAAGAATACAAACCATCCACCCAGTGTGGTGTAACCCCCTAGCTAAAGATCTCAGAAATCTAGACCCCACAGCTCAGCAATGGCACCAAAAATGATAGCAGTCAAAATTGTCCTTTTGATACACCAAAAGATAAAGAAGGGAATTTATACTATAACAACAAGAAGCCAACAAGAACTGGCGTTTGATCCAGGAGGATGAGTGCTTGTAGGACTGAGCTAGTGGAGATCGTGTAGGCTCAGAGGGAGTCTAGCCTCAGAGTGAGAAGCCTTATGGAGGATTGGATCTTCAGGTTCAAATATGATGAGGCAGGTTCATTCCACAAGGTATGTTGCAGTGATTGATACCAAATGGGCTAGTGTCATTGGTGATGATATTGATGGGGATTTCTTAGTCTTGGAAGTACTTCCTTGCTAAGAGGGAGTGTTGCTTTTTGTAGCTTGGGAGGTACTCGAAGCCTTGAGGATCGAAGGATTGGAGGAAGGAGCTCCACAAGTGGCCTTGTGGGCTTGAAAGTTGAAACCCATGCTTGGGGTTTTACACCCATCGATGTTTGGGTCAAAACTGTGATGAAATTACGACATGTGACGGGTGAGGATGATAGTAGATGATGAGACGAATCCAATGCATCAAGAATCATCCAAGTCTTAGTTGTCGTTGAAGACATATTAATTTTTGAAGATATGATGGGTAAATTTGTCTAGTTGGGCAAGTCAGCTTGAGGTCAAAATGGTCCCCAAAGACAAATGTGTTGGATCCACTTCATGCATATAAATTTAGGTCAAGTGTGAGGCATTTAGACATATCTAAGGAGCATTCGTCATCCAAGAAACCTTTGCAATTTGGTGCGGATCTAAGGGAGCGAGCAAGGGAAGGAAGAAGCATGTGTATGGAGAGGAGTATCTATGTTTTTAGGGTGTGGATTTCTTCAGAAAGAGACCGCATATGTCAGAGGCTTGAAGGTGATAGCGTGGAAGATTGGAGGCCTAACTCAAGACCAACATGACAACAGGATTCCTGCTAGATCAGACCGTAAGACTGAGGTAAGTATTGAAGGTTGTTTGGTGTATTTGTGTGTGGGTGTTGGCATTGTTTTCACCCGCAGGGATAGGCTGCTATAATAACACATTGATGAGGTTTGTGAGAGGGATAGAGATACCTTCTCTCCTATTTGCAGACTTCTAAAGGAGGCCACAACCCAAAAAATGGTATCTTCTTGTGCTATGGGAATTTTTTATGTTGTTGTTTTGGGCAGAGTATAGGAGGGTTTCTTGTGAATTTTTCCAAGGCCAAGTAGAATGCTTAAGGAGCCTTATATGGACAACATAGGTAGCAACCAAATTGGAGAAGGAGATACAATGATTTGTGTATGGATTTTGGGTTTTTGGGTATGCCCTAACCAAATTGATACATATATAGATCCCAAGGCAAGGTGGAAGCAATAGGGAGTTGTAGATGTCATCTTGGTTGATGGTTGGATGCTAGTGGATGGGTGTCCTAGGAGAGGAATGATTGAGTTTTTTGTTAGCAACCATGTGGAAGGGTCCCCATAGGTGTTGGAAGCCCTAACTATGAGAAAATGCTACAGCAGGATTGGTCACTCTTGGTTTGTCGGATGGCAACGTGAGAGTGGACCTAGTGTGGACATTGGATTGGGAATTTATGGTCTAGTGGAGCATAATGCAATAGTGCCCAAGTTGGAGCCCAATGTGCACTATCTTCATGGACCTAGGTGGTTGCTAGAGTGGCAGTGGTTGAGCTTGCGGGTCTGATCAATCAGGAATAGTTTGTGCGGCCCTAGACTTGTGTGTGGAGAAGCACTTCTACAATAGATGATGGACATTCCTCCTAGCCCATGTTCATTGTGGGAAATGGACATCTTATAGTGATAGGTGGTAGCCCTCGATGCCTTATGTTGGTTTTCATTGGAGTAGCGTAGGAAGACGATAGTGGGCTGAAGTCCCTAAGTAGGACTGGGCAGGTATAGGGTATGATCGAGAGGAGCTAAGAGAGTCTACTACATCAGTCAGATGGTCAGATTATCTTGTTGAGGGCAGATTGGTTGTTGATGGAATGAAACCAAGCCCTAGTGTTGTATTCTTGTACTAGTTGATATATGAGGTCTATTATCCCTGGTACAGGAGCCCTAGACTATTGCATTATTTAGTTTGATTAATATAACGAAGTTGGGTTGAAATTGTAAAATGTTGTCCATATTTTGTGCACTAGTAGATTTACTACTATTTATAGTCCGTTGTGGAAAGTAGTATCATTGTTATTCTTGGTTTGGTAGCGTTAGAGATTCTAAGATTCTATCCTAGACCCAAGATCGTGGAAAAGCAACAAGGAGGTCATACGAACCAAGGCATATCAGATAGAGAGACTTGTTAGAGAACCAAACTCGTGGTTTCTATGGCATATCATTCTTCATTGGAAGTCTTTGTAGTATTTTCTGAAGTTGAAAATCCACGATCCAAAACTCCTGATGGAAGGTGTGGATCCGTAACAAAACAATAAAGATTCCATGGAAGCACAAAGGACAGATCCCAATGCGGACCTGCAACAATGCAATAGGGAATTTGTGGAGGCACGTATGGTATTTTTGCAGCGGACCTGAGCTTATTGGAGTGCGGACCTGAGCCACTTAGGAAGCTGTGTATTAAATCAAATTTCTGTTATCAACTGAACTTGTTGATGGGACGTTCGCTTGGGTGTATTCTAGATAGTGGTAATAGAATAGTTTCAAAGTGTGGACCAGTATAGTTTGATTTTACGTGCACAGTATTTGAGCCTGTGGAACTCATTGTATCGAAGTTGTGAACCAAGATGGTATTGCCATTTTTGGATTGTTGCAATATTGTTGAATGTTATTGTGAAACAATGGTATTGTTTTAGTATATTGTACCACTGATTGGATTATTTGTTTAATAAAAAAAATTGAAACCCTAGTTATTTGAAAGCCCTAATAGAAAATTTCCCTAGTATATTACAAAAAGATATCATT
Source organism: Pinus albicaulis (assembly GCA_034641835.2). Taxonomy (NCBI): domain Eukaryota; kingdom Viridiplantae; phylum Streptophyta; class Pinopsida; order Pinales; family Pinaceae; genus Pinus; species Pinus albicaulis. Next base: position 1,569,994,760 of record CM076578.1, on the reverse strand, counting down.
TCCAACAATAAAAATACTAGGCACTCTATCATAATACCATAAGCATACAAAAGAAAAGAGAGGGATATTGGAAGCCTCGCATATACTTGCTTGTACCTTCATTTTCTCCTCTTAAAGATGTTCAATTAGGATTAGAGGGGTTTATTTTATTTGCAATAGTATATCATTTAGTGAGCTCCATATTATTTACAATAGAATATCATTTACTGGAATCTATGATTACTTGGATAATATCTTTAACTTCAACTTCTTCCACAACATCATCCAAGGATGAATATATCATATTTTCATCCTTTACATGTGAGGATGCATCGATGGATTGCAAGAACAAGGTTCCTTTAGGGCAATCCACAATAAAGTTGATGATATTTCTACTCCTCTAATCTGTCCATCCATCTGACAATCTTGAGGAGTTTCAGAGGAGTTTGGGGGAGTGGGGAGTGTTATACAAGAGTCTGCAGGAGTGACTTTTTTACAGTGGTGATTTGGCAAGACTCATGAGTTTGAAAAGAGTGTGATGACAGTGATGACACTAATCTGCAGTCCTCCAAAGAGCCAAAACACCCTTGTAATTCAGTCGCTGAGAATAGATCCTGAGCAAAGCCATTTTGTGCTGGAGCTTTTCCATTGTGTTTTTTCTAGGGAAAACTCTGTTATCCCCAACAACCGCGCAAGGCTGAGAATGGTGGTCGAATGAGGTAACCTCAAACCGCTTCTAGGTTGGTAACTAGCCACTTCCAACCTAAGAGAGGGCTCTCTCTAGATCAAATACTAGATCTGACCTCTATTTGACTCAGGGGGCTAGATTAGGGATTTAAAAATTAAAATGATTGAACCTGGTTTCTTGCAACACAAGCCAAGATATTCATTGGGCATGGAGTCAAGAGGTCTGAAATGAAAAGAAATCTGGGAAATCCACTCTGGAATTCGTCAACAGAGGCAAGATAAACATATGGACTGTGCCAAAATTAGTGGGCTGTCGTTGTAGTGGAACGGAAAGAGAAACATTCAGTGGGGCATCAAGGTCTCAGCTGTAGAATATCTTGAAACCATGCAGAAAACTTTACAGACAGATGTTAGAAGGCATAAATCAGAGCATTCTGAGAATGAATTTTCAAACATTTCTCAATCTAAACATATAAATAGATATGAAAGACTTGGAAAATAAAGAAATACATACACAGAGAAGACAAACACCAACCAATACGTCACAGTAATCTCTGCAGATTGAATCCAAACTTTCAAAACCCAATTTTATTGAAATTTCAGGAAAAGGATTACAGCAGCTGGAGGAGCTTAGAACATTGCTACAATTTACCAAAATCCAACCCTTACACATTAAAATTGCAATAATATATAGGAAATAATTTTTCCCCAGGCTCAAGGGGTCGAATCAAGCCAAATTTCCAAAAAAATCAGCAGTTACATTTAAGTTTGGAACTGTCTGCCATGAAAAATGGACCAAACTACTGAAAACTAGGGCTGCAATTATGAGTTCCTAACTCCTAAATTACGACAGCTGTGTAAAATTTGTAGGAGGTTTTTGTAGATCAGCTTTTTCTGAGCAAAAAAATCTCTCGGTTTTTTGACATTCGTATCTATTTACCCGGGATCCATATTTGAAAAATATGTGTTAGACAAGAAAATTCTCACGTCCTAAAAATACAGCTCAAAGATGGATTCGGTTCTCCCAATTTGTGACACCTGTAGGAAAACTGAAAGAGGTTATTTTTCCTTGGTCTATGGTTGGAAAAAAGGTCCTTAGGATTTTTAAAATTCATCCTCATTTTCCAGTAAACTACCTCGGAAGACGACTGGTCAAACTGCAGAAAAACCTCCCAAAAATGAAACACTGCTTGCTACTATGAATCTGGGACGTTCAATTCCTCAAATTTGACTGTCCCACTGTTATCAGTGTCAGTACTCTTGAACGTCTCCTTCAAACCCTTTATTTCCTCTTCTAATAGACTTTCAGCAATCACCTTCAGAGCAACTTTTTAAAGCTTGTTCATTGCCCTGAATTGCTTCATCCTAACTAATACAGCACTGTCAAGTGATTTGTCTGGTGCCTCACCATCTTCTCTCATCCATGGATGGCCTAAAACATCAGCAACTTTAAGATTTTTCTTAGGATTGTGTTCAAGCATCCCTTTGACCAGGTCTTTTTCACCAGAAGGGCAATATCAGCAGCTTCTACAGCTCGTTTTTGCTTCTGTTGCCCATAAATTTGACATGTCACAACATAGGTAAATTTCAGATCTGCTTGAGCTTGCACTTCACGAGATAGCAAATATCCATGTGTATTTGTCAAATCAACTCCAAACATACCATCTTCAATGTCTCCAAAGACTTGCTTCTCCACATAGCTTTGTAGCATTAGAGCTTTTCTGTAGTACATCATACCTCGAACAATTTCTTGCTAATGTTTGGCCACGATATGAAGCCCATAAGTGCAACTCCAAGAGATCACTGGAATTGTCCTGAAGTTCTGAATCCAGTGTAGTTTCATCTCGACCAATACGTTCTAGAAAATTTTTCCATTCATCTGGAAAATCTTTTGAAGATAAAAAAGAATAGAAATTCCATATTTGTTTTCCTTCCATAATTCAGACATGCTGTACATTACCGTCTCACTGTAGTATGGAGTAAAGACACTAAAAGGCATCACCTCTTGCATAGGCTTTGTTGGTTCCATTTTCATGAACAATGAATTTGTAAACAATTCTAACCGACATCTTGCCTCAATGTTTTTTTTGGATATTCACAGCATAGTCCTTGATAGTAAGAAGCAAGTGCAACCTCTTGATATGTTCCTTAATTTCAGGATCTTTAGGCCATTCCATCTGTGAGAAGAGATGTCCTTCAATCCTTGCCTTTATGAGAATTCCCCAAGTGTCGTAAATCTCTCTTAGATTGGGAGACAAGATATCATGAGTGACTACATCATAAAGATTTTGCATAGCTTTCATAGCCCCCTTTGCTAGATGAGGTGTCTCTTCATGTACCAGAAGACCTGTCAGTGCTGTTATTCATGATAGCAGAAGAGCCAACGTATTTATTTGGAAATTGACAAGAACAGATTGATCTTGTATACTATCATTTACATCATGAAACAATATTTCAGCCCATAGCCTGCCTTCATTTTCAAGCGATGATTTTAGTATTTTCTCCACATTGTAGTAGCATTCGACAACAACATAGCACATATATTCATCTCTCATAATTCTGTCCCACAATTCCTTTTGTGTGTCTCTGCACTCCACCGACAAGTCTATGGCCAGAAAAATCTTATTGGAGAGAAGAAATAGTGACCATTGTACTGAATTTAAGCTCCCACATTGGAGGCTCCTTGCACTTTTTCTTCATAATAAGAGTGATCAAACAATGAAACATAACCTTCCTTGCATGATATCTTTACAACATACTGGTGAAATATATCAAACCCACAAGCCAATCTTTTACACATATAAACGTTTACCCTTTTCTTCCCCAAGTGAAACATGAAAATGATAGGCTTACCAAACCAAAAGAGGGCAAAGACCAACGACACATCTTTCGACGCTTCTCAAACAAAAGCTGAGATGATGTGGAGCAGGGATAGTATGAAGACAACACATTTAAAAGATTGCATAAAATGCATTTGATCGCCGGTGACATTTCAGGAGCTAACATTATCTATGGGATTAACTGTTGTGTGAACATTATTTTCGTATGCTTGATTAGTTCTTTCATAAATTAATTCCAGTACCATGATTTAATTTTGGTTGACACCCAGAGCATTGAAATAAATTACATAGCATTGTTGACTGGCATCTAGCCCATTCTTTCAATTGTAAATCACTGGTCTTAATTCATTGCTTGTATATTGTGTAAATTACAAGAACCAGCCCAGAATTGCTTCGTTTTGTAGTCTCTGTTCACAGGAATTAGATACCGGTACAACATTCACATATCTTTTTATTTGCTGGTGCTCTGTTTACACTATATTAGCTTTGCACTGCACAATCTCTATATGTCAAATGGTAGTGGGTACCTACAACCCCTTTTATGTTCTGTTTATGATCAAACGACTCATCCTTGAGCACCGATTACACTGTGTATTATCTCAGCGCCAACACTTACTATTATTATTCTCTTCTTATTATGAATATGTTAAGGTAGGTAAGAAATCATTTGAATCTCATTCCTTGGGGATGCCTGGGTAACTAGGACCAAGCACAAGAAAATATGATTATAGAAGTAATTCCTATTATGTCGATGCCATGCCTGGGAGGTGCTTGGATGATTTATATCAACTATGCTCTCATTTATTCATTTATTATGGATACTATTGCACTAGATGAGTTATCATTTGGAGTTGATGCTTCAGGGGTGTTTAGGTAGATACTATAATTCCCATGAAAGTATGATGATAGATTTGATTCTTATGATTTGAATCTCATGCCTCATGGGTGTCTACTATCTTCTACCAAGTATGTTCTTATCTATTTTGTATATTCAATTACCTATTTGAATCTTGTGCCTTGAGAGTGCTTGGCTGCCTACTATCATGTATAATAAGGTTAGAATATTTGTGGTAATATGCCTATTGGCACAAGAATGTAGAGAGTGGGTTTTGAGTGGTCAATGAATGGTCATTTTCTGGCCTATGGGATCAATGAAACATATTTTCTTGGTTTTGTCAGTTGGAAAGTCCCCTTGGCTCTCTCCAAGACACTATTTTTTGTAGAGAGTTATTTAAGCTATATCTCACACGCCTAGCCAAAGTACATGGTTGACTTCTTTCAATGTATAGCCTAAACGAAGCTTCCAGACTTCAGTCTTATAAATTAAGATGAATTATAAATTTACTATTCATCATACTTGTGCTTCAGCAATTTTGATAGTGTACCTCAGAGTACCTACAAAATGTCTGGATCAACAAATTCTGCTTAAAGCTAAAGAAAACATCAGCTCCCCCTGAATTATAGCTCCCTCAGAATATTTGAAAGAGTTCTTGCCCAATGAGACATCTGAAACTGGTTATCAATCCTAATTACATGGAAAGTTTTCTAAAAATAATCAATGGGCAAGAGGAGATATTAACTCGTTCAACTATTTCTGTATGAAGAGGAGTTCATATATAGCTTTTCCCAGTTTTCTGAAATACTTCTACTTCCTTTGATCTTTCAGAAGACTATCATCAGCTGTAGCTCAGGCTTAATAGCTGCCGCCATCTCCTTTCCTTGGTGGAGCCTACAAATGAAGGCTCGGATAGAATCATAACGACAGAAACACATTTATTAATTGATTCACTTCTTTTCTTTGTATCCTTTCAGAGATCTGGATATAGACATACCCACTTAGATGGAAAGAGTCCGAGGTGCACTAATGTTTTTGGTTATATTCTTTTGTACTTCAGGCACAATTCTCTGCTATATGCATCATTCCATTTTCTTTATGAGATTTAAAGGTTGTATTCTAATCCGTTTGCTGGCTTCTCATCTTGTGATTCACATCCACTCTCTGAAGGTTATTATGCCACATAATATTGACAAAGCCCTATTGTCATACTGGACACTATTCCTTAGTCAACATAGTCAAAAGGTTAACATGTCACTGCCTTGCCTTGCCATGCCCCAACGTCACTGTATTTAAGTCAAGAATACAGTCACTGCTTATTTCCATATTACTGTCATCATGCCATCACTGTTTGCAAGATTGCTGCCAACCTTTATCTCAGATTCTTGCTCAGTCTTATATGACGTCATTCTCTTCCAATCATATAAAGCTCATCATGAGAAGTTCAGACTCTCAAAGAGTCATTTCAAATGGGCACTGTAAGAAACCAAATTTTCTTAATTCTTACACTCTGCTGCCATTTGTCAATCTGATTTCTGCTGCTTAAAACAACGCTTGATCACTATTTTAGTCAACAATACTTCTGTCCTCTGCAACCCTTTGCTTGTTTGGCAACTGAATCTTAATGAAAATAAATGTCAGTGATACAACCTCAAGGATTGATGTGGTTGTAATAATTTCGTCCTTAAGATGTCACTTCATAGAAAAAGGATTCTCCAATGCCCATTGCTTCAATTTAGGACATATTGTCAATCTTCGATCTGCTACAATCTTTAAAGTGTTGCTAAGTATAGTGACAAATCATTGTCGAAATACCAAAAAATTTACCATGGAATGGTTTTCAAATAGTTGATTTGTGTACTGTCTGATTAGGCCTCAGCACAGGTCACCGATGCTTCAGGTCTATATTAAAACATACCTCAAATGCTGCTCCAGTTTTGTCCAGGAATAAACTGCCTCCAAAAACTGTCTCAGGTCTGTAATAGAGTTTAGTGTCGGGAATTCTTAATGTCAAATTTCTTTGCAAGGAGATACATCTTGTGAGCATTACAGAAGGAAGTTATTGGGGTTGAATCATGCTGGAACAATACCCTTACACACAACTTCAGATGTTCAAGAATTCTAATGCACTTTGGAAGGAGTAAAAAAACTTCAATCGTCAAAATAGTTCAGACCTGTTACAAAAAATTTCGAACTGTCCAATGTAGCTTATTTGAAGGATTTTGATGTCAGAATCCGAAGCCGCAGGTATTGAAGAAATCCTAAGCAGGTCCAAACCTTAGGTAGAAGGTAGTTCGATTATAGAGCCACATGGATTCATCCACAAATGGAGTCATGTTTCCTGTAACTCGAACATTCTCAATTTATGCGCAGAAATGTGCGCCAAAAAAAGGGTCGAGCTATAGCACAGAAAACAGTGAGTGTGGGCCCAGTAATGCTAATCGTAGCCCAGAAATACTCCTTCCTGCTCAGAATTTTAGATTCCGATAAAAAATTGTTAAGGATCATTTGAGGACCACAAAGGAGTATACGTGACCAGACATATAGTTTGGAGCATCCATAAAAATATTCCCGACACCTGCAAAGGACAATAAATGCCCAGCGAGAACCCATAAGGAAAAAAATTTAAGAAAACTTGTTCCCCAATCAGGTGAGTAATTCTGCTAGAGGATAGATGCAATATATAAGGTGAACACTGATATAAAGGTATAGGTCCCAAAAGATTGTGGAAAAAAACTTCCATCAGGATAAATAATATTATTTTCCCCTGTTGCAATGCACTTCCACAAGAGTTGAAGAATATGGAGACACTGAATATGAAAACCATTTGACCATTGCAAGAATGTTAATCTTAAACTATTATTGATTGATGTTGATAATAGTGGATATACTAGACATGGCAACAATCTCAAATTAGTTGATATTACCAACTGCAGTAAAATAGCCCAAAACAAATGCTCATTATAGTTGATATATTTTAACATAGAAAATCATTATGAGTTACATAGTTTGTGCACTAGTCTTGAAGTTCAAGATATAAGAAGTGGAAATGGAAACAAAGAGTTAAAAGTTGTTGTTGTTTCCTACAAAGGTTAAGCATAATGAGAGTAGAGCATGGAGAAGAAGAAGTTGAAGATGGTGAGCAACATTTAGTTTTTCATACAGGGATTTCTACCATAGCCAAGGTTGCCTCAATTTAGAGTTTTTTATTATTTTTTATGTTACAAACATACACAAATTGGAATTGATGACCATTGAAAAATGTTGCAAAAAATATTAGGGAAATCTGTTTTGTTTTGTTGGATAAAAAATAACAAATCACTCATTTGCCACTTGATAATCGATTCATGTATCTATTACATGGGTGTGGAAAGTTGAACAGATTTGACTTGTACTTAAGGCCTAGGAAATTTACATATACAAGACTTGGTTATATTGGGAAAAAGAATGCAAAGAGAAGGTGTATTCTCTTAGGTTTTATGGAGAATATGACTAAGATCTCCTTGAACTTTCAAATGGATTATTAAAACTGTAAAGACTTGAAATGAGAGGTTTCCATTTCACCGAGTTTGCAATAGTGGTTGCAATGTTGAGCCTAAACTGACTGAAGTATATCGGGGAGCAAGGATACCAAAAAATTAAAATAGGTGACAAACGTTTGTCTATATTTTGACCATTTTGGAATGTAGAGTTTACCCCACCTCTTAGAAAGACATGGGATGAACTTCATTGAAATGGAAGTAATGTTTGGAAACTGATCAATTTACTATTCTTTGGTTGGAAGAATAATAGATAATCCAAGTTTGTAATCCTTCTATTGCCTCATTCTTGCTCAGTATCAACAAATTAAGTTGGTTTATACATTTCATGATTATGACCTAGATTTATGTACAATAAGTAGTAGGATATCATTCATGTACCGGTAAGTGTATCTTCCTAACAATTTGGATACAAAAATATTTCCATTCATCGCCCACATCCTCCTACTTCTATGTGCCAAATAACCTCCTACTTCGATGTGCCAAATAAAGATTTGGGTGGATGAAACCCTTCCATTGTGCTTTCCTTCTACCTCTCATGAGGCTTCTAGAAAAATAATATCTAGCTTTGAGGCTTGAAAATCAAAATGGAGCAGTGTTGCTAAAATGATTTTTGGTAATGCAACATTCAGTATTGAAAGACAAATATCAAGAAATGCACTATTTAGTATTGAAGGACTGATCTCAAGAAACCCCACTTTAAAGGGTTATTATATTAATGAGAATATGCAGAGGCTTCTTCAAGCTTAAGTTTGATGGAGCCTCAAAACACAGAAGGGAAAGAAGTTGGGATGGGGATTTATTTACAACCATACAAAGTTGGTAATTCTTGGATGTTTGTTCAATTGCGACAACTCTTGAAAAATGTATCCAATTTCTAGTGCTGGTGTTGAAGATTTGTTTAAACAGAGACATGGAAACGATGTTTATGGAATCCTGGAAAGAGACTCGAGTAAGGCGATTAAAATGGTGAAGGGAAATTATATGTGAATATAAGAAGTTTAGGGGCTTCAAAAATTTTAAGAATATAATGATGGCACTGGAAGAAAATATTATGTTGTAGCAAGGTGTTTGATAACAAGTTTCATCTATAGTAGACAAAAAAATCAAAAGAATTTCAAACCTTTAGTTGGACAAATGTCTATGGAGCAGAGAATTTTTAGTCCTCTCAATAGAGATTACAAATTAAAGGACAAGGCTTGAATGAGATCACTTCCATTATGATGATGCCATGTTCAAGACATAGTAACCGAGGTTGAATTTGTATATGGATACAGTATGAGATGAAAAATTTTGGGTACAACAAAAAAATTGGGACTAAACATCTCCCTGATACAAAAGCAAATATGCTTTTTTTTTTTCTAAATTTTAAAAGTCAAAGAATTGTAACTATCGTATCCCTTCAAAATGGATACGAATTGTGGCTTCCTTCTTCAATACTTAAGTTTTAAACACGATACTACTAGTGGCTGAACTCATTTATATCGTATTTTTGCCTTCATCATGCTCTGAAAGGTTGACTTCTAAGTTCTCCCCAAATCAAATCCAAAGGGAAACACTTTGAGAATAAGCTATAATCACAATCTTCATGATTCAATCCAATCCCTTCTCCATCCTTTGACCTCATTTGTGGCCATTCAACTTCATCCTGACCAAGTGCAATGAGTGCCCCCATGTTTTTCTGTGGACTCAGGCCAAAGCCAGCTTTGGCATAGGGCATGCTGGTAATGATTCAACTTCAGAAATAAAGTGTGGTCGTCAAACGTGGAATTTAAATACTCAGCCAGCAACCGCAACTTTTGAGATATGAGTTCAAGCACTGAGAAATATGAAAGAAAACTTCTCCACAACCTTTATGTATTTCTCACAAGCCTCCTTGTTTCATGAATCCATTATGGGATCTTTAAATATCGGTGCAACTTGTGACAAGTTTTGTGTCATACCTTTGTGTCATGTGAATTTGTCAATGTCTCGGTTAATTAAATGTTTCCAAAAAATTTGGAGTTATGAGTTCTTGCATCAAACTAATTCCCAGATCTCCTTGGGGAACATAAGTGTTGTTAGTTTCATACAACAATATGACTTCAGGACCAAGGTCTTCGAAGGATTCAGGTTCCAGATACCTTTATGAGCTCTATCACTGTTCTATTGTTAGTCCTAAGTTGAGGTCTCCAACATTACTACAGATTATTTCATTGTCACAATTATGTTTTATATTAAAGTAAAAAAGTTGTGGCTTTACCCATACTGCAAAGAGCAAGAGGGCTCAACATATTTTTGACATCTAGAGCACTGATTATCTCTTCAAAAAAAAGGGAGGAAAAAGTGAAAAATAGAATTATAAGTTCTAACATATTTCCAAAGGCCCTCTTCTATACCCACAAGAGTACTATTTTAAAAATTGATTACACAGAATTTTGCAAAAGACATAACGATAATTCCTGTTAGCTTCACTAGAGTTCTTGCACTGGAACAATTGGATGCCAGGGCTTGGGTTTAGACGCTAGATACATACTTCCACCTAAAATCCATGTAGGAGACTGACGCGATTCAATTTGCTACCCTTCATCTGGAAGGGGATGCCTAAGAGTGGTGGTACTATGGGTTAATCATGTTGGGATATATTCACATCACTTCTCACACAGATTTCACCCAGAGGCTGTTGGAGAGGTTTGAGAGGAAAGACCCAAAGTTACATTTCATGGAGTTAGCCCATTTGAGGCAAACTGGCAGTGCAATGGCATAAATTATAGAGTTTTAGGGACTAGCAGTGATGGCGACTAGCATTTTAGAGGTTCAGTTGATCATGCTATTTGTGGAGTGGCTAGCAGAGCCATTGCATGGTTGGGTGAGGGCCTACAAGCCCACATATTTGACGGATGCTATCTTCAGGACCGCAGATATGATTGACGTTGTGCCCAAGACTCGAGCCTTTGTCCCCACTATAACCACCGCACCATAGGGGAACTGGGACACTATTTCACCCTCGAGGGATGAAGGACGTGTTCAGCTAGACGAGGAGACCTAAAGGGACCTTAGGAGGAGGAATTTGTGCTTTGTGTGCAAGAAACCTAGGCGACTGGGAACAAGTGCACCAAGGGCAAGGCCCACTACATTGAGGTGTATTCAGATAGTGAGTCGGTTGAGGAGTTTGAGGTTCAAGCAAATCTGGAAGATGAGGGAGGACCGTCATCAGGGGGAGCACCACCACCACCACTACCACTTAGAGGGGTACCATTTGCCCCATCAGGGGGAGTTCTTTCTTCACTTCATGGAGTTTTGAAGTATTTGACACTCAGGATTAGGGGGACGATATAGGGAAAATGAGTTTCAATTCGGGTAGACAGTGGGGCCACCCACAACTTTATTGATTCCTAGATGGTGCAGTGTAGGGGCATCCACACAGAGACATTTGAGGGGTTCTTGTTGGTGCCAGGAGACCGGACCATGTAGTGCACAAAGTACGCTCTCGGGTTGACTGTACAGGCCTCTCTCGGGGGAACTACTTGGTTAATGATCACTTTTTTTTAGTTGATATCTCAGAGACCAACATGGTGTTGGGTGTCCAGTGGTTATGCTCATTGGGGAGGGTCACCACTGACTGTCGGAAGTTAGATATGGAGTTTATGGGGCCAGATGGGAAGCTAGTATTGTTGAGGGGGATGCACTCTTTCCCACCCTAAAATATTTCTTCACATTGGATGGAGGTAGATCTATGCCATGGGAACATATAATGGGTGGTTGAGCTGAGGATTTAGGAGATAGGGGCCTAGCCACAGCCAATGTACCTAGACATACAAGCCCTATTGGAGAGGCATCAGGGGTTTTTTGGGGATATCCCTCCAGGAAGGCCACCAAGTTGAGGGTTTGAACACACTATCGAGTTGGAGGAGGGAGTGCACGCAGTTATCATGACCCCGTATAGGCATCCCAAAGCCTAACGAGATGATGTTGCGAGGGCCATTTAGGAGTTGCTAAGATTGGAGCACATCAAGCCCAATTCGTGTCCCTTCACTTCTTCTGTGGTGTAGGTGAAGAAGAAGGATGGGACACTCCACATGTGCAATGACTACAAGGCCCTCAATAAGAAGACATTGAAGAACATGTACCCTATTATACGCATTGATGAGTTGATGGACGAGCTTAGAGGAGAGAAATACTTCTCTAAGATAGATCTGCGCTCGGGGTACCACCAAATTCGGGTGAGGGAGAAGGACGTCCCTAAGGTTGCCTTTCGTTGCCACTACGAACATTTTGAGTTCTTGGTGATGCCCTTCGGGCTAATCAACGCTCAAGCTACATTCAATCTTATATGAACCACATATTTCCTGGGTAGTTGCAGCACTTTGTCCTTACCTTCTTTGACAACATACTCATCTATAGCCGAATGTGGGAGGAGCACCTTCAACATTTGGAGGTAGTACTTCGCATACTAGAGGAGCAACAACTGTAAGCGAAGATGTCCAAATGTGAGTTTGGATTGATAGAGATGTTGTACCTTGGGCATGTGATTAGCCTAGAGGACAGAGACCAGGAGAAGATTAGGGCCATTTTGGATTGGCCAACACCCAGGAGTGTGATTGCGCTGAGGGGGTTCCTGGGCATTTGTACGTACTATAGGAGACTCGTGAGAGGATTCTCACAACATCAAATAATGCATTGTTTGTGGTTCCAGGTTTGTTTCATGTATTGAATATAGTGATGATTTTATATTTTTGTATTTAGTCATCACCATTCTTTAACATGTGACCCCTCATGGACTTGTGGAAGAATGGGGCTATTGAGTGAATGCAGGTAGCATAGGAGGCATTTGAGCATCGCAAGAAGGTCATGAGAAGTTGTTCTGTTTTGGCTTTGCCTGATTTCACTCGACCGTTTGTATTGGAGTGTGATGCTTCAGGCGAGGAAGGCCGTGTTGACGCAGGGAGGCCACCCCATAACCTTTGAGAGTAGAAAGTTGCTACCCCATAATCGACTTCATTTATGCCAAGGAGATGCTGGCCATGTTCCAAGCCTTGGCCAAATTTAGATAGTACTTGGTGGGGAATCGGTTCAAGGTGAAGACTGATCCAACAATCATCGATTCTTCCTGGAGCAGCATACATTGCAAGAGGGGCAACATAAGTGGGTGAGTAAGCTCCAGGCTTACGACTTTGAGATCGAGTACGTAAAGGGAAAGTACAACATAGTGGCAAATGCACTTTCCCGGAGGCCCTAGTACTCTCTCTGATGGACATTGCACATGATTGGAAGGCCCAACTCTTGGTTGAGTATTCCAAGGAAAAACATGTCTGTGAGATACTAGAAGACACACATGGGGATGATAGATTTTGAGTGATCTATGATGTGATCTACTACAAAGATCGAATATACTTAGTGTTGGGATCCTAGGTCAGAGAGAAGGTTATGCAGGTAGCTCACGACTACCCTCTTGTAGGACATTCGGGTTTTCTCAAGACTTATCATACCATCTGTGAGAGTTTCTCTTGGCGTGGGCTCAAGGGGGACATGCTGAGGCACGTACAAGGGTGCATCACCTGTCAGACGAACAAGGTGGAGTTGTCACACTCGACAGGTCTATTATAGTCTCTTCCCATTCCGGAGAGGAAGTGGGAGAGTGTGTCCATGGACTTCATCACAAGACTTTCGACGATACAGGGGAGAGATTGCATCTACGTGGTGATAGATCACTTGACTAAATTTTCCCATTTCTTTATGATCCCATTGAGATATTCAACCTCATAGGTGGTCGAGTTGTTCTTTCGGGAGGTGTTTCGATTGCATTGGCTCCCAAAAAACATAGTCAGTGACAGGGACAGTAGATTCATGGGGGCCTTATAGCAGGAGTTGTTCTGGCTAGTGGGAACCAAGATTATACCCAACACTAACTATCACGCACAGACGGATGGGCAGACTGAGATAGTGAACAAATGGTTAGAGGGTTCCCTGCACAATTTTGGCACGAGACAACAGAGGGCATGCGTGAAGTGGCTACAACTGGGAGAGTTCTGCTACAACACTACTTACCACATGTCGATTGGTATGTCTCCATTTTGAGCACTTTATGGTTATGAAGCACTTTCTTTTTCTGACATGATATTTGGAGATAGCAGGGCCCCGGGGGCAAAGGATTGGGTCCGAGAGAGCCAAGATATTCTCAAGGTTCTTAAGGATAACTTGCAGGTAGCACAAAATCAACAAAAGATGTACGCCGATAAGCATAGGGTGGAGAGACAGTTCGAGATAGGGGACATGGTCTACCTACGTTTTCAGCCTTATTGACAATCTTCACTCAAGCAGAAAGGGGCAGAGAAGCTCAAGCAACGCTTCTATGGGTCGTACAAGGTGACCAGGAGAGTTGGAGAGGTAACTTACGATCTGGAGTTACCCCCGGCGAGCGGAATTCACAACATATTTCATGTCTCTTTCTTGAAAAAGGCGTTAGGGAAGCAAGTTATGACAGTCAATGAGTTGCCTCCATTGGATGATGAGGGACACTTGATATTGACACCCGAGACCATATTGGAGACCAGGGAGAGGAAGCTAAGAAACAAGGTCATCCGGGAGCACTTGGTCAAGTGGAAAGACTTACCAGTTGAGGATGCCATGTGGGAAAATGAGCAGAGTTTGCAACACCTAGTTTTACAGTTTCTTGGGGATAAGCATCATTTGGGAGGGGAGAACTGTAATGTCGCTTCCTAAAATTTTTTATCAATAGTACAACAAATTTTCCATTTTGCTAATTTTGGGGGCCTAAGATAATTTTGCAGAGGAAACATAGGACAAGGGGGTCGAAATGTTTTCCTTAGTGGAATGTGGGGGCATACTTCCCAACTAATGTGCACTCCTTGAGGAGAGCGAAATTGTCTGGCTAAGGGAAGAGGTTTGAATTGCCTAGTGAGGGGCCCACATGGAGGAAATGAATAGAAATTATAAATAGGAGAGAGGAAGCAACATTTTAGGCCTTTTGATAATTTGACAATTGAAGTGTTGCTCTAGTTGTTTTGCAGAGTTACATAATGTTGTTCAACAGAAGAGTTTCCCAAGGAGGAAGCTCAACCATTCTTCCGTGGAATCTGAGTACCACCCTAGGAAGGATTCTTCATCATTTTCAGGTGTTGGAGAGGGGGCCACTCATGTGGTACGGTTTCTGGGCCAACTGAAACGCAGTTCAGGAGGCCACGTGGAGAGTTGAGGAAAAAGAGCTGGAGTTGGGAGTTGTAGCAATGTCGAAGTAATTTTTGCTCAATTCTAGGAAAAAGGAGGAAGATTTGCAAGGGTAGAATTCAACATACAACATCAAACTGATTTTCCGGTGGAAAAACTACGTCATCCTACCCAGAAACTATGCAATCATTGTGGAGGCACAATTGCGGGGTGGCTTGTGAAAGGATTTTGAGAGTTGGGTTTCTTGGGGTTGGTTTGGGGTGCAATTGAGAAGATTTTTCCAGCCATTTTGGGACAATCAATCCAGCATCAGTCACAGTTCTAGTTTCTATGTACTTAGAGGAGGGTCAAGGAATTTGGGGCCATTTTTGGAGCTTCAAAACGAAAGCAAACCCTTTCTAGGTTTTTCTGGGTTTTTGACAAGGATTCCATGACTAATTTATCATAATTTTCTAAGCAGTTAGGAGGGGTCAAATCAGGGTATCAACACAATCAATAGTGAAAAAATCACAAGGCTAGTGCAGATTTTTAGTGGGTAAATTCCAACAGCAGTTTGGCATTGATAAAACATCCACTTGAGGCTTATAGTTTGCCTTGTGAAAGCCAGGGTGCACATTTTTATTTTATTTATTTATTTATTTATTTTATTTATTTTATTATATATTGTACTCCAGCAAGATCTTCTAATAAAATTTGCCGATTTTGGTGTGTTTGGAGCATTTATGTTTTATGGGTGTTTGCTGAAAAATATTTTTGTTTGGTTCATTGCATGTTTTTGTTATCACTGTTACTTTTTTCAGTAGGAATATTACACCTTGAGAGGCTTGATCAACATATCAAGTCAGATTTGAAACAAAAGTAATCCTTGTAGATCAAAGGACATTTTTAAAGCACACATGAAGAGCCTAGGATACACCTTCACCGAATGATAAAATGATAACATAGTTTGAACATATTTTGAGTTGACAGTAGAGTGCATTCATGATGACATTAATTGAGCATTCTTCAAGCCTTTGTTGAAACAACAATCACTCTTGAATCATAGTTTAAGACCAACACTTGAAGAGTTGTTTTGTTGAAGCAATCACCCTTAGAGTATAGTTGAATAACGACACTTAAACACTTGTTTTGTTGGAGCAATCATCCTTGGAGCATAGTTGAAGATCAACACTTGAAGAAATGTTTTGTTGGTGCAACGATAAAAGTTTTGCTGAAGCAAACGTGAAGTATTTGTAGAGGTAGATTTGAGAGCACTTTCCAGACCTATCTTGGATACAGTTAGAAGTATTTGAAGTTTTTGAATGAGGCTTGAAGCAGTATTGAAGTCATCTTAAGGGATAGAAGCAAACTGAGAGGGTTGGATCTCTAGAGGATTGGAGTCATCATACAAGGTTGGAGCTTGGATTTGTAGTTGAATATAAGAGTCCTCATTCAAGGTTGAAGCCTTGAAGGAGTTAAAGACTTTGTTGTACAAGTTGGAGCTTGGGTTTTTAGAGTCCTCAAATTCATTAATAAAATTATTTCTTGTTGCACATCTTGTGTTTTGGTTTAACTGGTGATTTTAACTCACATAATATAACAATTGTAAAGAAATATTGATTCAACACCCCTCTCAATATTTCCAACACTAGCACACCTTACATTTTTACACCTTGTAATATTTTTATTGACATCCTAGAATGATTTTTCATAATGCAATGTTATTGTTGGTAATCTGGTTGTTTATGATAGAAGGAAATCTAACATGTGTTAGAGTTCCTTCACCTTCAAATTTTTTTACTAGCAATGTGCTTGTGTTTGTGTTAAAATGAAATATCGCATGCACTAGATTTCTTTTGGCGTGCTTGTATTTGTGCTACATGTAAAGCTAACACTCGTTAAATTTCTTTCACCTTGCAATGTTATTGGGAATATGCTTGTGTTTGGGCTAGAAACTATGCTATATTTCTTTTGCTCTGCAATATTGTTGTTGTCTATTTGGTTGTTTATGATAGAAGGAAATCTAGCACGTGTTAGATTTCCTTCACCTTGGCATTGTTATTGGAAATGTGCCTGTGTTTGCGCTAGAAGTTGTGCTATATTTCTTTTGCTATATAATGTTGTTGTTGTCAATTTGGTTGTTTAATATAGAAGGAAATCTAGCACATGTTAGATTTCCTTCACGTTGGCAATGTGCTTGTGTTTATGTTAGAAGGAAATATAGCATGCACTAGGTTTCTTTTGGCATGAAATGTTGTTGTTGGTAGTATGCTTGTACTTGTGCTACATGTAAAGCTAACATGAATTAAATTTATTTTACGTTGCGATGTTTTTATTGGAAATGTGCTTGTGTTTGTGATAAAAGTTGTTCTAGATATCTTTTTCCATGCAATGTTGTTGTTGGCAATATGCTTTTGTTTATGTTGGAAGCAAATATAACACGCTAGATTTCTTTCACCCTACAATGTTGTTGTGTGCTTGTGTTTGTGCCATGCTTAAATCTAGCATGTGTTAGATTTTCTTCACCTTGCAATGTTTTTATTGGCAACATGCTTCAATTTTGGCTCGAAATAAATCTAGCATGCACTAGATTTCTTTTTCACTGCAATGTGGTTGTTGACAATATGCTTTTGTTTGCACTAGAAGTAAATCTACCATGTGGTAGATTTATTTTATATAGAAATGTTGTAATGTGTTTGTGTTTGTGCTAGAAGGAAATTGAGCACACATTAGATTTCTTTCACCCGTCAATGAGTTTATTGACAATGTGTTTGTATATGCATTAGAAGGAAATGTAGTGTGCATTAGATTTATTTTGCATTGCAATGTTGTTGTTGACAATTCAATTATTTGTGCTAGAAGGAAATTTAGTATGCGCCATATTTCCTTCACCACAATGATGTTATTGGAAATGTGCTTGTGATTGTGCTAAAAGGAAATCTAGCATGTGCTAGATTTCATTTTCCCTAGAATGTTGTTGGTAATATGTTTGTGTTCATGTTATAAAAAAATCTGGCATCCGTTAGATTCTTAACCCCTACAATGTTATGTGTTTGTGTTTGTGCTAGAAGGAAATCTACCACACATTGGATTTCTTTTTTCTTGCACAAGGTATTTTTGACAATATGCTTGTTTGTGCTAGAAGAAAATATAATATACGGTATGTTTCTTTCACCCTACAATATTGTTATGTGCTTTTGTTTGTGAGAGAAGGAAATCTAGCATCTGTTAGATTTCATTCACCTTGCAATGTTGTTATTGGTGGCATGTTTGTGTTTGAGATATAAGTACAAATATCATGTTAGATCTAATTCACCTTGGAATATTGTGATTGGAAATATGCTTATGTTTGTGATAGAAGAAAATCTAGCATGATATAGATTTCTTTTACCCTACAATATTGATGTTGCCAATATGTTTGTGTATGGTGGGACGAATCCTAGCATGCACTAAATTTGTTTTGCAATGCAATATTGGTGTTAGCAAGGTGCTCATGTTTGTACTAGAATAAAATCTAGTAAGAAATAGATTTTTTTTGCAATGCAATATTGTTGTTGGCAACATGCTTGTATTTGTGCTAGAATGCAATGTAACATGCATTGGATTTCTTTTGCAATGCAATATTGTTGGAAATGTAATTTTGTTTGTGCTAGAAGGAATTTTATCATGCATTGGATTTCATTTGGCCTACAATGTTATTGTTGGAAATGTGCTAGAAGTAAATCAAGCATAGGTTAGATATCTTCCACCCTGCAATGTTGTTTCTGGCA
The DNA here is from genome assembly GCA_034641835.2 of Pinus albicaulis. Classification (NCBI taxonomy): domain Eukaryota; kingdom Viridiplantae; phylum Streptophyta; class Pinopsida; order Pinales; family Pinaceae; genus Pinus; species Pinus albicaulis. The sequence goes on along the minus strand of CM076578.1, from coordinate 1,569,975,964 downwards.
ATGTGATTGTGTTTGTGCTAGAGGAAACTCTAGAATGTGTAAGATTTCTTTTACTTTGCAATGTTTTTGTGAGTAACATGCTTCTATTTACGCTAGAAGGAGATTTAGAATGTGGTGGATTTCGTTCGCCTTAGAATATTTTTGTTGGCAATGTGCTTGTTTTTGTGCTATAAGGAAATCTAGCATGTGCTAGATTTATTTGACCATGTAACGTTGCTTCTAGCAATATGCTTATGTTTTTAGTACAAGGAATGATATTGATTGTTAGCTTTCATTTGAGGTTCAATGATGTTGTTCGAAATGGGCTTCTACTTTTGATAGAAGGAAAGCTAGCACACATTATATTTCCTTCATAATGTAATGTTATGATTAGAAACATGTTTGTTGTTATGCTAGAAAGAAGGTTATAATGTGTTAAATTTCCTTCATCTTGCAATGTTATTGTTGAAAATGTGTTTATGTTTGTGTTTGTGTTTGTGATAGAAGTAAATCTTGCATTCGTTAGATTTTTTTCATAATGCAACATTATTGTTGGAAATGTGCTTGTATTTGTGTTAGAAGGAATTATAGAATGCACTAGATTTCTTTGTTATTTTTCCAAAGGGAAAACTATCAAGATTTCACCCTCATCAAGGTTAGTTCTTTGATATTGTTCTTGGAAATGCATTTATGATTATGCAAGAAGGATACCTAGTGATTACTAGTTTTCTTCTAGACACCGTTACACTTATGCAACCAATGCTCTAGGGTTGACATTGTATCAATAATCACAATGGTTAGAGCTATAGGTTTTGATGTGCCCTTTTATTTAATTTGGAACAATTTATGGAGATCAATGATAGTGCAAAAGAATTTTATATAGATATATGTTGTTGTTGGCACTACATTTGTGCTTGAGTTGGAAGGAAAGATAATGGTATAACTTTCCTTTTGACACAAACACAATAATCCAATCATAATTATTTGATCCATGGAGAATAATGTGATCTTTGTATAAGTTTATGAATAAATGTATTATTGAGGTATACTATATTTTGCTTCCAATGCAAATGTATGCAACTTTAAACTATCAAGCACAATTTTTTAACATGCATTGTTTTTCTCTCTATTTTGTTGTATAGTTATGGACTTCCGAAAACAATTTCACTAATGTTTTGATGCATAATATATGACTCTTCCTCATCAACATAAAAATCTAGGAAAACTCAAACCTACACTTTTCGAGGACCTAAAGTTAACATCCCTTTGTATCCATCCTAAATAGTATGTCCCTAGACGTGTATAGGTAGGGAGTGCTAACATTGGAACTAAAGATCTGTAAAATGAAATTTCTTTTATTTTAGAATAAAAATGAGAATTATGAGAATTATATAGTATTTGCAATATCAAAACATTTATTTGGAAGAAAACCTCTAGTTTGGCTTTTGATTATCAAGTTCAAACATCAAACATCCTCACTAAGTGAAAATGTAATTTCTCCTTTTCATGGGGCTTTTAGACATCTTATGTAGCATCAATCTTAGAATTTCTTAGATTTTCCAAAGGACCATGTTTTGGTTCTTCAACTTTTACAAATTTCTTATGATAATTATTCATGCACATGCCTTAAGACTACAAGTGTCATTTCTGAAGCTAAATAGGAACTTGGTGGTTTGATATGAGTGATACTTGTCATTCAAAACTTTTATTTGGAAGAAAACCTCTAGTTTGGCTTTTGATTATCAAGTTTAAACATCAAGCATCGTCACTAAGTGAAAAAATAATTTCTCCTTTTTAGGGGGCTTGTAAACATCTTATGTAGCATCAATCTTGGAATTTCGTAGATTTTCCAATGGACCATGTTTTGGTTCTTCAACTTCTACAAATTTATTATGATCATTATTCATACACATGCATTAAGATTACAAGTGTCATTTTAGAAGTTAAATAGGAACTTGGTGGTTTGATATGAGCTGATATTTGTCATTCTATGATACTATCTATATCTCTAATTGCATGGTCTTCATATATGTTTTTTTTTGTGTAATTTGAATGTAAAGTACATTTTGGTACTATGCACTAGATGGTGGGGAACAATGTTTCATTACATACAAAATGGCTCCCATACTATTTAAATTATTACATATGTTTTACTTTTTTGAAATTTGTGTGTCTTTGCAAAAATATAAAATCACACTTTACATGGTTCAACCTTTTAATTACAATTTATGGTTTAATTGTTGTTACCGAATTGATACAAGCTAGAATGGAAAATATAATTTTGGAAAAAGGGGACTATGTTGATCTCCTTATTAATGATCAATTCGTTGGGCTAGGAAGGGCTGAATCTACATAGTCTGGAACTTATTATGTTGGAGAAAGGGTTAATGCATGTTATGTTGCAATTTTGATAAATGATGTCACTCAACCACATTTGATTGAGGAGGATGTTGATGAAGGGGAATTACATCCATGGAAGATCATGGATTTGAGGCAAAACATAGGTAAATCAAAATATTGAAGCACGTGTTCAAATATTATTGATAGTATAATACTTTTTTCTGAGTAAATACTAACCTTATTACATTTGTTTATAGGTGCAAATTTTTCTTCTACATTTTCTATTAGAGACAAGGTAGATCTTCTGCAACATGGAGTGAAGGTGGGTGAGGCCTCAATATTCAATACAGAGCTTGGGAAAAAAGTGCATGGAAAGATGGTAAAGAAAAGATGCATAATGGTTAAAACTGAGAAGGTTTTAAAACGTGATGTTGTTCTACCACATCCAACAGGATTTGAGCATACACTAGGGGGTGCATTGGAATCTTATGAGATTTGGTCAGAATCAGATTTGGAACCTCACTGTCATGATCATGCCATAAATATTCCCCAAGATAGGGTTAGATTCATATGTACAAAGGTTTCTCTTACACATAAATGCATGGGAACAAGCATGTGCATTTCTAAAGGAATGCTAGTTAATGCCCGCAAGGATGACATTGTTGAAGGTGAAACACCAGGTGAAACAAAATTTAGTGTTTTTTAGAAGAGATAAATGGAAATTGTAAAATATGCAGAATTGGGGATAATTATATACATTGTTTGGTTATATGGCCAATAAATAAGTTGGTGGACAACAAAGGTGTGATATTAAGGGTTAAGGAAAAGTTCAAGGAGCCACCCAAGGAAATGGTGAAGTGGAATGTTATAGAGGACACAAATCCATTAAACAAATGGGACGGGTATCTTTGTAATGAAACAGATATAAAATCAATTGATATGCATGTAACAAGGCCATATAAAAGGAATAAACGAGTTATGGCTACAACAAAAAATTCAAAATGTCAAACAAAAATAGAAGAAGAGAAAGAAATTCGACTTTTGGCAGAAGATGTATGTTGTAGAAAAGATTGTCTTCAACATGTGGATAGGAAGGCCATTGTAGGTGCTAGAAGGGGTACGAGACAAATAAATAAAAATGGTATTAGGGAATTTTTCTTGAATTCACTCATGTCAAACATTGTCATGTCAAGGAGTCATGGCCATGGCCTACCACCTATTGCTAGAAATGTAAAGGTCATGAGATTTAATGGGAATATTATTTGTAAGAAAGCATGGTATAAGATACATAAGATTCATCAAAGCACATTCTATAACCACCAACATTATTTCCAACATGGACAGATCAAATTTATTCGTGGTAACACCAACACATGCAACACAAGAGCACACACCGTGGCAGCCATAGAAATATTGCACAAAATTGTAATGGATAATTCAGATTTTTCCCCGAACCAAACACGTCAAGTTGAAGAAGATGGAACATCTGCTCCTTTAAGATTGCTTCCCTCTACTTACACACAAAATTCTTTGTTAAAAGAGATCAATGAGGCTCTTCAAAAGCTCAATTACCCATCAATATCACAATCAACAATGAGGAGGATATGGAATATTAAGTTTCGAGATGTGGCATTTTCAAAGAACACCAACTTCAGTAAATGCAAGGAATGTATTGTGTTGAAAGCACAGATGAAGTCAGTGACTAGAAAAGAGTTGGAAGAAAAGGCACGAGGTAGGCTAAACAAACATAACAAAATTGTTGTGTGTGGAAGATATTGCTACTATGCCCATAGAATTATGTCAGAGCAGTTTCCAAAGGAGTATTTGAGCATTATCCATGATAAAATGGATAAAACAAAGACTTCAATACCAAGGCTACGTGTCAAATCAAAATCTATTGTAGGAAAAAATTTAGGTTTGTCATTGACAAGTATGCTAACAGATGGGCATAAGACATGATGTTTTGGTCATTTCTGCCTACCATTTGTACCTATGGGATCGCAATTTACTATTACATCCCTTGAAAAGTTCTTAAGGGATCTTGAAGACCCACAAATTGATATGTATGATGATCTACTTTATGAGAGTGGAAGTTCAAAAAACCCACTTACAAATGCATTACTTGACACCTCTATTTACTCAAAATGTCAAGTGTACAAGGATGATTTTATATCTCATGGAAGATCAAAGAGTCAAAATGTTGATTTTAAAGCCCTTCCTCCACATTTGTTGTTATAGTTGGACAATGCAGCAAGTGATAATAAGAATCACTATCTTTTCATGTTTTTATCACTTTTAATTGCACTTGGTGTCTTCATAACTATTAAGATTGGATTCTTGCCTGTGGGCCACACCCATGAAGACATAGATGGAACCTATGGAAGAATGTCTTCCAACCTAAAAAGTAAAGATATATATTGTTTACCTGAAATGATGGATACAAATCGCATAATTGAAGAAAATCGAGTGTTTACACCTACACTTATTGACAAGGTCTATGACTTCAAAAGTTTCCTTAATGGATACATCGAGGACGAAAAAAATGCACTAGTTGGACATCTTAATGTTCAATACTTCCAATTTCTTGTACTCAATGATAATCTAGTACTAAGGTACAAAGAATGCATCAGAGATAATGAGTGGTCAGAACCAGTTGAGTTATGGAATATAGATGATGAAGGTCAACCTATAATTCCCATAGGGAACTCATTTTTCTTAGCTTCAAGAAAGAATGATGCCCATTTAAAAGAACTAAAGGAAGGGATAACATCATACATAAACATGTGGAAAGTCACTATCGGGAATGAGGATTCACCAATTGTTATAGAGGAATGGAAAAATAAAGTAGTGTATTGGGAAAGAGTTCTTGATACAATAGATGGAATCTATAATGATCATAGAATAATAGATGGAAGTGATCCATCTTTTGAGGATTTATGGCCCAATACAAGGCACATTGTTGATTTTGATCGTAATGCACTCCATTTAATCTCAAGTATTATGAATGAAGATTTTGATAATGCAATAGATGAACCGGTATATGTTGGACTCAAATGCAACAAGCCAAATCCAACATTCAATCCAAATATTGATGTTGAGAAAGGAAAGATGTTTCTAGTTAGATCAAAAAATGAGGATACAAGAGAGATGATATGGATGGAAAAATCAATCTCAGATATCTTTAGGGATAATGAAAGTGAGAATATTCATGTAAAAGGTTGATTGGTGGAAGCCCATTTCAGGGAAATACAATGGAAATTTTTTAGAGCAATATTGGATACCAAATCCTAATGACACATAACTTGGCTCTATTCCAATTAATACCATAATGTGCGCATGGATGCCAAAGAAAGAACATTGGAAGGAGACCAAGATAAATAAATATGGTGTAGAAGCTGTTCTTTACCTACTTGAGCGAATATCTTAAGATTAGGTTTATATGATTCGTGAATGTAATTTTTTTTAAGGATCTATTAACATACATTTAGGCACACTTTTCAATATTTGTTGTATATCAAATATTCTCTTCATATTATTTTTGGAGGAGTTTTATATTATTTAGTATTTCAATGTAATCATGTGGTGATATAAATGACATGACAATGCCATAAAATATTCAAGTTTTCAAAGCTTTGTTTGACCAACTTGACTTCTCACCATATCAAATATGCATAATCGAATTCAATAATGCACTCAAAAACAACATCTTCTAAACTTGGTCTATTAAAAAGATACTGGAGCAGCTAATTAGTATTCTATTTAATATAAGCCATTTAAACACTTGATGAAAAAACGATAGACACTCGTAATAATGTTTGAAGTGATTTTTCCTTAATATTCCTTATTATAATTGATATAAATCAAACTGTTTGTTTTGTTGCACTCTAATTTATAAAAAAATGATTTTGATCATTGTACAACACAACTAGACTTATAAAATATTTGCTCTTATAGATTTTAAAGTGGTGACAACATTGTACTAGTATAATAAATTTGTACTCAACATAGGAAAAACAGCTAGTGTCAATTTAAAATGGTTAATAATAGTAAGAATCACAATATTAATATATTGTTAAATAACTTTATAAGTAAGAATCTTTTTACAAAATATATTATTCACGAGTCAAATTTAATACATAAATATAAATATTAATGATAATAGAAATAATGTAAGGAATCTAAGTTTTAGATGATGTCAATATGTTATTTTCAATATAATATCCTTAAACACTCCATAATAAATAGTTTAGTCAATTTTCTCTCTTTCCTCATGTATTTGAAAATAATCAAATTGTATTACTTTGTTACTATTCTAATTCATGAATGATTTTGATAATTAATTGAGTCGAGAGGTGAGGCTCATTCTACAACCTAGTATGAGGGAATGTGTAAGTTTGACTATAATTAAAGAAAAAATGAATATGTTGTAAAGTAATTAGAATTAAAAAAAAATGTGTGAATCATATGTTTAAATCTTTTACTTTTCAAGAATATTTTAGCGAGAGATTCAAATAAACTATTTGAAGATCTATGTTAACTCATTTACGTCGATATCAACTTCAGATATAACTATGTATAGAAAAAAAATTAAGTATTTATGGTTAAAATTTTTGTTTTGTCTTATATACTCTATTTAGCATTCAAAAATACAAGTTAAACAATGAAAAATAACACATTGTATTTTGCACTCTAAAAATGTTTGCACCTGAAGAAATTTGATCCCTCTAGGCTCATGTTAAATCCATATTTAAAATGGAGTTATGCTCGTATATATTGGACACATTACTATGATAATTTGTCATTAAATAACTTTATACTTAATGTATATCTTGCATATTAAACTATTATTCATCAAGTAAGTCTCAATTAACTTAGTTTTTAACACAAAAGTACAAATAATAAATAATAAATAAATTATACTACTACTCTCATTCAACATTTAATCCCTCTAGGCTCATGTTAAATCCGTATTTAAGATGGATCTATGATGGTATATATTGGACACATTATTATGATAATTTGTCATTAAATAACTTTATACTTAATATATATCTTGCATATTAATCTATTATTCATCAAGTAAGTCTGAATTAACTTAGTTTTTAACACAAAAGCACAAATAATAAATAATAAATAAATTATACTACTACTCTCATTCAACATTTAAATTGATCGTAAAAAAATATTTTCTCCTGTCAACTCTAAAATGGTTCAAACTTCCTACAATAGTATGTAATGATGATGGTAAGAATGATGATTATCATCCCCTAAGACCAAATATGGTATATAAGAAGCCATAAAGAGGGAAAGGTAGGGATGACAAGATTTGAACTTGCGACATTTTGTACCCAAAACTTTATACTTAATATATATCTTGCATATTAATCTATTATTCATCAAGTAAGTCTCAATTAACTTAGTTTTTAACACAAAAGTACAAATAATTAATTGATAGTAAGCATTTTCTCTTGTCAACTCTAAAATGGTTCAAACTTCCTACAATAGTATGTAATGATGATGGCGAGAATGATGATTATCATCCACTAAGACCAAATATGGTATATAAGAAGCCATCAAGAGGGAAAGGCAGGGATGACAAGATTTGAACTTGCGACATTTTGTACCCAAAACAAACACGACACCAATCTGTGCGACATCCCTTCTAATCATTTTGTTTAGTTAAAAGATCAAGAAGGTTGGTAGCGCCACAAATATTTTGAAATTTAAATCCAATATGAGTATAAACTGGATGATCTAAGAGGGTTTTTCATCTTCAACCATAATATTAGTAGTGCTGCAAAGGCGATAAAATTTTAAAATGTGCCAACCTTGTCTTAGTAATAATCGTAACTTAACACATACATGATATTTACTATATCAGATTATAATTGAATGAGTTCATAATAGTAACATACACAACATTCTTTTCATAAAGTTAATAATATTTTCATAAGATAAATTTAACAAACTTATCTTTTAGTACAAACCATAAAAAATCTTAAAAGAGATAATGTAAGGAATCCAAGATTAAGATGTGAAATATTTTCTTTTGCAAGTTTATATAAATTTGTTTTATATAGTTTACCATAAAAATTTCACCAAAAATGGTGAATATCTACATTAAAATTAGTAAACTAAGTGATTTTATAATTTCACATTTTGAAAAAACTTAATCTGGTTAAAGTTCTAAATTCCAGATCAACGGAAAACTTCCAAATTTAATGAAATATGTGTTTTATTGAGTTGCTGAGGGGAATCGAGGTTTCTAGGACATCTGTATAAAGAGGCTCGCGGGCTGTGAATCAGGGTTAAGCCCACTTACATACAGATTTTGTAACAAGTTTATTCTGTCATTAATTGAATGCACAACATCTTGCTGTTTCACCTGTAATTCGTGAGTCACCGTAGCCCTGATCAGAGAGTTGGGCCCACTCTTCTGATTAGGTGTTGTGTTTCCATTTCTTTGCATTGTTTTATGTTTTAATGTGATTTCATTACTGCTGCTACAGTTTAATTCTTTAAATTGTTGTGAATGTCTTTTAATTCTGCAATCCATTTAATTACTGTTACAGTAGTTTGTGTGTTTATGGATTTAAACCTGTGATCTATGGCAGGTCATGTGCTTGTTCCTACATATACTGTGCCGTTAGTCTTGAAATAACTAACGCCCTCTGGTTGATAATTTATGTGGAAAAATGGTTGAATTTTTTTCATATCCAGACACCAACATTTTGGTGCCTTTGCTAGGGAAGGCTAACAGGTGCAAGAACGGAATCTGCAATAGATCTAAGGGTCAATTTCTCGTCTTGGGGAGGGAATTTATTGCCCTACTTCAAGTCCTAAGCTTAGTTCTTTGTGTTTTTCTTTCCCACGTTTTATTGTGTTTTCTGTAGAATTGATCTCTTACCTTGGGGAGGGCATCTATTACCCTACTCCAAGTCTTGAGCATAGCATGTTGTTTTTCTTTCTGCTTTATTTATTTTTCATTAAAATTAATCCCTTGTCTTGGGGAGGGTATTTTGCAACACTGCCCTAAGTCTTGGTCATAGCTTCCAGCTTTTCGTTTTTTATTTTCTTTTCTGAAGGGCCAACTTATTGTCCTGGGGAGGGTATGTGACTACCATACTTCAGGTCTTGAACTTCGATTTCCCTTTTTCTTTTTATTGTCTGTTTGAACCTACTCTCTCATCCCGGGGAGGAAGCTATCTGTCCTCCTCCGGGTCCTGAGCGATTTTGTTACTTTGATGAACCCTCTTCACAATTTGTATGAACATGGATCTAAATAAGAGGGGTAGAGGAAGACCCCCAAAGAAAGGAAAGATCTGGGAAGGAATACATACATCCAGGAGATTATTGAAAAATCTAGATCTGAGGCATCATCCCATGCTGCTGCCAGGGTAAGATTTCAGACGAAGTCCGAAGGGTAGTTTGTGGAGCAACTAGTGCCATCCACAGTACCAGAAGGTATTCTTTCTATTGCGGAAGACTTAATAAACAAAGTATTGGTGGAGGAAACATCCTTATTAGTAGCAGAAGGGGAAGAAATAACAAGTAGAGTATCAGAAGAACTGAGCAATTCTCACTGGGAAGAAGAACCCCCAAAAGGGTTTTCATCCCAACGAGACCAAGGCAACACTGTAAAAATTCCTGCAGTCGAATCAAACAATTCTGATTTGGTGAAAGAATTCTTGAAGGATTTTAAGTCACCGAGGGACCAGGGGAGTGCGGTGGAACCTCCTACATTTGAATCACTCCAAATACTAGCTGTAGAACTAGTCGAAATTCCAAGTGAGTATTGGAGGGTATTTATGGCACCTGTAAGTTCCTCTATTGATTTTCTAATTGGAAACGTTGCAGGTGATGCAACAATGAGACCCATCCCTTTAACAACTCTGCCTAGTTTCCATGGGCTTTATTCTGAAGACCCTGATACGTTCCTCTTTCAATTTGACTTTGTTTGTCAAGGATATAACTATATTGCTGATGCTCATAAATTAAAAATATTTCCTGCTACCCTAAAGGGGACAGCCCTAAGATGGTTCATGGGTTTAGGAGGGAGCACGATTACCTCATGGGAAGGAATGAAAGAAGCTTTCTTGGAGAAATACCAAGATTATTGTAAATCCCATGACATTAAGGAGGAAATTTTTAAGTTTGCACAGAAAGAGGACGAAAACATGGAGGACTGTGTAGAATGACTTAAATACATATTGCAGAGGTCTGGACATAGTGACCTGGACAAGGACATTTTGAAGATCATTCTTCTCCGAGCTCTTAAGGAAGACTCACTGCAAATTTTTAATATAGTAGGAAAATGGGATATTTCAAAAGAAGGCTTTGATACCATCTTTGATTATTGCATTAAGTGTTCACGGGGGGCTGCAAGTAGTGGACAAGGAATTCAGTCATCAATGACTTCCGGTGGAGGGGTTACAAAGTAGAAATTGGAAATCTACTGGACAACCTAAGGACTGATATTCTGAGCACACTATCTGCCCAGATGGACACTCTCCAAGAAAAACAAAAACAAATGGAGTTGGAAAATAATATGGCCATATTCTGCCCATAGTGCAGAATGAAGCATCCTTTGAAGGAATTCCTGTTAAACACAGTGGAAGCCTGAGAAATCTGTGAATAGACTAATGCGACTAGTTCGTGTCCTTCCTTGCCCAGAATGAAGGCAGTTTTCCAAGGAGAAATTGAAGAAAGTGTGGTAGATCAACTGTACTTCATGGGACAGAAGAATGTTGAAATTTGGTACCGGAGGACAGGTGGTTCCCTAAGGCTTTGATCTTTGGCCTAGGGAAAAGTGTCCAAAAGAATTTATTTTTTCTCCTAAAGTGACTTTATAAAGTTATAAAGTCAAATCTAATTTAAAAGTGACTTTAAGTGATAAAGTTACTAAAGTCTAATTTTAAAGTGACTTCAATAAAGTCAATGTGAAATTAGAAAGGAAAAGTGATTTTGGAAATAAATGACTAAGTGGGTCTTTATTAAAGTGGGGTGAATTAAAAAATAGAAAGTGAAATTTAAATGAGCATTTAATCTTAGCCCTAGATCTAAAGCTATCTCAGCCATTGGATTTAAGGATTCCCAAAAGTCACTTGGGGTTAGGTTAAAGGAGGAAAAGGAGGAGAAAATATCATTCATTCATTCATAGGCAGATTGAGAGAGGAGGAGAAGGAGAGCTGGAGACTTTTTTTCTGAAGAGAGCTTGAGGGTGAAGGAGAAGAAAAACTCAGCAAGTCCGTACAGCAGCAAGGAGGGCACGGTTTTCGAGGCAGTAAGAGAGTGCATGGATACCGAGGCAGCTTGGCCATACAGCAGCACAGCAGTCCGTACAGCGGTATTGAGGCACGATTTTCAAGGAGAAAGGCAACACATTTTTCGAGGAATAGTACAGCAGCAAGAGGGCTCGATTTTCTAGGTGGCTGGGCACGTTTATCGAGGTAGCCAGCACTGTTTTCGAGAAAGACAGCTTGCTGGAAAATTCCGTACAGTCCGTATGGCTGTTCAGCTAAGTTCTGGGCACGAATTTCTGAACTGTCATTTGCTGTATTAAATTTCTGTTTTGAGTATTTTTCTGTTCTGGCACGTTTTCCAAGGCGGAGGCAAGCACGGAAAACCAGATAAGTCTGTTATTAATTTGCTGGAATTTTTCCTGTATATTTCACCCCTCTGTAAAAGCATTTTCCAGAAATAAGGAGCTTTCGAACTGGTTTTCCCCAAAAGTTGTAGGGTGTTTTTCCAGGGTCATGTTGACCAAAAATATCTGTGTCAAATGTGTGAATGACTGTTTTTATGCTTGCTGATTTTTAATTCTGCATTTTCCAGCGTTCTGAAAAATTTCCAGAATTTGTGTTTTCAGCAAAATTTATTTTCCAGTTTTAAATGTATGGATATGGGAAAGGGCATTTAACTATTTTTGGGTAATAAGGTGAAAGCTAGCCGAGTGCCGAGAAACTGCGATTTCTGGCTT